>JAEQBH010006388.1:0-342035 GCA_016808115.1 Tetrastigma voinierianum
ATTGAACTCTAATTGTTCCAAATTCACACAGACAAAAGCAAAACCAAAACTTTCAAACCCCATAAAATTTGACTTCCAAATTAAATTCAGCCCCTTCCCAGTTAAGCATGTTAAGGTTAGCTTAGGCACACAAAAACAAATTAGCAAACAAAACATAGAGCTTTATGAAAGAAAAGATGCTAATTGCAATGCTTGCAGAGTTACCTTATAGACTATGGCATTAGGTGTGACATATAGCTTCCTCGACTGAATATCCTTCTGCAATATATGTCTACGTACTGGTAGATAAAGCAACATGAACAATCCAAATCCCCAAGCCAAAATTAGAAGCAGCGAGTATAGAACCCATTGAGCTGGTTGATACTTCACAAAATTATCTTCCATTTCTTGGAAGGAGGCTGTATATAGAATTGTTTCATCTTCAGACCCACTATCTTCATCCCACAAGAACCAGGTTTGGATAACAGGCCTCTCTCCAAAGAGGTTCATTTGTGCAGCTCCATTTCCCGATCCCATCAGCAGTTGAACTGTCGAGCAAACCGCTTCATAGCTCAATACAAATTATTGCTAAATTCCCAATGAAAATAATCTATATGAATTTTTTAATTTAGAAAATGTAAAAGAGAACACGGATAAAACTTTTGAATCTTGAACTCCCCGTTATTTGAGACATGATGTAGCAGAGACCTCCCTTACCTGTACACAGTGAAACTATTTAATTAGACTGAGCTTGTCGTTCTCTGAAAACTAAGTCAATATCATACCTACAATTATTTCCTATTTAGTTTCTCAGTTTCTCAGTAACTAAACGCCTAAAACAAAAGTTGCTAGTCCGCCGCCCTAATTTTACCATTGATTATTGCAGAAATATTGCACAATCCCCAATCTCTCGGAAATGAATCTCGTTCTAACTCCAAGATCGATAAAATCGCAGAGAATACAATTCGTTCAACTTTTTCAAGTACACAATTATAACATAACAATCAAACAAATGCCGTTTTCCACGATCATCCGTACAGAAAAACACATGAAAGAAGAAACCAATTGCTCAATTAACAAAACAGAGCTTACAGATTGGGAATTCGAAAAAGTTCAGAGCTTGCAGTCGTAATGCTTTCTTCCCGAATTTTCAAGCTTCTGTGTTGGGTGGGGGGGGGGGGTGGGTGTTGGTTTGTGTGGGGGTTGCGCTAACGTGCGCCGCTTTCAAGCCATGGCATGATGACGTAGCGTCAGCGCCCAAATCCTCTGTTCTCTACAATCAAGGCCGTCGATATTGAATACTCGCGATGATGATCGCGAAATTGGCTCGCTCTCATTGGTGGATAACCGAGGGTGCACCGCAGTCGGCATGCTCGAGAGCACAGGGGAATACTTACATGTTACGATTTTGAAAAAGCAAAGACCAGTAGTTGCTGGGAGAGTAGGTTGTGGGAAATAGTGAATGCTCTCAAATTCCCTCTTTCATTTCCCAGAATTTAAATCCTACGATCCAAAACCTCGTAATATATGTGAGAACAACGATGACTATATATGTTATCTTCCATAACATGTTTAAGAGATATTTACATTCGATGACTCTTTCACCATGCCGTAACATTTTTTTAACATCACTCTTTCACCATACCATAACATTTTTTTAACTAAAAATAAGTAAAAACAGTATATTCAATGACTATATATCATTTTTTTTATAACATGTTTTTCATAAGCGTATAGATGGGCGTTTTTGATGACAATATATGTTACCGTTCGGTGATGAGGCTGGTGTTTATTCTTGTGTGTACGAAAACAGGTCAGTTGATCTGGAGTCAACGTGAGTCTGAGTGGAGTCGGGTTGGCGAAGGCACTAAAATCGGGCGAGGTGATCTCGCTTTTTGTACGGGGGCTACTAGTGAAACACAAGTATCATTAATAGAAACGGTCCGATATATACGATATATATCTGAATATGGATAAAAGCGGCATGAGTGTGATATCGTAAAGCGTATCCTGTTATGAATGCATTGCTGTCTGATAAGTTACAGAGTTCAATAATATTTTTGCTCTTAAGCAATCGTATATTAAACGTAAAAGGGTTGTCGTGTACAGCTTGTGAAACCAGCGTCTGGCTTTGTCGTCTACAGGATGAGAGCCGTCTGCCGTGTGACTCGCATCATATAAAACAAGGGGATCCATGACGAGGTGTTACTTTAATAGGAGAATCATGCAAGTGGGCTACTGTACCCAAGTGCGGTCTGATGTTGATGCTTGGCGTTGGCAATCGTAGTCACTGCTTGAATGTCTACATGATAACTCGGATCAGGAGTCTCCATGGGCTACTCGTGTTGCCTAAGCGCAGTGTAGAATTATTGTTTTATTAGTGGACAACCTCAGATGTATATATCAATTGGGTCGCTCAGACGATTGATATATTCTTGTTTAATGGACTCTGCTCTAGATGAATATATATATATCAACTGGGCCGCTCCGACGGTTGATATATTATTTGGATTTGGACTACCCTCAGATAGTGCGTTTTATTCACGCAAGACCATTTTCCTACAGACTTATAAATACTTGTTAGCTCATAGTCTACAGGATGTCTCACCAGTGCATATGGAATCTCGTGTATGCGATTCAACACAGTCTAATCATGCAAATATATAACATGAATATCTTCCTTAAAAATTAAATCGCACAACCACGTTATGTAATTATCATCCTCAAACGTGAAAATTAGGCTCCATTTTGTTTAATGATGACTTATGGCGATTTAATTCATCGGCTCGACGAATACTTATTTTAAGTAAAAATATCTTTATAACTGTTGTCTCGGGAATAAATTAAAAACCTAAGTTTACTATTACGAAAAATCTCGCTCAGCAGTTCACCTTGTGAGCGCGAAATAGCGGCGTTAAGAGCGATCATGCAAAGCGAAGCATCCCCAATACGGAAATTAGGCAAAATGCTGCTCCGAAGCGATACAAGCGTGATGGAAGTAGTCCGCGAGAATTTTAGCTCCTTTCCTTTCAAAAATTCTATCCAGTCAGATTACGAAGTTTTGGGACCGTCCAGCATCGACTCATTCAGCCGAGCGTTAGCAAAGCGTTTAAGTGGGATCAAGCGTTCCAGTGGGAGAAATCCTATGAGTTTGAGGGGAACTCACACAAATCAGGGATCCACTGTGCTTTGCTCCGTGGAGCGTTTTAAGCACTGTTTCCGTCGAAATCCGGCGATCCGTTCTTGGGATCTTGAAGTCATTCCTATACAAGCGTTAGTTTTCTTCCACCTACTGCATCCCTCCTCCTCATTTCACGATTTGGCGCCTTTGCTTTAATGAGAGATGGTCACTATTAGCTATTTGGCATTTGTGACTTAAATCAATTAAAATGCGGATTATGTCCTATTTTGCAGTTTAATATTATTGTTATCTCGTAGTCCGTTTTAAATCGTTTATCTCTTCGTCTGACATGGCACATGGTGCGTGTTATATGTGACTTTAGTCGCGCCGGAAATCGTTTTACGGCACGGCGCGATGCCTGCGTAAACGTGCCAACTCAGGCTATCTCGGAATATTACGAGAAATTTCACGTGCTAACTAGATCGAAGACGATTCAGCGGTGAAATCCGTTTAGTCATCAGGAATCTAGAATTAATTGCGGATTTTTAGCAGTATAATTTTGTAATCAAAATTACGATTTTGCCCTTATTCGAAGTGGAATTTCTCGAGGTCTTACATTCTCCCCTCATTAAAGGAATTGATCAGAAATTCGGAACCAATCATGTCAGCGCATGCATGTCTGGCCTTATTTCATGCGTATATGATGTTCATCTTATGACTAAACCCGTACCCTCATCCCCATCGCGAAGGGATAGGTGGCGCGTCGTGTCGCCATTCTCCCGTTGACTCCTCCGGCTCCACGATGCGCCGCACTGCTGCCCAGCCTCACGGTCTTGCGTCATGAAGACCCGGATCCGCCGGCTTCTCCAACGATCACCGTTTGATCACTCACCGAAGGTCGATAAGCGCCGGCGATAGCTTCGGCGCTTGCGAATCGATCACTCCTCTCTTAAGTTCACCTTCAAGGAGGCGTGATCCTGACCTCGAAGCGTAAGGGTCGGCGTGTCATCACATAATTCGCCCTGCGACTCGAATGGCGTGAGAAAACCTTATCGTGCTCAATTCCAGCCACCGGAAGATTCATGCCACAATCGGCAAGGCCGGTGATGGATCTCTCTCCCACCTCGGTCCATCCGCGGTGACCTACATGGCCTCCATACAATGCCTCATATGGTGCCATTCATTTTCGTCGATAAGTACATTGTTGTGAGCGGAATTCCGGTAAGAGCGATTAATCCTCTACCCTTGTGATCGGGACGTATGCTCATGACGTGTCCTCTAACACACATGTATAATCCTCACAACACGTATCCACACACAACCCTTGCACAGGTGTGTGACCTTCCCAGGTCACAATCACTTGACAATCTAATGGGTGTCAACTAATCCATGTCATGAATGACATCCGTACCTCTAGAGCCCTTTAGGCTCACAGCGCAATTCAATTTCAATGGGGTATCAGACACCAGTCACTCAGAGCTCATCCTTTCGACTCTAAGTTTACGTGATAACTGTCAAGTCAATGTTTTTTTCATTTCGGGCAACATAGATTCTCAGGCTTACACTTTGAGCCCTTTTGCTTTGCCCACACGCTCAATTACTCGTCATTTTCTGAATCGGGCCAGAGTGTACGTTGGACGTAGTCTGAGACAAACTCATTCTCATTCACCAAGAGTGGTGAATGATTGTCACCGATCTGCTCGGGTCCACCCAGGTATTGAATCCTCGGAGATCTCTCATCATAATCGAGCTATCAAGTCAACTCTCCTACTTACAGGGAAGAACATACATACTTGGCTTCTCTAAAGGCCTTAACCTCTAAGCTGAATCAATGCGGGCAATAAATCATTAGCTTGACTAAGGTCACCAGTGTCTTGTTTCTTTCGATGGTTGTCAACTCATCCATGTCAAACTGACGATCAACAACCAATAGGTCTACCACCTAGGTCCACCAGCTTCCGTCATAGCTCACGATCTGTCACGACTTGACCCACACTCTGGCCCCTCGACCTACTCTGTCTTTCTTTGGAGGTGCTTGCTTATACTTCCTACCCAGCTGAAGCTGGTTCCTCTAACCCTTCTTAGGGTGTGGAGGAATGAGCCTTTCTCTCTCGTCTTCGGCTAAGCGGACTGCATTGTCCCAATCTTGGGATCCAATCTCTGGGCGATCCAGTCCTCCTTCTTCAATCTTATTTTAGTCCTAAAACTAGTGTAGAAGCGAAGTCATACGCCTCTTCCCCGGCCCAGGAGAAAGGCGATCCTCCTTTTTTGCTACCAACACCATATCCAGGGTGTTCCATGTATCTCAATCTCTCTCTTGGTCAGGACCACCTTGACCATGGGTTCATATCTCGTAGGCGAAATCTACGATCTGCGCCCACAGATGGGCAACCGACCATTCTCACATCTCATAATACGGCCAATCCCGAAGATCGTATCTCGAAGATTGACGTTGATCTCTCGACTCATCGCCTCAACCTTCTCTGGGTCGTGACACTCGATGCTAACACCCGCGTGTCCCCGAAATCTCACCTCGATGAAAGCGAGCTTCGCGCTTCTTGAACTTGTTACTGGCGATGGTCTGCTTGGCGGTGTAAAGCGATATCTTTCCAGTAATCTTTCGTGCTCCCCACTCGGCCCGGGGTAGATCAAGTTCATCCTCGAAGACTCGACAAGCGTCACAGATAAAGGTTGGAACTTGACCCTATGCACATGAGGTTCATGAACATTTGGTGCGTGCGTCGATCGAAAAATCACAGTAAACTCAAAGTGCCCATGCTTGGCATTTGGCGCTGCAGTCTTAGGGATATCATCTCCGCAACCCTGAGTTGATGGTAACGGTCTGCGAAGGTTTATCTTATGTATGAAGTAGACTCTCGCGCTCTCTCTCAGCTGGTCAAATAAATCATAATCCTCGGTATTAGTGCAGTTCTTGATCGTAACCACTGATTCCCTTGCCTGCCCATAGTCAGTACACCTGGTCGAGGGTCTTGCCCTTCTTCTTGTAATGGAGGCAGGAGCGCCCGTGGTGAAGTGCTCGGTCTGTGAACACACTCTTGTCCCGGTGGCTCCTTTGGCTACGGACTCTCAGCGGTTCCCTCTGACTCAAGTGGTGCCATCTATGCGAGGTCATAGAGATGGTTGAAGTACCAGAATTAACTCGTCACAGAGTCTACATCACATGTGGAGGTAGTCCGGTGTGGCTTCATCACGGAAAAGACATCCACATATTCGCCTTGCGCTACCTCGAGGTGATCGAGTCAGGTATAACAGATCCTCTAGAATTAAGGCTCGCTAGCCAACGTAAACATCCACGACACTTGGACTTGTATAATGTCACAGGGCGAAATGTCATCTTGTCCCCCTTGAAATACCATACAGTGCGGAGTCCTGCATTATGGCGGTAGCCCTCCTACGCTCCACATCGATAACGATCACAATAAATGCTCCCGGCCCCGGATCCATCCACTAGGATGACATGAACTGACATATCCGTGATTCGGGTCCATTGTGAGTAGAGTCCGAGATCTCTAACTTCGCAGCATGACCTATCATTCTTAGCCTCAGCTCAGGAAACTTCAAATCTGCGGCTCCTCCCAAGGTCTCTAGGGTCCTTGCCCATTTCCATCACATTTGGGCCTCATTCTCTGGCTAGAGCATAGCTAGTCTAATCCGATTGGCGTCAGGAGGTGATCTCCACTGGCCTCTAACACTTCTCGATCATATTGTAGTGCATGTATACGGTCTCCTCCCCCTTTGTGTATGTCAGGAGGATGATGCTTACAAACCTCTGAGAGGTTACTAGGATCTTCTGTCTACACCACTTTATACTAGCACATTGCTGTGTATTCATTTTGTAATACCTACGGCCTCGGAAAAGTCTGCGATCAAACGGGTGGTGCTCGACCGGTGCCCAGTGGGCGATCCTCTCGTGTCTCTCGTCCTCCCAAATAGCCATTTACACCAGCTACATAGCAACGAGATCATTTAACTTTCATTTCGGTCTAACTAGCAGTAACGCTAATGGGCAACAACGATTCATTTCTAAATTAAGCAGCTAAATTCCCGGCCACACAGTTCGGTATCCGAATCCAGGTCGCCGGTCTAACCTTAGCATTCACCGTTTTTCTATACGCATCACTATGCATATAACTTCCTACGAAACTCTTGCCTTGATCATGATTTCAAGCGGTAGTTAATCAATATCTGATGTCTGAAGCGTGACGTACAGAGGCACTTAAAATCCTTCCACATAGCTACGTTAATATAAATAATGAATTTTACATGTAAAATATTGTTTTCAACAAAATTTTGTTTCAAAATTTTATTTTGAAAATTTTATTTTGAAAAATTTTATCAAAATTTATTTGATTTTATTTGATTTTTTAATATTTTTAAAAAAATATTTTTGAAAAATTTCAAGATGAGCAGGTGTTCATAGGCGGGTTCACGAACAATGTTCAAAAAAATTTGACTTCCCGGGGAAATCTGCAAGTCGAGGCAGGGCCAAAAAACGGCCGGGTGCAGTCATGGCCTTGAAGCGGCCGTGGCGCTTGGCGCTGGTACGTAGCCTTTGCGCCAGCCGTCTGCCGCTTTCGCTTGCGCCGCGCTGCTTCTTGCCTGCTGGCGCTCCCCAGCCTGGCGCTCTCGCCGCTGTATGCTGCCCCGCTGCTTCGTGCCGCTCGCCGCCCGCCCGCCCAACGCTGTTTGCGCTCATGTGTCACCTTCGGCCCGGCATGGCCTTGGGTGTGTGTTTCTGATTGTCCGTCTGTGACCTGTTTGCCCCCATTGTATTGCAATCGATCTTCTCCTAACACAAACCCTCCTACAATACAATTTCTATTGCAACACACTGATTTTCCTGCAACTGTCTGATGTATTGCAATATAAAAACATCAAACCCCATTACCCTGTCTGATTTGTATTGCAATATCAAAGCTCCCTTAGTGACCCGACCCCTTCAAGCCTTCCTTCTCTACTTGATACAAAAGCGTATTACTGTCTGGCATTTCCTTTCTCACAATATAAAATAGACGTAGCCATCAAAATTTCTGCTCAAAAAAAAAAATTTTGTTTTCATTATAAATGATTTTTTTTTTCAGAGGTGGAAAAATCCTAAAAATCACTAAAATCATTTTTTTCCATACTCTTTTATGGGCATACTCAAATAAATTTATAAAATTTAGCCCCAACCATTCCTCTTAAATTTTACACCATATAAATCTTAGAAAATTATTTTCTCATAAAAGCAAATAAATTTATAAAATTTATTTTCTTTTTCCCGATTTTCCTTGAAAAAATTTTCTCCACCCAAATAAATTTATAAAAATTTATTTCCTTCAATTTTACTACTTGTAAAATCATAGAAAGTTATTTTCTTCAATTCTCATCAAATAAATTTAGTAAAATTTATTTTTCTTGGCTTTAAAATTTCTTCTCACTTTCCAACATCCCAAATAAATTTAGAAAAATTTATTTTACTTTGAGATACAAATCGGTTTACCTTTATAAAACCTTAAAATTAAATTTCTTCACCTCTAAACCAAATAAATTATGAATTTATTTTGTTTATTTCCTTGGTTCAAGTTTACACACTGTAAATACCCAAAATATGTCAAGCACACCAACCATACAACATGACATGGTATACACACCAATCATCAAATAATTCACAAAATCACACCAAACACATCAACACACGTGCACGTGATCTAGTTGTCCCGTGATTTTCCTAGGTAATCTCATACCTAAACTCAACATCGAATCCACACCTAAGGGTGATGTTCTCACTCAAATCCACGTGCCTAAGCTCAATTTTTTTTTTTTTTCTATCCATAGGTTTTCATATACCTATACTCCACATCAAACACTTAGTGGTGATGGATACCCAAACCCGAGCTCCCTAGGTATTCGTATACCTAAGCTCCGATACCAGCCGTGACGCCCAAAACCCGGGGTCCGCTACACCAACCCGCTGGAATACAAGTGGAGGTCGGGTTACCCGACGCCACTTTATAACCCGGGCAGTCTCCTTGTACGGGAGCTCTACCCAATTACTTGGAACCCGCATATCCTCGTCTCCAAATGTGATTCAATATATGCAATATATACAAATATGGATAAAAACACTGGGCCCATGCAACAATAATATCCATAAAACATATACAAACTATGAATCCAACTATATCCCCAATAGTTACAAGAGTTAATATTTTTACTCTTAAACAATACATATATTAAACGTAAAGGGTTCTAATACATGTACAACCACCAAAGTCAACCTCGGCTTTCTTCACAATAAATCTCCCCAGACGAGCTGGCCCTTCGCACGCCCCTGCACTGTGAAATAAAGGGGGATCCTAACACGGGGTGAGCTAGCCACAGGAGAATCGCCCCAAGTGGGCTACTCACCTCACCTAAGTGCAATGTTCCAAATTAAACACACATTCAAGCAAATGTATTGATCCTACTTTGAATGTCTACATGACTAACTCGCATCCCGGTTCATCGATCTTCTTCACACTCGCCTAAGCCTCTGTGATGAGAATTATTGTTTTATTAGTGGACAACCCTCCGATGTATATATATCAATTGGGCCAGCCCGACGATTGATATATTTGGTTTAATTGTGGACTACTCCTCCGATGAATATATATATCAATCAATATTCGACGGCCGATATATTATTTAGTTTGACTAATTTCTCCTATAATTAACATTTTAGACTACCCTCCAACCATTTTCTCTAGAGTTATACTCATGAATCTAACTCCTATAGTCCTGTGATGTCTTAGTGCATATAATGCATGTGACGCCAATTCCAACACAAATAATCACATGCAAATATATAACATGAATATATTCTATAAAAATTAAATCACACAAACTAATGCTTATGTAATTATCATCTCAAACATCAAAATTAGCTCATGGCTAATGATCAAACACGAGCGATTTAATTTAAATCACTAATTAAACACCTATTTTCATAAAATATATCTTTTAGGAATCGTCTCGAATAGTGAAACCCCTACATTATTCTCGGGAACTACAAATCAACTGGCTCACCTAGAACCCGAAATCCACGGCCATTCTCGCCCAATGCATACCAAATAAGCATATAATACACAAATTAGACAAAATGCACTCAAACAGCCCTTGTAGTAGCCGTGGAGCGTCACGGCTCCTTTTCCTTTCAAATTCGATCAATCTCGTCCCAAGTTTCGGGATCGATCAAACGGCTCCCTCACTACTCATTCAACCGAAACATTAGCAAAACATTTAAATGGGAGTAAAATCAAGTAGGGAGAAACTAATTTTTGAGTTTGAGTGAAACTCCATTAAACTGGGTCCACGCCAGAGCTCAGCCCGCTGCAGAACGTTTTCCCTTCTTGCTCCGTCGAAATCCAACGGTCCGATTGCCCGGGATCTTAGAGAGAAGTCAGAGACTCTCTCTCTAAAACCCCCATTTCCGTTTTCTTCCACCTACTGCATCCCTCTCCTCCTCATTTCACGATTTGGCCTTTGCTTTAATGAAGGAGATGGTCACTATTGGCTATTTTGGCATTTTGTGACTTAAATCAAATTCCAAAATGCCCGTTATGTCCCTATTTTACCAGATTTGATATTCGGCACTATCTCGGCCGTCCATTTTCATCATTTATCTACTCATACCACTTATGGCACATGAGCACGCATATATGTGACTTTGTCGAGATCGGAAATCAAGCGACAGACTAAACGCGACATGCCTCGTGAACGCTAACCCGACTATCTCGGAATATTACGAAATTTTACGCATAATTCAGTTATCATGAGATGATTCCAAATCTGCGGAAATCCGCTTCGCCATCCGGAGCATCTGCAGTAATTAATTACGGATTTTTAACCGAAATTACAATTTTGTAATCAAAATTACGATTTTGCCCTTATTCCAGAAATTGGAATTTCTCGGGTCTTACAATTACTTTAAAAAACATTATCTTTATTACTTCTATTTATTTTTGTCCCATTATTTTCTAATATACCAAAGATTATCCAGAATTAAAATTGTTAAATTCCTTTATTATATTTATCAAACTAGTATGTTAAATGAAGGCTCCACAATATATAGTACAATAATAATAGCAATTATTATAAAATAAATTCAACATCTACAAAATGTTTTTGATCGTTCTCATAGAATTTCATAATCCCATCAACTTCTTCCTTGTTCCTTTACAAAAATTATCTTTCCTAGTACCTTTACATATTGTCTCTAACACTTATTTTAGAAATGTTTTATTATTAGCCACTTCAGTTCTAAAAAATTCTAAATAAATAGTCCATTTAAACAACTTCACATACATAAATAAGGTAAGAATGTTGTCCCATCACGTCACTCACATCACATCTCCGCATCTATCTGAATGCTCACATAGGTTTCAGACCTAAGCCCAAATGTCGCTTAAAGAAGAGATCGAAAGTGCCCATGAAACCGCCGCCCCCGACAATATCTCCCTAAAATATAAGCCCAAAACGAGTCCATCTCACCCCTTCTCCAGGCTTGAAGAGCACTTAGCCCAAAGAGCCCGTGCTAAAGGAAAGTGCCCCATTTTCCTTGACTAAATATCTGTCAGTTAGGGAAAAGGGATAATTCCTAATAAACGCTTTTCTAATTCATCCTTATCAATCAGTTAACGATAAGGAAAGAGGATTCCTGATCCAACGGGGGAGATCCCGTATCATCATCAAACCAGGAAAACTACCATAATCACTCGCTACAAATACCTCGCCATCCACCGGCAGGCGGTAATGACAAAAAAAAAAAAAACCTCATCCCTAATCTAAGAATCTTCCATTCCCTAAGAAAATTGACTTAGGCATCGGTTAGATCACGAGTGATCACCGTCACCCCCCGCTTTTGTTTTGCTTCTTGTTTTGCAAAGGAGCCCGACATCTGCAGCCGTGACCACCCAATGAGCCCCAAAGAATCGCCCCAAGCCAATTGAAAAAGCAGCATCACATACAATAGAAACTAATTAGAATATAGGTAGACAACAAATATTGATAAAAGAAAAAGTCCGCAAGAAAGGCATTCTAAATTAATATATTTGCTTTTTAAAATATAAAAAATAAAATATGAAAATAACCAAGATCTAAACACATGCTAAAATCAATATCCTTTATTCCTACAAAGAACAAGTGTATTTTCCATGAAAATAAAAAGAAAACACTGTCTATGATAAACATCTGAGTCCTTTAAGCTTGAGATAAAAACTACCAAGAAGAAAAAGCTGAAAAAACTTTACAAAGAAAATATTATCCTTCTAGTTGCTTCATATACTAATCCCATTTAGGAAGCTTATGACAACTACTAACAAAATTCTCATTACTCTATTTTATTGTGACGCCCCAAACTGGGTTCATTGAAACCCATCAATTCATAGAATTTATGTGGATTTTGGGGTGACCCCGATACCACACTGTTGTGTCCCATTTATCGGGATCCATATTTTCACAAAAATCAGGCAGAGTTTTTTTTATTCGAGGAGCTCTACCCAACATACAACCTGTATAACAGTATAATCATAACCCATCCAGGGTCTCAACAGAAGTAGTATTGACCCCACAGGGTCCATCTGTCCATATCCCTAATATACTTCCTTCCTTTCACCGAGACCCATTCATTCACATTTAAATCTAAAATATGAAAACAAAACGCTTAATTACAACCTGTAAGAGTCCGATCACGACCCTCTTACCAAAATGACATACCCGACTATTAGATAATAGTCACAAAAGAATTTAGTTACAATTCTTTTATAAAAAATATTTTTACAAAAATGTTACTCAAAGGTAAATATCTAGGTCACACATTGGATCCTTCATAATCATGCCTCGCCGGCGCCTGGCTCCATGTACACCCTATACCCGAAAGGGATCGAAAGAATGGCCATGAGAAAATTATCCTACAAGGGCTACTCCCCGCCTAAAATGCACATGCAATGGCAACCATGAAAATGTCCAATCACATTTCATATAAATAATGCAATTCCCATATAATATTACGTATTAGCATGAGATGAGACTCCTCATGCCCACAACTCGTCCCGACTGACTTCTCACACCTTCAGAATGCCAAGTGTGGAAAAATCGGCCATCATGTTTAATTAACGACTTAAACTATTGGACAACCCTCCAATATTTACTTGAATTTTTTTATCAAATCTCGTGTTGTCTATGGGCCACGCTCTTTTTCGCTGGGTCACACCATAGATCTTCGCTCCTTCCACATTTTACGTGCTTTACCGTCGTTGATCATGTCTTACACCCTGTGGGGGAATCTATCCCATCTTTCTAAGCCTAAACACACGTTATTTATATTTATTATTGTTTTATACAACCGTGAGTCTCGATTTTGGACATGGTCCCATTTCCGAGCTCACCACACATTCACCAAAAATTGTGAATAACAGCACCATGCACCAACACCCGACTCGACGCGATGTGACCGTGCATATGAAATGCAATCATGTCATTTCATGTTATGTCATGCTACATGTAACATTTATAAATTTTCCGATAATTATATTTCCTGCATATAATTTCCATTCATCACAATTTCCATGTTAATTCATCACGTAAGCATATATTAACATGATTTTTACACACAAAATGACCCAAATCTCAAACCCATATAAAACAGGGCACCTCTTGGTCCCTTCATAGTTCGTTATCAAACATGTTGATCTAAAATACACTTCACAAAACCTAAGACACCTTCATCTGAGATCAAAACAAAACCTCAACCCAGTCCGGGACTGCCTGGAATCAGTCCAAAAAATTTCCAATATTCAATCCCAAAATCTTGGGACTAAATCACACTGCCTATCAAGGCCCTAAAGACAACCTAAATCAAAGGAAAATTTCATATCTCATGAAGTTTGACTTAAACTATATGGATTTTTGGTAATTACGTAGCTTGCGATATTAACTTTTTCTTCTTGCTCCGACAAAAACCGATGATTCAATTTCCGTAGATTTTAGAGATAATCAAAAAACCTTTTTTTTTTCTTTTTTTCTCACTCTCCGCCCAAAATGTGGCCTCTGTCCCTAACTTTCTTTTTTTTTTTCATTCCCCATCTTCTTTCCTTTTTCTTAATTCCTTTTCTTTTTTTTTTTTAAAAAATTTAGACACATGACTCATATTGCGCATGTGTTCATCACTCATTCGGCTTGTTTCTAATTCAAACAATTTATTTCTTTCGGGGCTCAATTTATTTTAACCGAACTTAGCTCTGCTATTTCCTGACTTAAGATTTTCATAAAATCTCGCCCTCGGAAGACTGACCACTTATCACCCGTAAAATCAGAAAATATCGACCGTCTCAAATTCGACAAACTTAGTTCACTAGATTTCACGAGACGATTCCAATGATGCAGTCCGTTTCGTCATCCGAGATCTAAAGAATTTTCTAAGCTTCTTTAAACCATTCGATAATTATTATTTTATCATTTTTTTAAAAATTACTAATTTTTTTGAGTTTTACATTCACATTAAAAAAAAGAAAAAAAATTCAATAAAAGATTTATCAACATCTACCTCAACTTTCGGTTACAGGTGAGTTCAACGTGATTCTACTTCAAGTTACATAAATAAACCATGGAAAGTGAAGTACTAACATAGAGAGAAGGAAGAGGGAAGTGGAAGGTTGCCATTTGAAGTCGTCCAAGATTGATCTTTGAAATTGAAAAGCTTTTAGGTAGGGGAATGCTCCAGGTACAATGATGACAAATGCTTTGAAAAGACTCAACTTGACAATTGGATAAGTTCATTAGAAATCATAATGAACTTGAAACTATTTTATTTTAATTTTTAATCCCTCAAGGCTTCTCTCATTTTTATGTCTTCCGGTTTTTCCGAAAGATTAAGAAAAAATTATTAAAAATTATTAGATAAATTTGTGTGGAAATAGTGGAAAGTTATAGGACCTCAGGACGGTTTGTTCATACTTTTGAAAACTATTTAGCTATAAAACAAAAAAATAAGACAAATATATTTGGTTTCCAATTTTTTTATTTCTCGAAAAACATAGAAACACAAATAATAAATTTAAAGAATAAAAAAAGTTTAAAAAATAATATTTGGTATTTTCTATATTTTTCAAAAATCACATTAATAATATTTTTAAAAAAATATGAACCAAACAAGGCCTTAGGTTCCTATTTTAAATAGTTTTTGAAACACAAAGAACATAATTTTGATAGTATTTGAAAATTGTTTTTGATATCTAAATTTAGTGTTTTTATGTTTTTTAGAAAAAAAAAATTAAAAAACCAAATGTCTCTCTATTTTCCTTATTTTTTATAACATAAAATAGGTTTGAAGAAAGAAACCAAACACTCCTTGTTTTTTGTGTACTATGTGAAAATTGTTATTGTTATTGTTTCAGAGTTGGTTTCATTTTTTCAAAAATAAAAAAAAGAAGCAAACATGTTATTTTTTAATTTTTGAAACAAAAAACTGTTTTAAAAAACTGTTACCATACATGCCCATAATTTCCAAAATTGATTCAAAATTGCTTTTTCCTTTTAAATATGTTGTTGTAGCTTTTAATTTTTATTTTTATTTCAATAGTAGTTTTATTTTTATTCAAAAATGTGTTTAACAATAAATAATTTGTTTAAGAACAGTTAAATCTGTTTTTTAAAAGTCAAATTTTCAAAACCGAGTGTGATAAAATACTACTAATTAAAGAATAAAAAAAATTACTATTATGCATATAATATTTTTTTGACATCTATTCACTTTGCATTATATCATAATATTTTGTTCTGTTCCTCACAAGTTTATCCCCATTGGAACTTGAACCCTGGATCTATCCCCTCCAAATGCTAACTTAAAGCTCTTAACCACTGAAGCTATATGTCTTATTAGCTATTATTTATATACTATTTTAATAAATATCATTTTTATTATTATAATTAGACATATATTTTGTATACATGACTCTCTATAAAATTTAAATCACCTTTTAATGTACACTAAATCAATATAAGTTTTGGAATTTATTTAGCATTTTTTTTCTTATTTTTGCCCAATATAAGAAAGGTTAAAATTTTGTGATAGAATTTTAAATCAAAGATGAATTAAGTTTAATATCCTCACATAAGTAAAAAAATAATTTGTTAATTTTTATTCATTCACTATCGAATGCGAACGAAAACTCTAGCTAACATGACAATTAAAGATTTTGTGCCTAAAACATATAGAAAATTTAAACTTAATAAATACTAACTTTACATTATATTGCACACAATTAATTATTTGCATAAGGTTACTGATTTAAACCATCTTATTTTCATTAATTTTAAAAATTAATTTCAAATATTCTCAATTTAAATATAGCAATCCTTAATTTAAATTTTCATTAAACTAATTCATATAACTATTGATTGAATCCTGTAATGAGAATTAAGAGGAACATGCATTTCTTCAATACAGTTATCCATGTATATAGTATATAGTTGACTACACATTTAATGTGACTCATTTCACACTTTTTTTCTAAGTTGCGCCAAAATTGGGATCATAAGTCAATTGAGAGGAAATAACTTTATCCATATTTTTCTATCAAATGAAATGTAATACAAATGTTAGTACTCTATCTCTCCAAATGTTATGATATTTAGTTATTTTTTCTTTAAACGGTTGTTAGGTGCAATTATATTTTTTCTTTAATTTATTTTAATTCCTTTATAGTATCTTTATTGTGTTGCTTTGATTAACATGAACTAACATTTGAAGGAAAATGTGTAAGACTTTCAACATTTATAACTATTATGCTTTTAATTACTTGATTTCATCATGCAGGCATGGGAGATAGCTATCACTACTCACTTATATAGTAAAGAAAAATGTAGTATAATTTATCATACAATTTCGAATGTTATTTAATTTTTATGGATAATAATGATGATGGTGATGATGGTAATATTAACAATAAAAGGGTGGAAGATATTAATATTGAGGCATGTTGATGGATAACGATCTTCATTATATAAATCAATGAAAATCATAATACTATATTGAGAATTTTTTTACAATTTAATAAAAAAGTTATGAAAAATATTTATTCATATAGAAATATTATCTCAGTTTATGAATACATGCGTATTTGCTAAAATAACTTTTTCTTTAGACCATTTTGCAGAAATTAAAAAAATAAGCTAGCAGTGACAAAGAAAGAATTCAAATATTGATAAAAATTGATTTTAATTTATATTACTAGGATATCCTATTTTCTTTTAAATGATTTACCTATATAAATGAAAACAAATACATAAAGGTATTTTCTTTTACCAGTACCTATTGGTTTATAAGACAATCAATAATAAGAAAAGAAAAATTAAACATGAACTCAATAATCTTAATTGAGTATAGGTTTTATTTTTCATTTCCTACATTTTCTTAATAACCAAATATTTGATTCTAAATATTTTTCATTTTTGTATGTGGATTTAATTTTAGGTTAAGAGTTGAATGTAATAGAAGAATCATTTATTTAATTGTTGGAAGGACGGAATAGATTTATTATATTATTTTGAAGGGTGACACTACCGCCAATTATTGATTACCTGCCACTTCTTGATAAGACTTACATGACCTAGTTCATACTACCAAAGAGGTTCAGATAACCTACATACACCCCCTGCAAAACCCAACACTTCACACTCATTGAAAGCCCCAAGCTTTCTTCACTTCACCACAGCAGTTCATACCCTTCTTCCTCATTTCCTTCCTCATTTTTCTTTCCCCATTCTCTGTCAATACCCAGACATGGCTCACCCATCTCTAATATAGTCTATCAGCACCAAAGCCCGAAGTTCTTGTGTAGATCCCCATAGATGATTTCCACTTGGCGACAATCTCTCCCTTGAAATTTTGGTGTGGGGGTAAATAGGTGGTTGTCTTTGGGAGCAAGAAAGGGACGTCATTTTAGGGGGAAAGCTAGCAAGGCAAGAAGAGGAGAAGAGGCTAAAGAATGTAATGCTGTTGTAATAATTTATTGATTTATCCATCTCCTTCTCTAATTTGATATTATATTTGTTGGGTATTGTTTCTTGTTGGTGTTCTCGTATCTAATCTCCTGCCCAATATTTAGTTTATAATAACCTAATTTGGTACTGTTACTAGAACCTAGATTTGCATTCCATGTATGGATTCTTTTACGTATTATGTTTCTTTAATGGGTTTTACCTTTTTATTTCTTCTGAAAGTTTTCTGTGAACATGTTACTATGTTTATAAACTTAAATTTGAATAACTAGGAGTGACTTTTGCTTGGTTGTCATGTTTATAAACTTAAATCTAAATAGCTAGGAATGGGTTTTGCTTTGGGGTTTGCTTTTCTTCCTTTCCTTTATAATTTTTTTGGTTTGTTGAAGCTGCAACTGAGCTTTGTGTTGCTTATATTAGTTTTTTTAGATTTTTTTTTCCAGTCCCATCTTCTTTTCTGTTTCTTGCTTGGAATCTTGTTTTCTTTGTGGGATTACTGGAGACACTTGGGTTGCAAATTTCTTAGCCACTAGTTTTCATGGTTTGGGTTTCATTGATGTTGGCAAAAGAGAATTATTTTTTTATTGTGATTGTTCTGATTTGTGGTGTTGGAAATCAAGTTTGTTGAGGTATTTGGTACTGAGAAGCTTGCGGAAAGATGGGAGGTTGTGTGTGTGTATGAGCAAGCAGTATGAATACAGGAAGGAAGAGTTAAGGTTGTTTTTCAAAATATTTTGCATTAATGCTTTCTCCTTTCACGTTTCCATCACTCTGTTTTCACATGTATATTTATTCACATGGATATTTTAATGCATATAATTCATTTTTCTCACTCTCCTTAATAATTTCATTCCAAACTTTGAGTTATTAATAATCCTCATGAATGACTTATATCTCCCCATCTCTTAATAATTATTCCAAATTTTGTGCTTTAACAACTCCTGTTTTAATTCTCATATATTCCTGTGTTTTATTAATTTATTAGATAACACTATTTCTTAATGGTACTTTTTCTCTTAATAATTTTTTTTCTTCTACTTTTCTGTGCTCGAATAAATTATTTTTCAATGATGTCTGTGTTTAATAATTATTACAATAACTCTTTTCTTGTTTCTTAGTATTTCTTCCAAAGTTCCGCCCAATATGTGTTTAAATAATTCACATAACCAGATTTTATATTTTTAATAGTTATCAGATTAAGATTTTAAATAATCTCCTGTATTCTGTTTTTTTATTAATTTATTAGATTTTAGTAATTTTTTAATCATTTCTTTGTATCCTTGTATCCTGGATATAAATCTAAATTCCAATGGAAATCGAAAAATAAGATTTCATTGACAATTAAGGCATATGTGAAAAAGAAAAATAATAATGGAAATACCAGGTTTTTATATATGTGTTTTTTAAGAGTCGGCCAGATGGTTGAGTTAGTTAAACTATAGAAGAGCAGAACTAGATAAGATCATAATTCTATAAGAGAAACATCATTTACTTTGTCCGTACATATG
Source organism: Tetrastigma voinierianum (assembly GCA_016808115.1). Taxonomy (NCBI): domain Eukaryota; kingdom Viridiplantae; phylum Streptophyta; class Magnoliopsida; order Vitales; family Vitaceae; genus Tetrastigma; species Tetrastigma voinierianum. Next base: position 19,648 of record JAEQBH010006388.1, read on the forward strand.
AAATTACATATATTCAATAAGTACGGAACATTATGAAGCAATAAGAGACATGCATTTTTAAATTAATAATTTATGGTATGAACTACAATGACAAGAATTGAATAACACAATTTTTAAATTTAACCATCCCATTACTGATATACTATAAGACAAATATGGGTATATTACATGATGGATTCTTTTGTATATGATTTAGGGACTCGAAATTTCAAATTAGTGTTAAAACAATAACTTATTGTGTAGAACCAAAAAGTGATATGTATGAGGCAAAGTGATAAAGCATGAGGCAAAAACCCTTATTCTTAACAAGTTGATTATAATGTGAAAATTCTTCGTGGTTTAATCTTAATATTGTATTTGAATCATAGAATGGATCGAATGTGATTTCCCAAACCCAAAATCTATCACTCACCCAATAACCTACGGAACACCTCCGCGAATGTCTGGGTGACCCCGACATTTCATTTAAAATCGGGCAGAGTCTCCTTTGTACCTGAGAGCTCTACCCGGATACATAACTCTGTCCCAACACATCCACCACCACATAGGGTCCAAATGATGTGAAATGGCCACTCGGGTCCCCATCATCACTCAACCAATATATCCTAACCATATACAATAGTTTCAAGAGTTAGGGAAAATATTTATACAAAACATATATTAAAAATTTAGAATTCTAATACATGTCATACATCATAATGAAGTCACAACCAGCTTTCTTCTAAATCGGTCTCTATAATGAACCGTCCCGTGCGCCCATGGCCCAAAATGATATCCCTCGATTGTGGTGAGCTAATGTCAGTAGTGGAATTACCCTACCCGCTTCCACCTAAGTGCATATGCAATGTCTAAAGAAAACACACATTCAAGTAAATGCACATCCTACTCAACGCCTACCCGAATAACCTATACCCCGGGAAATCATCGACCTCACACTGCTTCTAAGCCACGTATGAGAAACCTTATTTTCAACAAAGATGCCTGCTTATATTTGTGGACAACCCTCTGATATAAGTAGTGGACCTAATTCGATGTTATATTTAAGTGACTACCCTCCGACGATATCAATCACGAATTCGACGATTGATATTTTATATGGACTACCCTCCGATAATTATTATTATTTAGTCAACCCTCTGAAACCATTCTCTCAAGAATCACCTCATGCACTCACTCCTATTGTTCTAGGGTGCCCCAGTGCATATGGAATGGCGATGCCAATTCCAATACAATTATATAACACATTTAAATATATATACTACGATATACATTTACATAATTTAATCACACAAACATGTTATGCAATTTCACATTCCATTACACCAAAAATTAGCTCACGTGGGCTAATTAACAACCACGAGCAATTCGATTTGAATTACTCAACCAAACACATTATTTCACAAAAATATTTTGTGAACACTATTCCTATGAACAGTGAAACCCCTGCCATCGCTCTGCAAATCACCAATCATCGATTCACTTTGTGAACCCGAATTTCACGGCCATTTCCGGCTTTATACAAACTAACACATGATTTATAGCATAAATTACACCATTAGCCACCCAAGCAGTCCGTGAGCAGTCACGGACTGTAAATTTGGGTTCCATAAATTCAAACAATTCGGTCCCAAGTTTTGGGACCGATCAAACGGTCGTTCAAGGCCTCAATCCAACCGAAACATTATAAAACACTTAAATAAAGTGTAAAACCCAAGTAGATAAATCTCCTAATTTCACGGAGTTTGTCGAAATCCCTCAAAACCAGAAGCCCATTCTGTAGTTTCTCCGCTGTAACAACTTTCCTTCTACTCAAGGATTTCACTTGGCCGATCGGGCCAACCCAGAGAGAAGCTCTGATGTTCCTCTCACTAAACTCAAAATCAAGCATCGTATCTAATTTTCCTTTGTTTTTACTCGTTTTCTCATTTTCTTTCTTAAGGTAGGAGACGGTCCTATTCACTATTTTGTCCTTAGTGTCATTTAAAATTTAAATAATGACCATTATGTCCCTAAAGCTTTGGATTTTCGACATTTGGCACTATCTCGACCATCCATTTCATCATCTCTACCCATGCACCATGTAACATGAGTACATGTTATATGTGACTTGTCACATCGCAAGTCGTTCGCACCGAAACTCGATGTCCAAAACGTAAATTTCGACCGCCCTTAATTCTACGAAATTCGAAGTGGTAGCTAGATTTCGCAAGACGATTCCAACAGTGAAATTTGTTTCACCATCCGAGATCTAGAGAATAAATTTCATAATTTTTACCGAAATTACGATTTTACCCTTTTTCCAGAAATTGGAATTTCTCGGGTCTTACATCGAAGTTGGATTTTTAAAGATAGAAGGTCAAGGGAGTATGAGGAAGGAGTTGAATACTTCATTAATTTTTCATTACAACATTGTCCGAATCAATGTACCATTCGTTGTCCCTGTATGCGATGTGGAAACTTAATACATCATACACCCAACAAGATTCGGGAACATATGTTTTTCAATGGTATTGACCATAGTTATCATAGATGGTATTGGCATATAGAAGCAGGTCCTACTTAGTAAACAACCAAGGAAATGGCAATAAAGGTTATGGTAATGTATGGATTGTGGTGTGATGTCAAGTAGTACAATAGAAATGGTTCATGCCACAGAAGATGAGTTCATGACTGATCCAATGTCATTCAAACAATTGCTTGAAGATGCTGAAAAACCTTTGTATCCTGGTTGTGTACAATTTACAAAGCTTTCTGCATTAGTTAAATTGTACAACATGAAGGCACAATATGGGTGGTCAGATAAAAGCTTTTTAGATTTACTCCAAATATTAGGGGATATGCCTCCAAATAATAAATGAGATGTCTCTTATCTATGTATGAGGTTAAGAAACATTGAACGCATTAGGCATGGAATGCGAAAAGATAGCGCATGCCCAAATGATTGCATACTTTATATGAATGAGTTGAACATTTAATCTTCATGTCCTACTTGTGGAATGTCAAGGTGGAAGGTAAACAAGGCAAAGTAGAAACACTAAGAGGATTCCCGGAAAGGTGTCGTGGGCATTTCCCACCCATCCTAGGTTTAAGAGGATGTTTTAATCTCCCAAACAGCTACAGACCTAAAATGGCATGCACGGGAAGAGAAAATAATGGTAAACTTCGACACCCTGGCAGATTCCCCATCGTGGCAAACTAGTGAACCAAAATGTGCCCGAATTGGCTCGATCAGAGAAACTTAAGACTTGTCATTTCAGCAGATGGCATCAATCCTCACAACTCTATGACTAGTAAGCATAGTTGTTGGCCTGTCCTCACAATAACTTACAACCCCTTGGTTATGCATGGAGAGGAAAATATGATGTTATTCATATCGTGACCACGACAACTGCAATGATATCGATGTTTACTTGACACCTTTAGGGATGATTTGAAAACTTGTGGAGTGTAGGTGGAAGTTATGATGCACATAAAGAGTTCTTCTACATTAAAGGCCATTATATGGACAATTAATGATTTCCTTGCATATGGGAACTTATCCGTTGCACCGCTAAGGGATATTAAGGCTTTGTCCGACATGTAGAAGAAACATATTCATCAAGCAAAACATGGGAATAAGAACTCATATACAGGTCATAGAATACTTCCTTCCATGCAACCATCAATTTAAAAGCAAGAAGACATTTAATGGTGAATAAGAGTTTAGTTGCCTCCAAAAAGAACTTACCTGAGATGAAATATTTAGAAAGGTCAGATACAATTCATAATTCATGGGAAAGAAGCATAGGAAACGATGTCGATCCTTTGTTAATCCTACAAGTTGTTGGAAAAAGAAGTCTATGTTATGTGAACTTGAATACTAGAGATATTTCTATATTCGACACAACTTGGATGTCATGCATATTGAGAAGAATGTTTGTGAGAGCATCGTTGGAACTTTCCTTAATGTTCCTGGTAAACCAAGGGACGGAGAAGTCTCGATTTGATTCATTAAACAAGATACTACCAAACTTAGCACCTAAATTGGGTCAGTTTAACTTATCTTCCCTGCATGTTATACCAAGTAGAAAGGAGAAGGAAAGAGTATTGGTGTAAACTTTAATGATTTGAAGGTTCCCGAAGGTTATTGTTCAAACTTTAGAAACCTTGTGTCTATGAAGAGCTAAAGCTTAGTGGTCTAAGTCTCATGATTATCATGCACTAGAAAACAACTATTGCTAGCAGCAACAGATCTCGTGCTGCCTAAGTATGTTAGATATGCTGGCCACAAGATTGTGTTTTTTCTTTTGTAATGACCAGGTAAAGTCAGATGTGTCAAATAAACGATGGACAACAAGATACGGTGGTCACTTTTATGCTTGCTAGAGAAGTATTTCCACCTTCTCGATCTGACATCATGTCATTTAATGCAGACTGAAGAGAGGTTTAGATTATGGACCGTGTGTATATGAGATGGATGTACCCATTTGAAAGGTACATGAAAGTCCTAAAGGGTTATGTTCGAAATCGTAATCGCCTAGAAGGGTGCATTGCTGAGTGTTATATCGCAGAGGAAGCTTTAGAGTTTTGTACAGAGTACATATCAGGCATGGATGCAATTGGGATTCTTTCTAGTATGAAAGATCAATGGAAATGTGGGAAACCTTTACTTGGTGGTCGTGCAATTACTATTCATGGTTATAAATTAGTGGAGTAAGCACATCATTATGTTCTACAAAATACAACCTTAATGCAACCTTGTAGAGTAAGTGTCACAAATGTGGATATATAAGTTTGCTACTACTCTAACTAATATTTATGCAAACCATGATTTGCCTGTTTTTACTTCATAATGAACATATGAAATATTTGAAGACAAAATATCCTCACAACAAAAGAGGGTGAAGTGGTTGAGGATGAACATGTGCACACATTTAGCTATTGGCTTAAGAAAGGTATGGAACTCAATACGTATAGTAATTCACTACCCTTAAATTTAATTGTTATAAATTTTAAATTACACAAACTTACATATCATCAATAAAACTTGTAAGTTTGAGATGAAATAGGTAAGAAAGTACCTATTGAAGAGGAAATTAAGTGGCTTGCACAAGGACCAAGGTAATAAGTTCTTGCTTATCCTGGTTATATCATTAATGGTTGTCGTTACCATATCAAGCATCGTGATGAGACACGAGTCAACCAAAATAGTGGCGTTAGTATTGTGGCATCAACCATGCAAATTGCGAGTGCTAAAGATAAGAATCCCGTGCTTGGTGACATGTGTTTTTATGGGGTTGTCACAGATATATGGGACTTGGATTATAACATGTTTAATATTTGTGTTTTTAAGTGTGATTGGGTTGATAGTACAAATGGTGTCAAAGTTGATGAGCTTGGGTTTACATTAGTTGATCTGAGCAAGATAGGACATAAATCAGATCATTTCATTTTGGCAACGCAGGCCAAACAAGTATTTTATGTAGAAAACCAAGTTGATCCAAGATGGTCCATTGCATTATCAAGGCCAAAAATGGAAGACTTCAACATTGAGGGTGATGATAACATGACTGATAGTTGTATGGAGCATAACCCATTTGCGAATGGAGTTTAATATTGACTCTTTCGACGAAGTCAAGATTGTGATGAATTTCAGATGCAGACGATTGTGAGGGGACTTGGATTGAAGATCAAATATATTAGGTATGCTTTATTTTTCTTGTGTTTTTGTGACTACTAAGTAATTATATGTAATATGCGGATTTGAGTTGTTAATATACAATGTGATAATCTACAATGTTAAGTTTTAATTGTATTCATATTAAATATGTTTTTCCTGTTATACACTTCTAAGACATTCTAAATAAGTGGAGCTAGTATCATATTTCATGTCTATTGAATAGTTTCAAGTTCTATTTGAGCTTAATTGATATGTATAAATAAATGTTGCTTATATGTTGGTATTGTAAATTCAATTTTAGATTGGACAAGATAAAACGATCACTCACTTATTCCATATTGATTGAAATTTTAAATTAACTAAGGGAAAATCTCATTAAAGATTTCCATGGATTTCAACGCTAATAATTAACATTTAATGAAATAAATGTAAACATAATAACAACTTGTCCTACATAAGGTTGATTTGTGTAAGGAATCATCGAATAAGGCAAGAATCCTTTGTAATTGATTGTTGAATATTCGTTTTTCCTACCAAAACAATATATTAAGAACTTGATTTTCGTCATCTTTGCTGCTTCCTTTGTTTTAGGCAACTTGTTTACGATATGTAATAAAATTATTTTGAGAAATAAGTAAGCAAGTTGCAAATTTAGGGTAATTGAATAACATCAGTTTTAGAAAATTGGAATAAAGTTTCATTAATGTAAATCTAGTAATGGATTTTCAACTGAATGTCAAATTAGAGAACATGTTCTTCATTTAATTTAACTTTAATAAAACTTATGTATTTGGCTTGTGATTGTTAACTATTAGTGACATTACCTTATCATGAATGTTACATAAGTGAAGCCCTGTATCCTAGAATCATACCTGACCAATGCTTATGGTGCTTTAATGGTAGGGAAAATCAAACACCTTTGCAATGCATCCTCAACCCACAATTTTTAAACTTTTTATGAATATTACATCTCAACTTGGTTATGATTCTAAATTAGGAACCTATTGTAACAATTGTGAATAAAATAGATACAATTTAATCAAGTCATAGTGGTGGAATGTGTTTTTATTATTATTTTTTAATGAGATAAGTATTAGTATTTTTCTTAAAACTCGATGATATGTTGTTGTTCAGATTAAGCAATAGATTCTCCTCTAACTTTTGTGCATATTTCACTATCAAGATTTAAGATGTTTCATGTATTGGAAATTTTGTATAACATTAATTAATTCTTACTAATGGAATCATTTTGTAACTAACTTCTTTACATTGAGTTGATATACATTTTCAATTGATGTTTATTATTACTTAATTCGTAATCATTTGAGAACTTGCAAGATAAGTTATACATGTTTAGAATTGTTTCAACTAAGAAGAGACAGGTTAGGTAAACTACTAAAATACCACGCTTTAGTTTTGAATGTAAGATATATATTATGAGATTGATCATATCCTTTTTATTGCCATGTAGATGGATGAAAATGAAGAAAAAAAGAATATTACTTCACCGAAAAGGTTAAGGGGCCCAACTTTAAAACCTGAAATTGCTAAAAAGAGAAGTGGGAAGGCGGAAAATTTGGGATATTCAATATAATGATGATGGTGAGGGAGTGGGGGAGGGATATGTACAACTAATCTCATACTTGGGTGTGTTAGCACGAACCATGGTGCCAATATATCATATTGATTGGAGGGTGGTGCCAACTGAATTGAAGGAGAAATTATGGGATTGTGTGGAAGGTATATGTATCTTACAAATTATTTTTCTACATTTTCGTATACTTTATATGCTTATTGAATAATTAAGATATTCTTATATTGTGTGGTGCATTCTTGGTTGATGAGAAGAGCAAAACAACGCTCATCTCATCTATAGGGACTAGGCTTTAGGATCATTCAAATAATACATTGGACAAAAAGAGTATATCCTTCCTTATAAGGATAAGCCCGAGCACCTTTTTGCAGCCCACCAATCAATATAATTACATTCCAATTAAAGATCGAGAAAATTAGTGGCTAATAGGTTGTCAAAAGAGTTTGAAATTAAATCAAAAAAGGGAAAAGAAAAGGAGGAAAAACATCTATATTCATAAAGTGAGTAGGAAAGGATATGTTTAACTCAAGAAGAATCGGGTGTTGAATTAGTTTATTTTACTTAATCGACTTAAACCTTGTAAAATTTAATGATTACTTTTTTATTTTTCTAAAGATGCAAAAGACAGGCTCTAGGAAACCTATTGATAGATGGATCTTATGGAAGCTAACAAGAATGAAGAAAGGTGAATATGATGATGTTACAAGGGTCAGAGCAAAAAGATTGTAAGTTGTCAAACCTATATATGTATATATTTAGTCAATTTCATTTGTTTATATATATAGTCAATTTCATTTGTTCTCTATTTTATATGGCTCTTGAAGTACTCCATTTTTGGAGGATGAGTTAGTGAAGGATGTTGAGGAAGGAAGATTATATGTGTTGGTAAAAAAAGATATCCTCACTTTAGCATTGGGTACAATCGGCTATCCTGGATGAGTTAGGGGAAAGGGTGGGAAAAAAAAGCCCAAACAATTATTCAACACACCAACACCCTCAAAAGCTCTTGAAGAAGAGGAATGCGAAAGAATGTTAAGGGAGAAAGTGAGGACATTGGAAGAGGAGATTATTTCTTTGAAAGCTAAAAAAAAAGAACCCCCTCTGAAGTGAGCAGCACAAACATAAGGAAACAATTGTTGCAACATGAAAAATACGAAAATGCTCATTGGTGGTGCTCGTGGTGGAGGGACCCATCATCACAAGGGATTGTAAAAGCTTCTAACTAACTTAGTATATATGGTTTTTCCTGCTAAGTTTTGTAAAAACAATATATAAAATAACTAAAATTAAAGATTAAGGATTATAATATATGTTTTTACAGGTTTATAAATGCAAATTGGCTCTTCAAACTGAAGGTAACATTGTTGCATATGGAACTTATTTACGAGATTTTAAAATTTCCTTTGTTGATTCTGATATATTAGTGGTCATCCTTTATCCTCTTCAACCTAATGCACTTCTTCCATTCCCACATGCTAAAAACATTCATACAATAAGGAGGTCAGCTGATATGAGGTTTTGTGGCCTACTACATTGATAGATGTGATGAAAATGATAAGGTGAATATTAGTGTTATAACCAGTTTCAAGTAAAGTTACATTTTCCTACACTCTTGGTTTGTTTTCTTAATATCATGCATCTATTTATACGTGTTTAGGATGTTGGCAAAAGGAAGAATAAAATGAAGAAGATACAAGCATCCCTAAAGAAAATCGAATATGAAAATCCTAGAGATATACAATTGTTTTCTAAAACAGTTTTGCATTGTCGAGGGTAAACCGCACCCAAAGTTAATTGACTCTAAATTGGCTGACCTTGTTTTTGTTCCATATAACCCAAGGTAAGTTGTTAATCATTATTTATTTTTAAGTTCCTAGCCTTATGTATGTTATTTATTTAAATCATATGTTGATATATTGTAGATTTCATTGGGTTTTCATCAGAATCACCCAAAATCACAAATAGTCTACTATTTAGACTCACAATTGCAACAACCATACAAAGATCTAAAAGATATTGTGAACATGTAAGTCTACCGTAATTTTAGTTTTCATGTCTCAAAATGAACACTAATTTGAACTTATTTTATTTAGGGGTTTTCAAATTTTTGTATCTCAAAAGAAGAAAGGATCTAAAAAAGAGCTCAAGTGGATGGTTATTGAGGTAATCTTTTTTTTTCCTCTCTTAAACTTTTTGTTCATTTTATAATTTTCTTAACACTCCTACCTACATTTGAGTTGCTTTTATTGAAAAGTTCACTTGATTTTTGAAATGTAAGGATATTTATAATTACTGTGATTAGTATGAATTTCATTAGCTTCAGATTTGGTATTAGCTCTTATTTCCTATTCCTAACTTGAGTTAAGAAGGATATTGTAAACTAACTTGAGTTGAGAAAAATATTGTAAACGTTGGTTGATCACCTTATGAAAATATAATCTAAATTGTTATGAATATAATGCATTCATATGTCCACTATTTCGCTAGTAATGAAGTAGTACTAAAAAGGAACAAACTCATTTTATCATGTGATTGAAAAGATTTATGATTCATTTGATCTTCTTTTTTCAATTAATAAATAAAATAATAATAATTGAAACTAGAAGAAAAAAGTATTATTTTGTAAAAATGTGATGAGTACAATATTTTTTTCAATCATATTCTAATGTTGAATATCAAACATTAGAAGATTCAAGCATAAAAAAATTTAATGAATTTATAATTAGTCAGTTTGAAATGTTGGCCATAGGAAGAACAATTATTAAACTTTGATCACTATATCCATAGCCTTTATAATCCCTTATAACCATGTAAATGTGTGTGTGAGTAAGGAAATAATTCAAGCATATAGATACCTTTGATGGTACTAATTATGTGTGAGTTGTTCCTATCTTCCTTTGGCCTTAGTATACTTTGTATATATTCTATATTTAGTTTACACTCATCTTGTTAAGTATAACTTCTCTCTCTTTAAATAAAACTCTCAAACTTTTATCCATCCACAATCAATTCATTTGTAAAACAATTTTTTCTTGTAATTGCTAATTGCATTTCTTTCTATAATGATAATCTATGATAAAAATAAAGAGGTCAATACCACATATTTCCAAATATGTTATCGATGACTACTCTTAAAGCTTGATTATGATATACCTAATGAAGCCTTAAAAATCATGATATTTTATACTGGATATTATCACAATGGATAAAACTGAATTAGTACCTTTTTTAAAAGTGAATCGTCATTCTTAATAAATATAATTAATCATTGTCTTCATCTATTCCTTTTATTTATCCATATTGTACATGTACATATTGCTTGATATTCTTATAACTTCACATTTTATAAACCCAATTGAACCCTCCAAGTCTGAAACATGGGAGCTTAGGGTCCTCTACTAACTCTAGGATATTATGCTACACATGTATTGACTTCATTTAGGTGTAATTTTTGCTTCAAACTAATATTATGTCATTCATTATTCTTATAAAAATGTGAAGGATGAAAAAATTAACCAAGTTTATATGATGTCATATTTGATCATGAAAAGTTGTTGATATAATTTTCCTCACAAGGGCCCAAACAGTTGGATAGTGTCATATGCAGATCTTTTGTCATGCGATACATTCGAGACATAATTGCAAATAGAAGTCTCTTAACATCTCAGGTTTATTTACCTATGTATTGTCACAAGTGCATAAGAGAACTTATACATATACTTAATTCTATATATTAACATATTTTTCTTGCCATATATTTTAGTTTGAAGGGAAAAAAACCTACTCACGAGCGAGTTAGATGAAGTGAGATCTGAATGGGTCTTATTTTTTACCACTCTTATTTAGATCAAGTATAGTGGGTATGTGAATTTTATAATATTTTCAATAAAATTTCAAACATAAATTTAAATTAATGTTGCATTTTTCCTACTTGCAAGGTAAAGGGATGACATTTGCAGTCATGCAATTAGAGATTATGATTATGCATAAGATCTTGTTGTCATGCATAGATGTTGGATTTTTTGATACTTTTGGGCAATATATCTACATCTTAATATGATGAAGGTACAAGTTCATACATATTTTTTTAATTATATATATTTCTTATTTCAGGGTTTTTTTTTCATAATTTTGGTACATATTAATATCTTTTAGTAAGTTTTCAAATATAAACTTAAATTAATTTAGTTTCTTACACATCTACAAATATGCTGATGACATTTGTGATAATTGCATTTTGAGAGTACAAAATCATATATATGTTCTTGTTATCGTATAGAGATGTAACTATTTTTTGGATATTTTTAGGTACATACATTATCTATATATATTTTTCCTAAAAATACATTACTACAATTTTTTGGGATATATTTGAATATAGGTTCATATATTTTTAATATGTACATTCAAATCTAAACATAAAGTAATATTGTTTTTTCTTACTTGGAAGATGTTGGGTGACATTTGCAGTAATTGCAGTATTTAGAGTGCAAGATCATGCATAAGTTCTAGTCATCATCTACAACTACCAGATTTTTGGGTAAATATTTATGTCTTCTCTCATATTCTCCCCCTATATTTGATAAGAGTAGAAGATCATGTATGATTGTAAGGTTGTTTTGTGGAATACATTTGGATATATTTGGGTAAATGCTTATATCTTTTTTTAATATAAACACCAAGTAATATTGCTTTTTCTTACTTGCAAGAGGTTGGGTGACACTTGCAGCATTTGTAATTTTTAGAGTATAAGATTATGTATAAACTCTTGCATGTTCATATACAACTATTGAATTTTTGGGTAAATATCTATCACTTTTTTTTTGGATATATTTTATAAGAATATAATATCATGTATGGTTGCTAGGTTGTTTGTGATACATTTAAAATATTTGGGCACATGTTTTACATCTTTTTAATGAACTTTCAAATATAAACATAAAAACAATATTTTTGCTTTTTCATACTTGCAAGAGGTTGGGTGACATCTTTGATACACTTAAAGCATGAATTTTCCTCATTAAACAGCTTAATTAACTTTTAACTATAAGCATATAGTAATGTTATTTTTTTCTTACTTAGGAGGTTGATAATATTTGATAAATATGATAATATATAAAATTGATAGGTTGTTTGTAAATATATTTCGGTATATATTTATATTTTTTTTTATTAATCTTTCAAACATAAACTTAAACTAACACTTTTTTTTTCCTACTTGCAAAAGGTTAGGTGACATTTGCAACAGTTGCAGTTTTCAAGGAACAAGATCCTGGATACATTCTATTTATCATGTATAACTATTGGATTTTTGGGCATGTCAGTTTTTGTTTTTTTTTTTGGATATATTTGATGACAATGAAAGATCATGTAGATGTTAAGGTTTTCTTTTGTTTTCAATATATTTACAAGTATGTTTATATCTCTTTTTGTATGTATTTTATGTACTCAGATAATTAGGGAAATTACTATATATATATATATATATATATATATATATATATATATATATATATATATAATTTTTTAGTTTTGATACTTAGATATTTTTTCTATGATATAAAAGCATTATTGAGTTTTACACATTAAATTTATAATAGGTTTAGTTTGATTCAAATCATTTTGGCAATAAGTTAATTTCTGACATATTCCATATGCAACCTTGACATAGAATGAAATAATTTATTTGATATATGAATAAAGAAATCTTGACAAAAAATAAACTATATTCCTTGACATAAGAGCAAATGGACCTTAACATATTAAAAGTTTAACTTTGACAAAAGAATAAACCATCCTTGACATTTGTAAAATTATATTTGATACTCAAGCTTGACATATATTGAATATAATCTTCACAAAATAGTGAGTCAACCTTCACACATATTTAACCTAATCTTGACATATGGATATGTCAAGCTACCTTTTACCCTTTCTTGACACTGGCATAGATGACATATGCATATACCTATCTATCTTGACAGATATCCCTTATCTTGACGGGTAAAATCGTCAATGTGGAAGACCTTTTTTCAGTGTCTAAAATTTCTTTTTATTTATCTAGCTAGGATGGTAAACTTAGCAAGGTGGGAAAACTTTATAAAGATGATTCGGCCGTACATAGTCTAATTCCAAATCCTAAATACATCCAATTTACACTATATCCAAATATGGCAACCTCAAAGATACCAACACATTCTGCATCATACTAAACTATACATACATATGTTCCATATACAAATTCAAAGTATGTTCTTTTACAAAATATTATTAATACACAAGACTTAAACCTACGTCAGACCAATCCTATCAGGCTCCATCGCCTTCCGTGCACTGCATTCGGAAAATAGTTTTTAAAATACAAAATAATGAGCTAAACGAAGCTCATGGAGTGTATACTTTATGCGCATTTTGCTTTCCCGAAACATCTCAAAACTCAGAAATTTCTTTACAAATATTTTCCGTAAACTTTACTTTGTTTCATTTGCTTTAAAAGTTTCTAAAACTTTTCTTGCTTGCTTGCTTTTGTACTTGCTTTCTTGTTTTGTTTCAATTTTCTTTAAAAGCTCAGAAAACTCTTATTGTCATTCGCTTGGAAGTTTATAAAACTTCTCAAAAATTTTCTCTTCTTGATTGCTTTATCTTGTTTTGAAAAGCTTCTAAAACCTTTCTTACAAACCTTTTGCTTTAAAAGTTTCTCAAACTTTTTCTCATAAAATGGGAGCTCGAGCTCAACCACATGCTTTGAAAATAAAACCCACGGAGTTTGGCTCAACCGAATGCTTTTGAAATCTAAACGGAGCCCGGGCTCAACCGCTTGCTTTAAAATCCTCCGAAGTCAAGGCTTGAACCAATGGTTACTTTTCAAAATCGTATATATATCATGCTTGTAAAACATCAACCACTCGAGGCCTATTTTGCCATTTTTAATTCCTAGTGAACACTCTGAACCCGTGGCTCAACCGTGTCGGGTGGGAAGGACCTTGTCCGCTGCCACCTTTTAGGTGAATATGGTAACTTGACCTTGTGTCGCTACCACCATAATTTAGTACTGTGTTCATAACCTTATATACTCCTCAGACGCGCTAATTTTACCTCCTTTAAATGCATGATGGATATCCTAAGTTTGCCGACCTGTGCAAAACTACAATGCATGTATGAAATCCCCAACACCGCCCGTGCACGCACGGAATAATTTCCGACCGGGTTTGCTTGCTTATAACTAGGAATACCTTGTTTTCGCAAATTTTCTTTGCTTGCTTGTTGTTTCTTTGAAAATGGTGGTTTTACAATTTAAACCATTTTCGCTTTCTGCCGCTTGAAAGTGTCAGTTTGAATTATTCAAACCATTTGCTTACTTGCTTATTTGCTCGCTTGCTTAAAATGAAGTTTACAATTCAAAACCATTGACTTACTTGCTTGCTTGCTTGGAAAAATGGTTTAATTCATTCAAAACCATTTGCTCATTTGCTTAATTATGGTTTTACAATTTAAAACCAATGTTTTCTTTTCAAAAATGGTTTAACTCAAAACCATTTGCTTGCTTTTTAATTCATTGCTTGCTTCTTGAAAATGGTTTGAACTCAAAACCATGAAATACCAGTGTAAAGAAATTTGTAATAATAATAATAATAATACACTAGTATTTGGAAAATGGGAGTTTAGAACATTCACCTCTTGCTTTTAACTTGAGCACAGCCCACACTTATTCCGCCTTTACTTTTAACCTACAACTCAAACGACGACGCATATTAATTCGCATAACTTAACGTATCTTCTAGAATTAGTCACACTCTTTATACTCTTTTAAATCTAAGGTGCTAAGGGCTCCTATTCCAACCTGAATCACCCAATTCGGAGCACCGAAACTCAAGTTACGTCCAAAACAACCCAGACTACTCTATGTCCAAAGCTGGAATCAGAATTTTTCTTGCACATGGCCCCACTTTGAGTGAAATTTTGGGCCACTTAGGATCAGAATTTGACGATGCCTATTTCTTTAGGTTTGGTTTTCCTTGAAGTCTATTTTAATTGGCCACTTGAATCACTCAAATTAGATAAGAAATGAGCAAGTTATGGCCAAAATACAAAAACTGGTCGAAATCGGGGGAAAGTAGTAACGTGTGTACCTGCATAACCCTAATGTGTACCAGACACTTTGCGCCGTGGGGTGTATCGGCACACTACTGTCTGCGTACCGGTACACCTATATTTTGCCTAGATTTTGTTATTATCTTTCCCACTTTTGATGCCAATTCACTCCACATACAATCCTCTATAATTCATAATACCCTCAAAACCAACTTGGAATTCATCTAAAACAACTCCACAACATTTGAATTGGTGCTTTGAACCTCAAAACACAAAACCTTAGGTGAAAATCCAAGAACACTACCTGAGGTTCACCACCTCTTATCAAAA
The DNA here is from genome assembly GCA_016808115.1 of Tetrastigma voinierianum. Lineage (NCBI taxonomy): Eukaryota > Viridiplantae > Streptophyta > Magnoliopsida > Vitales > Vitaceae > Tetrastigma > Tetrastigma voinierianum. Next base: position 35,322 of record JAEQBH010006388.1, read on the forward strand.
CCACATAATTTGATGATTCCATGTTTTACATCAATTGGGGTTTTACTCTCATAACCCCAATAATTCAAAGGCTCAGGTGGAGCTTGCAGTCAAACTCAGACTCCAAAGGAGAACTAATCTCCACAACAAAACCTTAGGATTCAATTCAAAAACCCAAAAATAAGGATTCCATACCTTGATCTTCTTCTCCTCTTCCTTCTTCTTCCTTCTCTTCCTCTTGCTCTTAGCTCTCTCCTCTCATCAAATCGTGAACCCTAACCTTTTGGAGACCAAAATGACATTTTGGTTTTATTTTTCCCATTTTTATATTTTTAGCATTTCCTTTAATTGCAAATAACCCTCATCTTTTAATTATTGCAATTGTAACTTGCTCTATTTGTATTGTGGCCCATCTCTAACTTAAATTTTGATTTTCATATCCTTTTGCTTAATGACCATTATACCCTTGGTTTAATACCACAAATTCCGGGTTCCATAAACTTCCATTTCCTACTTTAGTCTCCAAAATTATTTCAATATGACACTTGGTACTCTTATACACCCCTACGCATCATGTAATCAGACCCTCCCTAACGGGGTGTTACGTAACTGCTTTTTTGATATCATTAGAATATACCCATAATAAGTTGCATTTCCAGGTTCGATTTCCGTGAGGCCCTATGACACAGAGACGGAGAGTCCTGAGAACATAGAGTAGTAACTTGGGGTATGCTAGATTGATATTTTCATAACTAATGAGTGATAAATCACTAATGTCTGCTCACCTCGACTTCGCTCTTCAGTGACAACATGTAACGCCTAAAAATACCCTACGCTTTATAACATGTCTGGGTGAAATAAATTAAATTATATTTTTCGGCATTTAAACGCTAAAAGCGAAAAATGATAAAAACCCAGAAATTTTACAGGAACCAAATAAATTTGGTAAAAATGTCAAATGAGGACCTTAAGGGCCAAGTAAATGTTAAAATTAAAAATGAAGTGAAAATGAAAGTGAAATGAAGAGTTAAATGAGAAATGGGAAAATAGGAATTTATGTGCAAGCCAAACAAGGAAGCCTTATGAAGACTTAACACTTAAGACCAAATTTGGTCTTGTAAATGCCATTTCTCACATTTCCAAGTGTACAAAGAGGGAGAAAGGCTAGGGCACATTCCGGTTGAGAGAAGAAGAGAGAGATTTGTGATTTCTTCTCCATGTAATCAAGGGACAAGTTGATCAAGAAGAATGAGGAAGAAGAAAGGAAAGAGAATCAATATTTAAGGTATGAAAAACCAAACCCTAACCCTTTCTACATGTGTTCAGTTTCATAAAACCCCAAATGTGATATAAAAGTGTTTTGAAAGGTTGTAGTTCGTTTTGGGGTTGTATTTGCAATATTTCATGGTGTATCAGGGTTTGATTGCTATGTTTGAATTAGAAAAACCTTATCTTTGTGTAAAATGGATTTTTATTGGTTTATTTCAGTTTTGGGGGTTGCTCTAAGCTGTTATATTGTGATTTGGATTGCTGTTGAAGAATTTTTGTATAAAGGAAATTATGAAGTTTCAAAGGAGTTGTTGTCAAAAAAATTTCAAAACCCCTGTTTTTTTTTTTTTTACTAAAAGTTAAGTTATAATCATCCAAATTGAGTCATTCTAATTGGTAAAGAACCATAAGATCTAGAGCTAAAAATTTATAGGAGGGACCAGGAGCAAATTGTAGCTCTAAGGCTCTCGAATATGGGCTTAAATGTGAGTTTCGTAGCTAATGTGTATGCCTGCTTTGGGTGTAGTCAGGTGTTCTCGTCGTAGGCTGAGTTTCACTCATCCAAATTGAGTGATTCAAAATTATGGGTAAACTATAATTTAGGAGAATAATTTAATTGAAATGGGTTGAGATGCAATTAGAACCCCAAAGTTCCTAGAAATTCGTCAAAGTGGAGCTATGTGCAAGAACAATCTAATTATGCTTTGCAAATTAGAGTAGTCTAGATGTAAAATGCAATAACCTGAGTTTTGGTGATCTAAATTGGATGATTCCAATTAGAGAAGAAACCTTAGAAAAATAGCTTCAAATAGTTAGGAGGAACCATTACCAATTTATGGAGTTAAGACTCGTGAAAACGAGAATAACAGTAGGTAACCAAGTGAGATGGGCATACTGACCAGTTTGGCATTAAAATGCCGTAACTTGAGTTTGGGTGATCCAAATGAGATGATTCCAATTCCTACTGAAAATAGACTCATAGATCTATCATTTTATTGAAGTAATCATGAGAAAAATATGGCTCATATCTCCCCAAAAAATTTTGCAAGTGAAGGTATATTGGGTAGACATCAACCCTAACCAAAAATCCTATAATGCATAATTGATTTTTTTTCGTTGTTCTTCGATAGTGACATATTTGTGATGGATTAGGGTGATGAGGATCGTGTTGACGAATCCAAAAGACATGTACAAATTTATAACACTATCGCCAAAAGACTATTGTTCACGCGGCAGAACGGCTACCATAAAACTTTGTCGATCGTATATGTCTTAGCTTATTTGATTAGTTCAAGATTAGTTTCAATCGAGTAAATTGTTTATCGAGTGGTTTTGATCCGTGATGCTGCAAGTGCACAGGTCGGACAAGTAGTAAATTGGATTTAAGTCCAGATATCGATCCCACAGAGATCTCAAGAATTTTCAATCAATTACCCCAACTACTCAAGCTCTATACTATTTGGACTATAATGGACAATTTGAATCAGCCATGAAAGCCTTGAAATAATGAAAACCTAAAATAATATGAATGAATAACAAATGAATGACTACTGAAATAATGAAATGACAAATTTAGATTGAATGAATTATCTCGTAGAAGAGAACATTGAAAAATAAAGCTATTGTGAAGAATCAATTCCTACGTACTTGTATAGTAATTTTTTATTTTAAAACTAGTCCAAGGAATGTGATAGTGCATCTGGATCTCTCCAAACCCCACTGTTCATCATCTCACCTTCACTGTTTCTCTCGAATACAGTGGGCTAGATAACTACTTTTAATTCAGCCTCGTTTCGTATTTTCTTTCTCAATACTTCATACCCATAACATGGACTGTAAACCTTAGCTCCTTTGTATAGTCATTGCATGGGTTTACACCATACTGGTTCCTCTTCCTCAAAATTAGAACCGCTCATTCTTTCCTTGATTAGATCGTTGCTAACACGGGATTGAATTCACGATTCGAATTGAGGCGAACTCTCTGCATGCTTAAATTGATAACTCACTAACCTATTCCTGCTTCAAGTGAGAAGAGGATACCGACACTATATGATCACATTAGATCATCACCATCGTGTTCCCATACCTTCCATAAATTTATTCATCACTCAGAATGCTTCCGTGGTCACTCTCGTGAGGGCTTCCGAAATCGAGCTCGAATAACCCCGTTATGGGTATAAGAGACTGACATTTGGGATCAATTCCTGTGAAATACGCAAAACCGAAGAAGTCGCACTATAAACCCGGGGTTCAACAATAATGAATAAAATTTTACAGAAAGATAATTTTTAACAATAACGCTATTTCAATGGGAGTCGGGTTTCTAAAATTAATGATTACACCATACATTGGCTTCACATTGACCGCTGAAAACCGATCAGAATCGGAACTGGTAGTTCGAAATCCAAAATTTGTCTGGAATTCAAACTACCAGACAGTAATTTGAAGAAATATAAATCTGCATTCAACTACACCCTTTACAGCTAACGTTCAAGTCCAAATTTGAATGAAATACAAACTAATCTAAAAATAAAAACGAAGAAAAGAAAAGAAAAGAAAATTAAAATACAGGAGCCTTCAAAGAACCTGCATCTCCTTCACTTGCTAAGAGCTGCGCTTCATTCCAGAAAGGCTTATTTATAGGGATCCGAAGTTGGCCCTAATTTCGATTCACTTTTGACTAAACAGTAAAATTGGCCCGCTTGGTTGTTGATGCGCGATATCAATTTCGCTGTGACCTCTCGTTGTCTTTAGTCATGTCGCAGAGTCTTTGTTTGGTCGCAACGTGTCTTTGGTGTAGCTGATGTCGCGATGTATTTGCTGGACGCCGCGACCTTAATCAGATGATGTCGCGATAACCGGATGTTGCCGCCACCTCTTCTCTCTCAGAGTGGCCATCACGACTGAGCGCGTTGTCGCGACCAAGTCTTTATTGATGTCGCGACAACCCGGTAGTTGTCGCTGACCTTCTTCTCTTACCAATGTTGCCAATTAACACGCGTTGTCGCGACTTCCCTTCGCAGCTGATGTCGCGCCAGCCTTGATCTTATCGCCGCACCTCTTTAGTGCATCCGATGTTGCGACCATTAGTTTCGCAAACGATGTCGCGATCGTTCTACTTCCGCGCCGAGGTCGCAACACTTATAACTTTGAAGCTAAGGCTGCAATTTCCAAATGTTCAGCCTCAATTTTAGCTCCCGTCAAGGCCTTCTATTTCGTCGCGACATCATATCCACCGGGATCGAAGCAAATTCTATCACGATCTCTCCGAATGATGTCACACATCATTCTTCTTCTTCATCAATTTCTCGTTGTTTGACCTCGGAGCTCTTTCACGCCTACCGCTTGTCTTCCATTATGCCTTCAACGCGACCGGACTTTTGTAATCAATCCGAAGATGCATTTTGATTGTTGTCAAAGCTTCACGACATCAAATTCTTTAATCCTTTTGCACTTCTCTTGCTGCAACTTCCTTCAACCCATTATATCAGCATTGCACAGCCACATTCTGCTCTTTTTCGTGATTTTCCCGCTTTCTTTCACTTCCTACCGCACGCCAGATTGCGAAGTTATTCCATCTTCCCCGCATATTTATCGCCACTTTTATATAAAATCAATCAGAAAAATGGACTCGAAAATAGATGACTTTAAGTCATCAAACTCCCAAACTTAAAATTTTTCTTGTCCCCACAAAGAAAAGAAAGATTTGTCTGGTCTCTCAAACAAAAGCGGATATTTTTCTCGCTCGTTATGCAAAGAGCGTGCCAATTTGTAATTGAAATTGAAATTGCATTCTTTTCTTTGTATTCACTTTTGTCCGTATAAAGGTTAGTTTTTACTCAATCGTGTACATAACTAAATTGTTGAATTTGTTTTACAAACAAAGCATGCTTAATCGAAGGGACTCAATAAATGTGTGAGTTGATTTTCTTTCTCATTTTCTTAATGAGTCAATTAATCCTTAGAGGATGTTCACAGTTTTGATCTTTTCCTAATTTTCCAAATTCCATAGGCTTGTTGTTCATATTGATCTCCACTAATGTAGGTGATTACAACCTCAAGATCAATCGTGCCTTTTTGGGGCTTGTAATGTTAGTTTGGGTAAGGGGTAGATGGATGGAATTTTAGGTTAAGATTACCAATACTCCTTTTTCCTTCTTACTCATCTCATTGTCCCCTTTTCCTCCTTGTAATTTCCTTTAATAAACTCCCCCAACTGTTTGGGATACCACCTTGATTTTCTTCTATTCAAATCGTATGTTCATTTCTCATTCATAATTCAAACTGGGAAATTTTCCTTCACACCTTCGTGAATAGTGCAATGTTTTGTCTTCTCTTAGGCTTCTAACACTCTTAGCGAACTCAAGCAACTCCCATACCGTATGGCATTAGGTACTAGGTGTTGAAACACCCCTAAGAACTTAATTGTTCAAGAGAGTTAGGCCACAAGACAAAACCTATTCCCTGTTTTCTTTTCTGTTGTATTTTTTTCTTCATTCCCTTCTCGTATTTCCTTGAGTTCCTCAAAAAATTTACACTCCCCCTAAACTTTATTTGTTCCTCTCTTTAGTTCTTTCGTAATCAGCTGTGTTCTTTAGAGGATTGATTCGTAGAATGGTTGGTGTTCCATTGGTTTTCTCAGAATAAGGCTTGTTTTGCTCACTTGAACTAAAGTGTATGCATTAGCATATGAATAGGGATGGCTAGAATGGCTCAAACTTTCCAAGAATGAGACTCGCATCACTTCCCTGTTGATTGTATCACCTAGGATTTCGCTTGATCATTAATCTAACAAGCTCCTGGAATTCGCTGATTAAACTCCGTGACTAACCCTCGAGGATTTTCTCGACTCATATCGCTGGATGAGAATTTAGATGATGTTATTTCCACAGGGTTCCTTGATCACCGTTCATACCATAAACTCAAGAAAATTTGTTTGTCCCTTCAATCGTATAACCTTCCTTATTCTAGACTTATCAAGAAAATTCAAACTAAACCACAATTTATGTTTCAATTAAATTGCCATTCTAACTAGCCCTTATTTTTCAATTAGTTCATTCATCCTATATTCTAATCAACAACTAATGCTATGTCATCATTTTCATTATCGATCTATTTCACCATATTCTTCTAACAATTAAAGCAAAAAGTAAATGACACAATTTGACTTTAAACAACTCAACATCAAACAAATTTCCGATTTTATTCATTAGATTGTATAAAAGTTGAGAATCAGTCGGGAATGAGGAAGAGATGGATGAGTCATTGAAGGTTTTTTTCTTTTGAGGAAGTAGCAAATATGCTTTGAGGATCAAGACTGGCGTTGCTGTTCGATTGAACTGGAATTTCATTGCTATCTTCTTCTGGCAAATTTTTGGCACTTTCTTTCTCCATTTGTTCTTCAAGAATCGCTCATTGCAGATCAATTTTTTATTCAAATCATCTTGCCTCCTGACCCAATGTATTCATTGTATGCTCCATTTATGTCATGATTCTAAAAAATTTGATAGATTGCTGTTAATCAAATCCAAATTTTCCAAATGGTATATTTTTCCTTCTATAAGCATCATTGTCATCAAGCACTTTGTCTCTATCTAACATCTTCCTCAAACTCCTTTAACAATGACATATAAAGAAATTTGAACCCCTTGATCTACCTCATCTCGCTTCTTGTTCTCGTGATCCCTTTCCTTGATAAGCTCTGTGGAGCTGAGAGTCTCGGAATATATTGATTATCAGAGAATGATTCATGGCTAAGCCGCAGCTCTTTTCAAAAGATCTTTGTCTTCTTCCTCCTATTTCCCTTTTTGAAATTTTCTTCTTGATGCTTTAGGATCTTTTTAAGTTGTTCTTCCTTTCGCCTACACCTCTTCCCATTTCTACTCTCTTCTTTCAACTCGTCTATACATTTCCTTGCCCGCCTTCCCACTGTTGATCTCTTTCTTTTCAATTCAAATTTCATACACATCTTCTCCGAATTTCGTTGAATGCTCCATTTCTTCTCTTTCTTCCATACTTTTCTGCATGTAAATGAGCATCTCCATTATTTGGCTATCTTCGGGCTCCCCAGCTCTCCCGGTTTTCTCACCCCTGTTTCTCATTGGTGGAGAGCTGGCCAGTGGGGTGGTGAAATCTATAGGACTTGTCTCATCTGGTTCTAAGTCCTCTGCAAACATAGAGGTATTCCCTTCCGGTTGTGTTCCTGGGTTTTGTTCTCCTTGATCCCCAGCCCGAAGAGTGTCCTCTTCTTGTCTTTCATTCTCCTCTTCTTTCCGTAATCCGCTCTACCATGATCCCCTTTTCTTCAAATTCCTCGTCCCTTACTTACCCTACCGTGGTTAATGCGGCTTCTCAAACCCTTCTTCCGCCCATGTTCCTTCACCCCCAAATTCCTCAAACAAAGCCTAGCGGTTGTTGTCGGGATGAGGATCAAACCTCTTTGTTTCATGGTATCTTATTATCAATTTTCAATCACCGCCTCCTACTGAGTCTACCCTTTCAAAAGATTTCATACGTGATGATGGCTTCGTTCCTCTTTACTGTGCATACATGCTTCGGGTTGAACTAACACGCACGCCTCAGAAATAAAAACTATACCTTAGCCTCCGTAAGGTCTCCCTTTGCCGATTGTCTTTGGTGCTCCTTTCTCTTGATCCCATTGACCTTACCATCTCTGGTCAATTTTCACAATCTTCTCACTCTGCCTGTTTGCTAATAAATTAAATTGAGCTATGTCTTTGCCCTGCCATCCCGTACACCTCGTTAATGGCATTTGCTCCGTATGGAACCCAAACTCCCCTGACAAACACAGAGTTGTCCTTTCTTCCTACCAAGTTAAAGTAGAATTCTGCATCACCGTCGATAACCGGCCACCGGGTGCTTCATGTAAATTTTCCCATCCTCGTTGTTCTATCATTTCCTTGAAAGAGGAAATAGGGTTGCTGAATCCTCTCTCTCCAACAAACCCTTTATCAGCATAATACCTCTGCATGTTAACACCATCCTCTTCTGACACAAACGCATCTTCTTCTTCTTCCATCACCTTGTCTTTCCCCTTGTATGCTTTTTCCTCAGAATCGGGTTGATTTCGTGTTCCTGATGAACTCATCTTTCCGGTTTGAGCATGTTCCTCCATGATTTCGTTCAGATTTGAGACGAAAGTCTCGGGTTCAGCCATTGGGAGGAATCGGAAGGTTTTTAGGAGGAAGTTTGGATTTAGGGTTTTGCAAGAATCGAAACCAGAGAATATGCGAAGACGAAGAGTTGAATTCGCATCGAGGAAGAAGATAACAGTGGAAAGAGTTTCTCAACAGTTGCAATTCAGTTATTATGGTGGGCTCTTTATGATTTCATTTATTAATGCTTGTCGCGACTTAAATTCAGGCTGAGAATGTGCGTTGTCATTAAATTTAGGGCAAAATTGAAAACTGCCCAGCTGGCAATTTATCCTCTTTGTCGCGACATATTTTTGTTTGTCGCGACACAAATTATCCGTGGGAGGACAAGTCCTCTTAAGGCTTTACATCGTGCATCTCAGACATTGTCAAGTTGTCGCGACTTCTTCTTCTCGGGCGCGATTAATGCTCGTCAGCGACCTGTAATTTCTCATTCCGACCTCAATTCCTTCTCAACGTAACTTTTGGTCGCGACGCCATCCTTGTTCTTCCTTCGTTGACTAAGTCACGACATCAACTTTTGTTGTGGACTTCGCCGTCACGACATAAGTCTTTGGCTTGAACGTAGTCCCGGCACCTTGCCTCAAATCGAATAATGAACAAATGCCTTTTCACTTCGATCAAACACGTATTCTCATCATCAAACAAACCAATTTCACACAAAGAATTAAAGAATGTATTCTATTCAAATTTTCACAGAATTTATATAGGGAAAGGAATGCTCCCTTTTTTTTTCCTGGCTGCTCTTCGCAAGTCGCTTCGAGTCAGACCGCTCCATTCCTTCGCCTCGAGCCATTGCATAAGTACTCAGAACATTTGGCGTAGGATTCAATTAAACAAAAATTAACTTCTTAAGTACTAACTAATCATTATAATAACTATAGAAAACAAAATCAGGGTTAATTAAAAAAAAATTCAAAGTCTAAACATAAATTAAAGTCTCTATGGGTTGCCTCCCATCACCGTCGCTGAAACCTTAGTCGACTTGTCGCTTTGATTTTCCTTCTCTCTCAATGAACTTTGCTGTAGCTCTTCTCTTCTTCCTCCCCGCTTTGATAATGCTTCGCCTTTTGTCCATTGACTTTAAATTCCTCTCCAAGATCGGGCCTTGGAGAGTTACTCGTCCAAAAGTAGTGCTTCGACACTACTAAGATACGGGTCCACTCCACCTTGATTTCAATTTTCCCCGAACACTTTAACTGGAGTTAAATAAATGTGTAACTCGATCCCCTCTGAATTCCTTCCTAAGAATCCTCTTTGATCATGCCATTTCTTTGCCTTTTCTTTGTAGATCTTAGCATTATCATAGGCTTCATTTCTCATTCTTCTAGTTCATTCAAAATTAAGCAATCTCTTCCTTTGCCATTTTCAAAACGAAATTCAGCTTCTTGATGGCCCACATAGCCTTGTATTCCAATTCAAGAGGGAGGTGACATGGCTTGCCAAATACCAATTTGTATGGGGACATCCCAATGGGAGTTTTGGACGCGCAGAGGGCCCAAAGTGCATCATCAAGTTTGAAGACCAACTCTTCCCGGCTAACTTACGCCTTTCCAGATCGCTTTAACTCCTCCCTTGAAACTTATGCTTGCCCATTAGTCTGGGGGATGATAAGCTAGGCTCATTATATGTTTTTGATCCCATATCTCAAGCCATGAGCTTTGGCGGAAAATTTTGTTTGGTAAAGTGGCTTCCCCCATCACCGATAATAGTCCCGGGTGTTCCAAATCAGCTTCAATATGTTCTTTCAGAAACTCACAATCAGATAACATCATTCCTTGGGCAAGCTATTGCTTCCACCCATTTAGAAACATAATCCATCAAGTAGCAAGATATATATACAGATATCCAAACGATTGTGGAAAGGGTCCCATAAAATCTATCCCTATACATCAAAAAATTTGTACCCACCAATATGCCCTCAGAGGGGCATTTCCCATTTCCTCGCCGATTTCCAATCTGGGCATCTATCACATTAATTCAATCTATCTCAGCATACCTCGAAAACAGCTTAGCCAATAAAATCTCGATTGAGTATCTTATGAGCTATTCTTTCTCCGGAAAAATGCCCCCATATGGTGATGCATGGCATTCATTCATACCCCGCTTTGTTCACCTCCGCACACATCTTCTTATAATCATATCACCCTCTTAAATAATAGTGGGTCATCCCGCATATAATACCCGCCGGCCACCCTGAGCTTTTCACAGGCTGAATCTCGCCGTATGAACTACTCCACAAGCTGGCATCTACAATATCAAAGATACCATGGCATTTGGAATGACAATTGAAATAGTTGCTCGGCCCTGGGAAGCTCTCTTAATCTTATCTCTCATTTTCGCTTGATTTCTTTCTATTCGGACAAGTGGATCAGCTATCACATTGTCACATCCCTTTATCTCTAATTTCCGCATCAAACTCTGCGAGTAGCACCCACCTTATCGCCCCTGGGCTTAGCCTTTTGAGATAAGATATTTGATGGTCGCATGGTCCGTGTGTGAACTATAACATGGGATCTCGTATCGTATGGCCTGAATTTTTCACAAGCAAACACTATTACTAGCATCTCTTTCAGCTTGTGGAATAGTTTTCTTGTGTCTATCAAGATTCTCGCTAGCATAGTATATGGCTCTGAATATTTTCTCTTTTCTTTGCCCCAAAACAACCCCCATTGCGAAATCACTGGCATCACACATTACTTCGAATTCCTGATCCCATTCTGGTGCAACTATGACAAAGTTGAATCAACTGATCGAATTTCAAAAGCACTTTATGTGAATCATCAAAATTAAATTTTGTGTCTTTTCCGCAACTGTGATAGTGGTCTCAAGTATTCTTGAGAAGTCTTTGATGAATCTCCCGTAAAATCCAAAGATGCCCCAAGAAACTTCTTATCCCTTTTACCGTGTGGTGAGGTGTAGTTTTGATAATAGAAATCTTGATCGTCCACTTCTAGCCCTCAGAGCGTAAATTTTGGCGACTCAAGAACAATACCTTCTGTTACCATGAAATGACATCTTTCCTAATTTAGTGCTAGCTGCTTGTCCTTGCATCTTTAAAGTACTGTTTCCAGGTTGTTCAAACATTGTTCAAAACTGGACCCATACACTATGAAGTCATCCATAAAAATTTCCATAACTTCTTCTACCAAGTCTGAGAACATTGACATCATACATCTCTGGAAAGTAGCAGGAGCATTGCACAGCCCAAATGGCATCCTTCTGAAGGCAAAGGTGCCATAGGGGCATGTGAATGTGGTCTTCTCGGGTCCTCGTGCAATTGCAATCTGGTCAGAGCCTCTAATAATTCGTCCAAGAAAACAAAAATGAGGATGTCCTCGATAATCTTCGAACATCCGATCAATGAATGGTAAAGGAAGTGACTTTCCGGTTTCTCGTGTTCGCCCCGTAATCAATGCATACTTCCATCTTGTCAACGCTCTTGTTGGAATTAATTCATTTCTTTCATTGCGATTACAAGAATCCACCCTTCTTGGAACCACATGACCGGGCTAACCTGCAAGGACTATTTGAAATTGCATAGATAAAAACCAAAGATTTAACCATTTTGGGCACTCTCCTTCCGACTACTTCTTTCATTACTGGATTAAGCCTCCTTTGATGTTCAACAGTTGGCCTTGCATTTTCTTCTAGAAGTATTTCTCAGGCATGCATAATGATGGATCGATACCTTTAACTCTTCAATAGAATTTCAAGCTATAGACTCCTTATGATTTCAAAATTTCCAAAGAACCTCTGCTCTCAGCATCACTAAGTATAGTAAATTATTATCGGTTTACTCCTTGGCAAATTTTCTCGTGCAAGCATACTTTTAAACGACTTGGCAACACTTTTAGAACTAGCCCTTCTTCACCGGTTTCCTCGATGAAAATTCCTTTCTTCAATTTGGTCTCTTTTTCACCTCGCTTGTTCCCAAGACTCATCACTTTCTCGCAGAATGTAAATCGATGTGCGTAAAATCAAGCAAAATCTTCAAGATACTAGGAATTCATCTCTTTTCATTGATTGAAAATCGGCATTACAATCATAGTAAAATTCGTGTTGTTGACATATACATCTTCTATCGATCTCTTACATCTCCCTCTCTATGTCTAAACTCCTCAAACTTCTGATTAAATTGAAGTCAGCTTTCTCTTCTCCAACTCTGAGAGTAAGAATTCCCTTCTGCATATCGATTAGAGCTGCTTCAAATAAGAAGGAATGGCCTTCCCAAGAGCGCAGGGATTCAGAATCTTCCTCCATATCCAAGCACGATGAAAGCTCATCGGAAAAATAAAGTGTTCCCTACCTTACCAAAGACATCTTCTATGATTCCTTCGTGTTTTGCTGTGGTTCATTCGCCATTTGAGAGAGTAATCGTAAAGGAGTAAACTCCCCAAACTTAACTTCGGCAAATGCATCAGTGGCATTAAATCGACATCGGCACTCCGAGTCAGCTGCAGGAGCTTTCAAACTCCAAACTCCAATGGTGCGGAATGGTGAAGCCCCCGATCCTTCCATCTTTCTCGTAAGCCCCTTGATCATAGATAAGTCATAGCCAGTTCACAATTCCTTCTTCAGCTAATCTTCCTCTGGCCAAGATGTCTTTCAAAACTTGCAAAAAGTGGCATCCGAAAGTAACCACTCGCGAGCGCATGCCGATCTCTAGCTTCGAAAGGTTTTCAAGAACCTTGCAAATCAGTTCTCTATTCTTTGATTTCTCGCAAATTCTCTGTGGAAATGGGATTGCAGGCAGGTTGTTCTGGGTTTTCTTCTTACTTCTTTCTTCTCCGCATAACCGGCGTTCCTTCTTTCTTTCTTCCAAGGTTTCGCATTGTCCGGGCTTTCATCTCCCTTTGTTACTTTCATCTTTTCTCTGTCCTCTTCTCCAAGTCTTTCCCACTTCCTCGAGAGCCGCACCGCCATACGCCTTTTGATCCCGTGTCACCGGAAAAGGCATCTTCATCCGGTTCAGTGCCAGGTCAATCATTCTATCTCGTGTCTCCGTGCTCCCGAGAGAAGCGTTAGTGGTCTTCGAAAATTTTGAGAATTCGGCATTCTGAGGCTTCCACCGCAAAATTCCTTTGCCTCATGGAGGTTTAAATTACCTTCTCATGTCCCCCATGAATTGCGATTTGATCTTCAAATGGCGGGGGCTCTCCTCCGACCTCGATATTCATTTCGCTCCTCCTTGCCGCCGTTGGAACCCTGGTGGTCGCCGACATCCTTGCCGAGGATGCCGCTCATGCTCGCCTCAGGAGGCCCCTCCACCATATGAAAAATTTTCACGGGTTCCTCGCGTCGGACAGGCCGGAAGGTTAAGATTTGTCTGACCGATAACTTCGCCTCCTAAGTACTTAACCTCCTCAAGATCATAAAACAAACTGGGTACCTCAAGACTCTCAATAGTTCCTCTCAATCGCTCCTATTTCATGAACAAGTAGTATCTTCCTCCCTTGCTTGTCCATTCTATGCACGATGGCATCTAACTTTCGCTCCACGGTCGTCATCTCGCTTCGCCTCCATGACTCCTCTTCCTCTCCGCTAATTACTTTGAAAACTCGATGGAGCTTTCATATTGCATTTAGCCGTCCTCACCGATCTCTTGCCTCTTCAAGACTTACATTTGAATGCTCCACAGCATGAAGCATCAATACTGCTCCTTAGATGTATCATTCAAGGCATACACTACGTCCATCCGGGTCTTCAAGTCTATCCCATGCATCGGACATCTTTTCAGCAGCCTTCTGAATCTCTCCCATGCTACATAAAGGCTCTCATCTTCCCCCTGTTGAAACACAATTATCTCCCTCCGTCTCTCTGAGGTGAGTGATGGGGGAAGAATCTACCCGTAGGCTTCCTACAAGCTCCTCCTGGGCATCAACAAAGCATATGGTAGAGATTCATACCATGTGGCTATTGTATCTCTTAGAGAAAATGGAAATAAATGAAATTTAACACCGGGTCTCACCCCATTCAACTTTACAGGTTTGCCATTCCGAGAAACCTTCCCGTATGCTCATTCGGTCTTCGGTGGGATGACCAAGAACCGTTGTTAGTCAACCACTGTGAATCGCGCTTCGCTTTAGTTCAAAATTATCAGATCCACCGCAGCCAGTTCGATTGCGCAGTATTCATCCTCGACACAGGTCTCTAAAAAGTCCTCCATTGTGGTCGTTGATTGAGGCCTCCTCGGGGTCTGCTCGTTGTCCTTCTCACCCGGGTCCGCCTTCATCCGCTATAGCCGAAGTTTTCTCGATCTTTCGCCTTTCTCAAGCTCCGAAAGTGTTCTTTTCTAGTTCAAGATCCGCCGGAATCGTATCGTTGTTCTGCTTCCTATGCATTAAAGTTTCTCAAATCAAAACACACTTTACATTAATAGGATTAGTCAGGCCAACAAATATTTTCAATATGGCTTGTTGAAAGTTAGTGGCTAAAAATAACCACTGTCATGAAAAACTATTTTTGTTCTTTTTCTTTTAAATGTCCAAATTAGCATTTCCTTCTTTCGTCAGAGTATTGATCTACCAAATTCTTTCGATCCCCGGCAACGGCGCCATAAAACTTGTTGATCGGAACAAAAGACATGTACAAATTTATAACACTATCGCCAAATGACTATTGTCTAACTCGCAACGGCGCCCATAAAAACTTGTTGACCGTATATGTCTTAGCTATTCGATTAGTGATTCGTACACAAGAGCTGAGCCGAATCAACAATATTTATATACCTATACTCTCCCATCGCGTAGTCAAGCTAATGGGCAGATAGTGGCTCCAGTGGTCTAACACGGATGGGTTTTCATCCTAGAAATGGCTCAGATTGTAAGGCGGTTTGCAAGGCTTTCTATTTGGACTTTTTGGATTTGTGTCAAAAGCTGTAAATGGTTTAAACTGGAAATTGCAAAACTGAAATGGTAAAAACTGAAATTTAAAGTGAAGAAATTAAACTTTGAAGATTTAGGTCACCAACTTGACAAGGTAGGCAAACACATGTCCTCGTGTTTTATCCTCCTATGTGAGTCAACACAGATGCGCGATGGCCCTTTGCTTAAACCCTAACATTCCATTATCATTTTTAGAGGCTAGTAAAGACCATCTAAAGAATCACAGTGCATCTCTCACCCGAGCACTGAACCCTAAAGTATGGAGAGTATTGGCCAAAACAATAAAAGTCAATGTTATTTAACCCTAATTTGAAGAACCCTAACATGTAAATATTATCTCGTGAGGCCTGTGAAAACCATCTAAAGAAATAACAAATCCTAAAGTATGGAGAGTATTGGCCACACAATAATATCCCATGTTATGCAACCGACTTTGAAAATAAGGGCCATAAATACACTACCCGTGACTTTAGTACAAGAGGACAACATGCTTAACCCCACCACTAAGCTAGCTTCCTCTTCAGCCAAGGAGGCTTAGCCAAGCATCTCTTGAGTTGTCATCCTCAAGTGAGGTGTGTTTGGCGTACCGGGAAAGTGAAAGAAAGAAGAGAAAGAAGAGAGAGAAGAGAAAATAAAAGCAAAACTAAAATAAAAAACAATTTATTTACAAAAATAAAAACTTACAAAATATCTTCTCCTAATTGTTCCCTCCACCCTCCAATAATAAAAGTTACAAAAAACAAGAGGGGGCTTATATAGCCTCCCTCAAGGTATGAAATTACCAAAAACCCTAATAACTAGGCTAAGTTATAGGATAGGAGAGTAATTCACCAAGTTTGGAAGGCTGCTGCATTAATTACAAAGCATGATCGGTGTTTCCGCAAATTTCGCTATTGTGTGAGAATTCGCTTAATTAGCTTAATTTGGCAAGGTTAGCGAATTTGCAATGGTCTAGCCGAATTTGGCAATGCTGTAGCGATTTAGCAATGTCAGAGCGAATGGCAATGTTGAAATTCTCATATAGCTAAATTTCTCGCTTAAGCTAGCTTAAATTGTCATATTTAATTTTCGCGAATCGCACAAAGGTAAATTGCCAGCGAATTTCGCGAATGTGTGCCGATTGCGAATCGCTTCATGAAGTCAAGTCGCGAAATTCGCTAAGATTGCGAATTGGTTGCCAACAAAGCCAAGTAAAATTCCTCGCTTTGGTCAGTTTCGCATTCCTCTCGGGCCATGTCTTCAATCGCATCTCATTTCTTCCACTTTCCTTTGTTTTTCCATTGATTTTCGGGGCTTGTCGATGGTCGAGACTAAATTTCCGACCTCATGATTGATCATTTGCATTGAGGTTGAAGTTCAAATGTATAAAGTCTACAAAACAACCAAAAACACCCGAAATTCGACATAAGTGTTACTAAGATGACTTGAACACTTCCAATGGGATATATGACATGATTAATGATCAAAAGTACTAAAACCTATCTAATATAAAGGTTCAAAATCGCACTTCGAAAGCACTAATCATTAATTTCAACCGAAACGCTAAGTTAGTCCCTTAGCAATGCAAAATAAGAATTGAGATGCATGTGGTGATTTTCAAAAAGGTTGTGTTTCAAAAAAGGTTATCGCATTTATACAAACTAACATTACTTTAAAGTGAACAATTGAAATCAACATTTGAAAACCTATATACAAGAATAAAATCCATAAGAGAACAATTTTTAGAACAACACTGTTTCCATGATTTTCAACTTTGATTTCCACCTAAGCTCCACGTTCATTTTGTATCCAGATCGAGCCACAACCGCAAAATTACCACCTCCCCAACCTAGCACCGACATGGCCTTAAGTTGTCGGGGAACATCCTAGATAGTGGCTAGTTACACTTTTCTTTCTTTATTCATCTACATCGTAGGGGTGCAATGTGCTTAAATCCGACTCACCAAAGTCCGTGTAACGTGGGGTCCACCGATGACTCCCCAACCACTAAGGTTTAGGCATCAAGCCAAAAGGATCACTGACCACTAACTCTAAAGGCTTCACTCCGACCAATGACTTCGAAAATTACACTCACAATTCGCTAGACTCACCTATCCACCCATGTAACGAACACAAAAATCGATGACTCCCAACCAATGAAGCTTAGGGCATCGGGTTTCAAAGGCTTTCGCCATACACCGGACGTGCTCGTGCTTCAAAGCAAAATTTCACGACTTTATTTTTCTTTTTCTTATTTTCTTTTATTTTTCTTTTGCTTTTTCTTTCTTTTTCTTTCTTTTCCTTTGGAAGACAACATTGGTCTTCAAATGGGTAACTCCAAAACCTAATCCTAGGTTGTCAACATGCCTAAGGCCGGCTTTGCAAAGTGGAAGGAGGCATACAAATTTACAACCTATTGAAGCAATCTAGATGCTGTGTGAAATAGCATAAAGGTGTTTGAAGTTGAGCATGCTGAATGCTGATCGAACACAAATTGTTTCAAGCATGGCATTTGTTCTAGCATATAGGTGACAAATATGATGATTCAATTATCCAATTTAAAGCAATTCAATTGTTCACTCAAGCAATTAATTATGTAGTTTGAAAGAAAAACACATACTGGTATTATTGGGACACAAGAAACACAATATGCAAAAAAGTCGAATATATAGTATATAATCCGAGTAGCGGATATAGCCAAAATGGCTTAATACATGCATAACAGTTACACAAAAACATATCACGCTTACTATGGCTAATACAAAAATCATAATCAAAATTAGTAGGCGCTTGATAAATAAACTATACATAAATCGTAAGAGATTCAACCACCCTACCCGTGGTGGTGGTGGTGAAGCCATCGCAATGCCGCCACGATATCCAAGGAGGTCACTGGAACGTGAGCTTAGAAATGCCGGTGTTCGGTGCCTAAACCCGAACCCTACCCAAACCAACCACTACGCCATGCACGTGTGCATTTGCTTCCTTGATGTACCGCAAAGGCATGCATGTAAGCTACTAGTCTTCAATGCCGCAACACAAGCAAAGGATGGGACGCCTCGCGCGGTGGATGTTCGAGGTTTCAGCCAGCCGCAGTAATGGCGTGATTTGGGCGACCGAGCCGTGAGTGAGCCGGGCAATGGGTCAGACTTAGCTGGGAGCCGGTGTCGCCGGGTTTTGATTTTGTTGCGTGTGGGTCAGGGTGCGTGGAGGTAGAATATATACTTGATCAACTGAAGGGGCTACTAGCAAGGTATTTTGGTATCTTCGGGCGCGGGCACTAGGATTCAACTTCATAGATTGCTGAAGGATAGGTTCTCGGGCTCTTCCCCCGTTTCATGTCCACTACTCTCCCCGCTAACAAGGCAAAGGATTTGTTCTTCTCTCGCCCAAGGCCAAAATTAACTCGCATCCTCCGCAGCCTCAGAGCTTCTAATGATTCCACTTTCAATTCCTCCTTCGAGGTTGCAGCCAACCTCGCTCACCTAAATTGTTTCGGGCCAAGCACTCATCCTCTCGACTCTTCCTTCTCTACATGATCAAGTCAGCTGGCAAAGCTTTAAAATTGAACACTGCAAGTTGTCCAATTTAAGCTCCATTTCACTTTGAAGTCCATCAGTCCTCTTGTTCAGGGAGCTCTTCACTGTCTAAATTTCCCTATTAGCCTGAACATTCACCACCCTATTATCCTCTATGAAATTGTCCACTTGTTTGCTCAAATTCAGGATGGCTTGTTCAACAGGGGATAAGGGTGGTGGTTGTTGCTGCTGGGAAGTGGGGGCATAACATGGAGGTTCAGGAGGTGCATAAGTTGAGGGAACACTATAGACAGTACCTCCATCCATCGGGTCTCTATAGTCCCCTCATAGACCTAGGTGGTTTTGGATTTCTCCCTACGTGGTTACACGTATGGAAGGTTCCTATAATCCCTCATAGTCATGTAAGCTCTAGGGTTACCCTCCTGACCGTATTGCTCTCCATATGGGTGTTCCATTTTCTCTCAATTCAAACCACTGGAAAACAATCCTGCACTAAATATGGCACACAAAACTCCGTCCCGCAACCCTTTAACAGTTAAAAATTAACTAAACGTAAATTAAAATCGGATCGAATGAAAAATCAAGTCAATCGTAAGGCGGGAAGCATCGACAAGTGCTAAACCGCGCCTCGTAACCGGTATACAAAAAAGAGGTAAAAAGGTTACCTTCACTTGTGATGCGGATCACAAGTACTTAATCTTACCATTAGTAGTCAGCACCATCCCCTGCAACGGCGCCATTTGATTCGCGCTACAAAAAGAGGTCGAAATAATCAACAATATTTATATACCTATGTTCTCTCATCGTAGTCAAGCTACTGGCAAAGATAGTGGTCTAGGCCGAACACTCTGGGATGGGTTTTCATCCTAGAAATGGTTTGGTATTAGGCATGAAGGTAAGGCTTTATTTGGACTTTTTGGATTTGTGTCAAAGTCAGAACGGTTTAAACTGAAATTTGAGAAAAACCGGAAATGGTAAAAACCGAAATTTAAAGTGAAGAAAATTAAACTTTGAAGATTTAGGTCACCAACTTGACAAGGTAGGGCAACACATGCCCTCGTGTTTTATCCTCCTATGTGAGTCAACACAGATGCAAGTATGGCCCCTTTTTTGTTTAAAAACCCTAACATTCCATTATCATTTTTGTGAGGCTAGTAAAGACCATCTAAAGAATCACAAGGCATCTCTCACCCGAAAGACCGAACCCTAAAGTATGGAGAGAGTATTGGCCAAAACAATAAAAAGTCAATGTTATTTAACCCTAATTTGAAGAACCCTAACATGTAAATATTATCTCGCAGGCTCGTAAAACCATCTAAAGAACAATAGTCCTAAAAGTATGGAGAGAGAGTATTGGCCAAGACACAATATCCCATGTTATGCAACCGAATTTTGAAAAATAAGGCGCCATAAATACACCACCCGTGACTTTTAGTACAAGAGGACAACATGCTTAACCCCACCACCAAGCTAGTTTCCTTCCTCTTCAAAGGAAGGAGGCTTAGCCAAGCATCTCTTGAGTGATCATCCTCAAGAGGTGTGTTTGGCAGCCGGGAAAGTGAAAGAAAGAAGAGAGAAAGAAGAGAGAGAAGAGAGAAAATAAAAGCAAAACTAAAATAAAACAATTTATTTACAAAAATAAAAACTTACAAAATATCTTCTCCCCAATTGTTCCTCCAATTCTCCACACAGGTTACAAAACAAGAGGGGCTTATATAGGCCTCCTCAAGGTATGAAATTACCAAAAACCCTAATAACTAAGCTAAGTTATAGGATAGGAGAGTAATTCACCAAGTTTGGAAGGCGGTTGCATTAATTACAAAGCATGACGAGGCCTGCAAATTTCGCTAGAGGTGAGAATTTCGCTAATTAGCGAATTTGGCAAGGGTTAGCGAATTTGGCAATATCTAGCGACCTGGGTACGTCGTAGCGATTTGGCAATGCCGTAGCGAATTTGGCAATGTTGAAATTTCGCTTGTTAGCGTACACGAAGCTAGCGAAATTGTTCAGGAGAAGCTTACTCCCCTCAGAACCAGACAGCGTAAATCGCTAGCGACTTCGCAATGTGTGCCGAGATTGCGAATCGCTTATGAAGGGCTGCGAAATTCGCTAAGATTGCGAATCTGGCTACAAATGCTGCGAAAATTCTCGTTGTCGCTCGCATTCCTCTCGCCATGTCTTCAACTCCATCTCATTTTCCACTTTCCTTTGTTTTTCCATTGATTTTTGGGCTTGTCGATGGCCGGTGACTAAATTTCCGACCATGATTGATCATTTGGCATTGAGGTTGAAGTTCAAATGTGTATAAAGTCTACAAAACAACTAAAAACACCTCAAATTGACATGTTACTAAGATGACTTGAACACTTCAATTGGGATATATGACATGATTAATGATCAAAAAGTACTCAAAACCTATCTAATATAGGGTTCAAAATTGCACTTTTTGAGCACTAATCAATTAGTTTGAAGATTGTTTCAATTGGAGTAAATTGTTTACTGAGTGGTTTTGATCCGTGATGCTGCAAGTGCAATGTGCCTGGGACAAGTAGTAAATTGATTATGTCCGCATATCGATCCCACATAGATCTCAAGAATTTTCAATCAATTACCCCAACTACTCAAGCTCTATACTATTTCGACTATAATGGACAATTTGAATCAGCCGTGAAGCCTTGAAATAATGAAAACCTAAAATAATATGAATGAATAACAAACGAATGACTATCGAAATAATGAAATGACAAATTTAGATCGAACAATATCTCAGAAGAGAACATTGAAAATAAAGCTATCGTGGAAGAATAAATTCCTACAGCTTGTATAGTAATTTTTGCTTTCTGAACCACAGATTTTAAAACGAGTCCAAGGATCATGGATAGTGCAACCGATCTCTCCAAACCACAACTGCTCATCATCTCACCTCTTCACCGCTTCTCCTCGATCACAAAGGCTGTGATAACTACTTAATCTCAGTAAATTGCTCCGGGTATTTTTCTTCTCAATACTTCATACTCCATAACATGGACTCCGTAAAACCTTAGCTCATTTGTATAGAAGTCATTGCATGGGTTTACACTATACCGTTCCTTCTCAAATTAGAACCGCTCATTCTTTCCTTGATTAGATCTAACACTCGGATCGAATTCACGACTGACCAACAGGCGAACTCTCCGCATGCTTAAATTGATAACTCACTCAACTCATTCTCGGTTTCAAGTGAGAAGAGGATGTATCGATTTAATTACACAGAGCACATTAGATCATCAATATCAAAGTTCCCATACCTTCCGTAGTCTCATTCATCACTCCTCGTAAATGCCTTCTCTGCGGTCACCGCAGGGCTTCCCGAAATCGTGAGCTTGGAATAACCCCGTTATGGGTATAAGAGACTGACATTGGGATCAATTCCAGGAAATACGCAAAACCAGCAAGTCGAATTATAAACTGAAGTTCAGCAATAATGAATAAAATTCTGCAGGAAAGATAATTTCTGACAATAACGTCATTTCAATGGAGCCGGTTTCTACCAATGGATTACACCATACATTGTCTTCACGATCAAGAAAACCATCAAATCGGAAATCGGTAGTTCAAAATCCAAAATTTGTCTCTGGAATTAAAACTACTGCATGCTAATTTGAAGAAATATAAATCTGCATTCAACTACACCCTTTACAGCTAACGTTCAAGTCCAAATTTGAATGAAATACAAACTAATCTAAAAATAAAAAAACGAAGAAAAGAAAAGAAAAGAAAATTAAAATACAGGAGCCTTCAAAGAATCTGCATCTCCCTTCATTCTCCAAGAAGGCGCTTCATTCCGTGAGCGCCTTCGTATTTATAGGTTCCTCAAGTCGAATCTTAATTCGACATGGCACTTCTTTCGGACTGCGCTTTAAAACGGCCCGCTTGAGTTTTGATGTCGCGACATCAATTCTTGTCGACTCGTTGTCTTTAGTCATGTCGCAGAAGTCTTTGTTTGGTCGCTAAGTGTCTTTGTAGCCGATGTCGCGATGCCTTAAGGACGCTTAAGTAGCTTAATCAGTATTTGATGTCGCGACAATCGGATGTCAGTTGCGACTCTTCTCTATAGTACGCCGCGACCGGATGCTGTCGCGACTTCGCCTTTACATTGATGTCGCGACAACCCGCGTTGTCGCCACCTTCTCCTATCAATGTTGTCGCGACCACTGAATGTTGTCGCGACTTCCCTTCGTATTGATGTCGCCATACCTTGGATTCGCCGCGACCTCTTTTAGTGACCGATGTTGCATCATTAGTTTCCTTTGCAAACCGATGTCGCGAACGCTTCGTTTCAGCTACGCCGAGGTCGCGACTTACTCCTAACTTTGAAGCGATGTTAAGCACCTAAATGTTCGCCAATTTTTTTTAGCCCCGTCGCGTCTCTTTTGCGTCGCTACATCATATCCACCGCATCGAAAGCAAATTCTATCGCGACCTCTGAATGATGTCGCGACATCATTTCTTCTTCTTCATCAATTTCTGATTGTTTGACCTTGAGCTCCTTTCACGCCCAACTCGCTTTGTCTTCCATTATGCTTCAATTGCGACTGGACCTTTGTAATTGTAACCCGAAGATGCATTTTGATTGTTGTCAAAGCTTCACGACATCAAATTCTTTAATCCTTTTTGCACTTCTCTTGCTGCAACTTCCTTCAGCCCATTATATCAGTATTGCACAGCCACATTCTGCTTTTTTTTCTGCATTTTCGCTTTCAATTTCCTACGCACAAATAGGATTGGTGAAGTTATTCCATCTCCCGTGATATTAATTCGCCTTTATATAAAAATCAATCAGAAAAATGGACTGAAAATAGATGACTTTTAAGCTCATCAGGAAGCTTGACCCAAGAAAGGGATTTCGAGAATAGGAATCGAAGAGCGACAACCTTTTTGGGTTTGTTCTTCACACTTCCTTCCTGTTTCGGCTGCTTCTTGCTCGACAAAATAAATCTAAAAGGTTTTATATGAATATGCATGTGTGCTCCGTTTGAGCCATAAATTAATTGGTTTGTTCTCCACTTCTCTATCACTATTCTGAAAATGTTTGAAGGATTGTGAAATAAGTGGATTTATTGAAATGAATTTCAATAAATTGCATATTGATTTGTTTTAAATTGATTTGATACAACTGATTGTGAAATGAATCTCAGGCATGAAAATTGCAGCTATATTGGAAACCAAGTATTTGGATATAAATGTATATACACTATTGTAAATTTCTATGAATTATTTGAGCGCCCTTAATAGAATGTTAACTGTTAAATTCGAGTTAAGGATAAATTGGTATACCAATAAGGGTCAAATGAGCAGTACTAAGCCGAACGTAATGATGGTCACTTCCGATCTGTGAGCTCCAATGCGACAAGATTCGGTGAGTTCATGAAATGATTTTACTAACCAGCCGCAGCCCCGTGAGCACCATAGTCATATATAAAACCTTTTTTATATCGGCCTACAGCTTAGAGGAATCATGCCGGTGATTCGTTATCCTGTGCACCGAAAGCATAGGTTAAATTCACTTAAGGGAAAAATGAAAAGAAAATTGTTAAATGCCTGATTTGTGTTTGAATGATTTATTGCATATGAAATTTCAGGATTTAAATGACCAATGAATTGTAATTTGAATGTATACGAAATGAAAATATACATATATGTATTGTACGGCATTGGTCATTGAAAAAATTATACAAAGGCATCTATTTAGAAAAATGCATGATTTACTTAAATAGAAATGAAGAGAGAACTGTATAGAACCACTAGGCATGAAAATGTGTAAAGAGACCAAATGATGCATATGTGAAAATATGGCCAAGGGAGTGAATGTGATAAATACTCAAACAAACTGATTTGAAACAAAAGTAATTATACTCAAAAACTGAAATGAAAAGTATTACCAACACTCAACCCCTTTCCGCAAGTGCACGGGTCATATAAGTAATAAAGTGGACTCTAGGAGTCCGAATATCGCACTCCACGACGATCGAGGTTCTCTAATTGAATTGATCACCCCGACACAAGGGCTCTTCACTATTTAGGCGACCAAGTAGGATGTCGAATAAAATAAATTTAATTGAAACAAAAAACTGATTTAAAACTAATCCTAAAAATATACTAAATAAACAACTACTTAATTATAAAAGGTATGAAGAGAGTCACTAGAGATGGGGATAATTATTCACAAAACAGTTTGCATTTCCTTGAAAGCACAACAATTGTAAGTTGAATGATAGATTTGTCCAAGAGCAGTGTAGTATATCTAGGATTTCTCCTGGCACTATACATTTCACTATCTAGACACCATATTCCTTAGACAAATGGGTCAAAATAAATTTACCAGAAAACCCGACTTTTAAGATTTGATTGTTTTTCTTTTTCATTACTTCACAACCATTTCTTAGGACTGAAGAATTCTTGCCCCCATAGACAAGAAAATGCAAGCCTTCTCCAGTGTAATTGGTATCTCATCCTTCAAATCTAATAAAATTTTCTATCTCCTCATTAGGATCTTTGCAACACTCCGAATCAAGATCCTTTTATCGTACTAAGGAGAAACCTCCGATCAACTAAATTGATGGTATCATCTAATTAATCCTCAAACAATGAGTAAATTAGTGATCTATAAAAGTAATTTTTCAAAGTTCATTAGTTCCAAGATATTAGTCTAACATACCCCTAAGTTACCGCTCTTTACTCTCAAGAATCTCCATCTCTGTGTAACTCAGAGGGCCTCCTCGAAATCAAAGCAAAGATACAACTCTTTTCTAGGTATAATTGATTTGTGCTATCACAGAGGGGGTGAGTTGAATCACCAAAATTTGTTTCTATAAATTCTACTCCGTAGTCAAGCTACCGCAGAGATAGCCGCTCTAAGGTCGAACACGACGGGTTTTCATCCCATGAATGATTTGCATTAGTGTTTGAAAATCGTGAGGCTTTAGTTTGATTTTTGGATTCGTTAAAAACAGGAGGTCAGGAGCACCACTCGACCGACCGAAATGGTTAAAGTGAAGTGTAAAACGGTAACCTTGAAGGCTTGGGTCACTAGCTTGATAACATGGGGCTATTGAAGTGTCCTCGGGTTATTTCCTCGCATTATGGCAAGTGACATATAGTCAAAGCCAAAACCGGATCTTTGTTTAACTATAAAACCTAACCCTAGAACCACTCCTATTTGAGTCAAACCAAGTACTAAGCATTCAAAGTCCCATTCAGTTTTAAAACCCTATCATTCAACCTCATTTCAGTGGCTCGTAAATGGCATCTAAAGGATATCACAGATCTAGCATTACATGCATCGAACCTTAAAGCATGGCAAGTATTGACCAAAGGAACAACATTAAATGGCATTAAACCCTAGTTTGAAGGTATGGAACCATAAATGCATCAGATTATTTAAAGCATGAGGACAACCTCGCGCAAATAACCCCAAAAACTGGGCTAGCCACCCTCCTCTTCAAAGCTATGAGGCTTAGTTACATCCCTTGAGTTGTCATCCCCAAGGAGTGCCTGGAAGCCTAGAAAATGAAAGAAAGAGGAGAGCTTAAGAGAGCAAATGAAACCCTAAAATGAAAGTCGGGAATTTTATAAAATGAAAAGTCACGCTAAAATTGATTAGGCTACAAAATTATGGGGGTTTATATAAATTCAATCTAAAAGTGTGAAAATACAAGTAATGTACCTAAAAATATTGGCTTACAAAAGGGACAAGGTGGTAATACACCAAAACTTAGTCGCTGGCATTAATTACACAAAATCACAGTGGCAACCATTTTCGCTTATGGAGGAATTTCGCTACATATTTAAAATTTCGCTAGCCTAGCGAAATTTACGTATAGATAGCGACCTGGAAAATTTCGCATCCACAAAGTAATCAAGATGAAGCAAATTTCGCGGCCTAGCTTAAATTTAGGAGATAATAAAATTGGCACCTTCGCTAGGCATGTAAAGTGATTTTCGTTAGCTAGAGAAATTTCGCTAGCCTAGCGAAATTTCCCAATTTCGCTAGGATTGCGAAATTTTCGCTATGGTTGCGGAATTTTCGCAATCCCATCGAAATTTTCGCAATCATAGCGAAATTTCCGAATTCGTTTCATCCCGGGCTTTTGCACATCGTATCCTCTACGCACTTCTTGTTTATCACTTTGTCTTCATTTCTTCATTGAATCTTTTTATATTTCATCGCCGCTTCTGAAATCATCGAGGAATCTCAGATTCAACACCAATACGGTTAAGCTCATTGCTCAAGTCCTCAAACCCGCAAACTAACCAAAACAATCTCGAAATGGCATTAGTGGAACTAAGTGGACTCGCACACATCACCCTGGCTTAATTGATATGATTAGTGTGTTAAAGCACTCCAAAACCTATCCTCTAATAGATTCAAAATTGCACTGGGCGCTTAATCAATAATCTAATATTCGAACAATTCATTATATATGAATAATACCAATTATATAAATTTAGTTTTTAAACCCACAAAATAACTCGAAAAACTATAACCAATGTTCAACAATTAATCCCCAACCCTAGATGGTGTTTACTGTTTCATTATCGATTCCAATCATCACCAATCAAACAAAAAGTAAGAAACGAAGAAAGAAACTGCAGGACAAGAAGAGAAAATCCAGATTTGAGCTTCAATTCGCTCAACAAGAAATAAATTGAATATCCGGAGTCCAAAGATCAAATCTCTCAATAGAAATAAAAATCATTTAAAATTATTCTAAGATCTATTAAAAAGCCACAATAAAAATTGTAGCAAAAACTAAGAAAATGGGCAAACTTTAGAGAGAGAAAACCCATGAGAGAGAAAAATCCGAATTTAGCTCAATCTTTGTCCGAACCTTAGTGAAATCACCTCTCGTTATACAAAGACCGAAATCTCTTCAATAGAAATAAAAATCTGCTCTAAAACTACTATAAAATCTAAAATAAATAAAAATCTGCATAAAAATTGGAAAAATGGGCAGGCTAGAGAGGGAAACCCCATGAAAGAGGCTCTATAATCTTCCCGCTGCCATCTTTACCTAAAAACGTAGTGCATATATGGTCCTAGGTGAAACGGGCTTGAAATTAGGTCAAAATATCAATTTTCGGCCTTTTAGATTCTCCAAATAGCTGGTCACGCATATAGTTTTTTGGTCGCCACCAAGTTTTCCGGTCGCGGACACAATTTCCTCGGTCGTGGAGTTAAAGTTTCCGGTCGCGACAATTTCCGGTCGCGACACTAAGTTTCGGACAGCAACTCGCTTTTCTTATCCTAACTCTGTCGCCATAACTTTCGTTTTAACTCGGATTCAGCGCAGGAGTACCGTTTGGAAAGATTCAATGTAGAATGCAAATCATGATGAAGTTTGAAATAATTTGATGTTCCATATGGTACAGAAAAATTTATCTTCTCAGTGGCAAGCAATAGACTCCTACGACTTTTCTTTTTGGAAATATATTGCCTATTTCTTGCCAAATCACTTGATTTTCATCAATAATCCTACAAAACCAAGTTTAGAGGAAATTTTATGAGTTTTATACATGAATATGGATACAAATGCACAAAATAGCTTTCAGAATGAACTCAAAACATAGATGAGTTTTGCACTCATCAAACACCCTCTAAACTTGAAGTTTTGTCATCCCAAGCAAAGAAAAGAAAGAAGTTGTCATTCCCAAGAAATGAAAGAGAAGAGTTCATTTACTTTTTATTTAACCAAACTCCAGTAATCAAGCTTTGCAAGGGTATGTGATATGTGTCTAAGAATTACCCTTTACAAGGAATATAGAGAATATGATCAAGATAATTTATTCATTTAATAGTGGAATTAATCTCATAATAGACAAATTTAGATCAATATGGTTTTCTACTAGTGTGTGTGTGTATTCCATCCAAACAATTGCAAGCTGATTATTTTATGAGAATTTGAGATAAGTACGCGATCTCCTAAGATAATTTATTAGGTTCCATAGGCTTGTTGTTCTTATCACTTCCACTACCGTAGCACACACAACTCTCAAGATCAAGTAGGCTCATGCTTGTAATGTAAGGCTTGGGTAAGGGTAGTTGAGTAGTCATTTTAGGCTAAAACTTACCCAAACATACATATTTTCTCGCACGACAAATTTACTCCATCCCGATTCTTACCATCGCATAGTGACACTCTCAAACACCCCTTAAAATTTGTTTAGGCATCCTTCCATACTCCTCATATCACTTTTCTACACAAATTCCCGCATTCTTTCAACAAACACCAAGAAGCCTTTTCTTTAAGACAAGGTTATTAGAGTGGAAAAGTCAAAACCCCTTAAGCTTTCTACCAACCTTTAGGCGAGCTTTAATCAATAGCCCTGCACTAATCGTCTTAGGTACTAGGTGTCGAGACACCTCAGATTTGCATTTGCTCTAGTGGAAGGAAGGCACGGTACAGACTCACCCTCCTTGATTTTTTATTGTATTTTTGCTTCTTTTTACACTTGATATTTTTCTTCTTTTTTTATTTTTTTTATTTTTTTGACAACCTCTTTTGATTTTCAACTTAACTCATTTCAACCAATTTGGAGTTATTTTTCCTATGGAAAAATAGGAAAAAGAACTCCCTCAAACTTGCTCCTCACCACATTTCTCAATTATGTTCAAATCGTCATGTTATGGGTGAGTTTAGTTCTTTATTGAGGGATAGTGATGTATAGGAAGGTTATTGGCTTCAAACTTGGTTTTTTTTTATAAATGCACTTCGCTCTTTAAGGCTCAACATCTTGGTACTAGAGTACATGCATATGCATATTAATAGGTTTAGCTTTGAAAGGCACAATCTTTCCAAGGATGCAATATATCATTTCTCAATTGTTATGTTGCTCTAGGATTTCGCCAAGCGATACAGAAAGTCTCAGAACCTATGGAGATCAAAATTAGATGGATTCTCATAAACCTTCTAACCCAAGCAAAAACTTCTTTCAAGGGTACTTAGTGACCACGCATGGATTTTGAGAAACCAATGACTAAATAGCCTATTAAAGAGAGATAACTCATTAAGCATTAAGTCCTAATGGCCCTTAATATTTGTCCATATGCCAAGGGTTCCTTTATGGTCCTTATTGACAGCACAACAACTCCAAGCAAAACCTCAATTAACTCAATAAATCCCTTAACTAAAAATATACCAAACTAAGATGTAAGTTAGAAGCATCAAACAAAGTCATTATCCGTAAAAGCACTGAAATTTCATCCTCAAAGTTGTCATTTGCAACATGTGGGGTGTGACATGATAAACTAACCAAAAATAAACACCCCCAAACTTTGAGATGAACATTGTCCTAAAATGTCTGAAGAATGAAAAGGAAGCAATAAAGTAAAAGGGTAATAAAGAGTTGGGAAAAGTGAACTCCCCTTTGTAGTTCGGCCACTTTGAATAGGAACCTTGATGATTTTCAGACATTGACATTGGTGTACTACCCCTTGATATACTTTTTGCTTCTTTGGAGCCATGAAAGTGGCTTTGCATTTTTTCAAACACTTGGAAGCACCAACTCCTTCTCCTCAAATGAGTGAGTTTGATTCTTCAAAACCTCCTTCAATACATGCAAATCACTCCACAATCAACAATGATCCACAAAGAACCCAAAACAAACAAACTAAGCACACAAAAATTTTCTTCAATTGTAACTCCTCTTGATTCTTGGAATGATGGATGGAAAATCGGGGTTCAACAAAGGTAAGTTTATGGGTTTGTGGATGGTTTCAAGCTTCAAGATGATGGAGATGGATTGGGAGGAATGTGACGAGATTTAAGTGGATGGGAGATGAATTTGAAAGTGGCTGGAAGTTGCAAGGGTTGGAGGGAAAGAGTATGGCAGATAGAGTATAAAGTAGGAAGTTAAGAAAAATAGGTTTTAAAGGGTTAAAGAACCTCTGCTGTGACCGTGGTGCTGGTCGTCACACTTCCGCCAAAGACTCCATGTTTTTTATCCAATTTGTTATACTCATATCTCCTTCATTTTAGCTCGGAATTGGATGTAAGGACTCGTTGGAAAGCTCTTTCAATGTAGAATGTGCTCATGGGCTGAGGTGAACCATTTGGAGCCTCAATCAATACAGAAAAATCAGAATGTTCAATGCTGTCCAATGTGATGATTTCTTGACTCCTTAGGTTCTCCTTGCTTTGTCTCTTGCCCATATCATTGCATATCCTTCAAAAAGTCCTTCATGCTTATATATTCTCTCAAAATTCCTCCAATAGCAACCATTAATTCTTTCATTCATGCTTAAACTCATCTCTTGTCTTCAATTATCCTCAAGCATGATCATGAACCTTCCAACTTTATATTTCAGTTCAATTTGGCTCTTTTCATCTCAAAAACCTGAAATTTGATGAACATCTCCACTCCATTTTTTTTCACACTTCAAGCACTATAATTACATCAACCACTTTCCAACTTCTTGCCTTCGCTCTTGCAAACTAGTCATGAGCAAATGTTGAGCTTCAAACTTATCTTATTCCGAAAAACACTAACAGTTAAAAACACTACTGAATTTTCATCCCAGCATTAAAAAAAAACAGCAACAAATAAAATAACTAAAAAAAATAGAAAAAGAAAAGAGAATGGATAGAAACCTTATTACTTAACTCGTTGCCACCTATGAAGTCGCCCGCTTTTAGTCCAAATTAGACTCATTGGAAAAGTACTAAAGGCTTCCATTTAGCCAATCATTCATCTTGGAAAGCACTCTCTTATAACCATTCCGCCAAGGATGTTTCGTATTTTTAATAGGGGAAAGAAACTCAAAACCCTTTAATTATGGTCAGGTTCGCATTTAGCTTAAAAGTCATCTATTTTCACCCATTTTTCCGATTGATTTTTATATAAAAAGACCGATGAGTATGCAAGAATATGGAATAAATCTCACTAAACCGGCTGCAAGTGCAGGGAATTCAAAAGAAAGCACTTGCAAGAAAAGCGAGCGTAATGGGCTGAGCAAAGATCGATATAATTGACTAAGGAAGGCAAGCAGAGAAGAGCAAAAGGATTAAAGAATTTGATGTCATGAAGCTTTATTAAATCAAAATGCATATTCGTATTGCGTAACCAAAGCTCCGCAACAAGTAAATGAAGCGAATTGAAGACAAAACGAAATGGGCGTGAAAGAAACTCAAAGGCAAGCAAACTGTAAATCGATGAAGAAGAAGACATGATGTCGCCACATCCTTCGTGAGGTCGCATAATTAAACCCGCATGCTGATAATTTAGGTCGCTGACACTAACAAAGAGGTCACGAAGAAGATAAACAATGAATCAACAAGTATGTCGCGCATTCGGATGTGGTCGCGACATCAAGATCGAATCGGAAAATGCAACATCACCTGCAAGGAAACCAAGGTCGCAACAACAAAGAAATAAAGAGAGATGGTCACGACATCAACTACACAGAAAGGAAGTCGCACATCATTCAAATACGGACAAGGGATAACGCTTGTGGGAAAGGACACGCGATAACACCGGTTGTCGCGACATCAATTGTAAAGACTTGAGGTCATGACATCAAGAAGATGTCGCGACATCCGCTGCAAAGACCAAAGGGTCGCGACAACATCCAGAGGTCGCGACAGCCACTACAGAGAGAAGGAGGTCGCGACAACATTTAGTTGTCGTGACATTAAATGCACACAGTTAAGGTCGCAACGCCCTTAAGCCGCCGCGACATCAGCTACAATTCGAAACACACGCCGCGACCAAACAAAGACTCGCGACAGGATCAAGACAATGTAGGTCGCGACAAGAATTGATGTCGCGACATCAACAACCAACTGGGCCATTTTAAACTGCAGCCCAAAAAGAAGTGCATCGAAATTAGGGCCCAACTTCATAACTCCTATAATGGCCGCTAGTATCAAGGAACGCAGCTTCTTGGTGGATCGAAAAGAGAGATCTCGAAAGTGTCGAAGGCCCTCGATTTTAATTTTCTTTTCTTTCTTTTCTTCGTTTTTTTTTTAATATTTTAGATTATTTTGTATTCCATTCAAATTTGGATATGAACGTTCACTGTTAAAGTTTAAGCTGAATTCAAATTCATATTTCTTCAAATTACTATCTGTTGTTTGAATTCCGTACAAATTCGAATTCGGTTCCCAGCCAGCCATTTACGCCGGCTTTCTTGATCAAGAAGCTAATGTATGGTGTAATTCAGTGATTAGATTCCCGCCTATTGAATTGAAGCTACTGGGCCGTAAATTATCTTTCCTACATAAATTTTATTCGGGGTTAAGTGAGGCACCTAAGTTTGCAAAGCTACTTGTCGGTCTTGTGTATTTTCTTGCTATCGATCCCAATGTTAGTGTCTCATACCCAGAATAGAATTGTCTCAAGCTCGATTTCCGTGGAGGCCCTCCGAGGACATGCAGAAGGAATTCCCCCGAGAGTAATGAACAATTTCTGAAAGGTATGAGAACCTAACAATGGTAATCTAATGTGCTCTGTGTAATTAAATCGATAAATCTCTTCACTTGGAGACGAGAACGAGTGGAGCAATTTATCAATTTAGGCACACAGAGAGTTCACTCGATTCATTAGTAAATCCAACTCCGTGTTAGCAGAGATCTAATCAAGGAAAGGATGAGTCGCTCTAATTGAGGAAGAGTAACCAAAAGATAGTGTGATCTCGTGGCAATGACTATATCTTAGGAGCTAAGATTTACAAATTCCATGTTGTGGGTATGAAGTATTGAAAAGAAAAAATACCTGCAACAAGGCAACCCGCATTAAAAGTAGTTATTTAACACTCTATCTTCGAGAGAAACAGTTGAGGCTTATAATGAATCGTGGGGTTCGAGAGATCCAAATTTTACACTATTATATTCCTTGGACTAGTTTTTAAATCAGGTTCAATACAAAGATCGTTGCATTTTGCCGAATTGATGTTTCACAAAGAGTATCTTCTTTTCAATGTCTTTTGCGTAGAACTCGTTCCGGGCTTTTAATTATATTTTTGTATTTCAATATTCAATTCATTTATTATTAATTGATTTTTCTTAGGTTTTATTATTTTAAGTTGTCAAAGCTTAATTCCAATTGTCTATCGAGTCCAAATAGTGTAGATTTTGAGTAGTTTCCAGGTAGCTTGATCGGGAGAATTCCTTGAGACTTCGTGGATCATATCCGGACTTAAACCAATTTAATACTTGTCTCGACCTATGCACTTGCGCAAAGATAACGGATCAAAACCACTCAAGAAACAATTTACTCCAATTGAAACAATCTGAACTAATCAAATAGCTAAGACATACGCTCAAATAAGTTTTATGGCGCTGCTGTCGATTAGACAATAGTCTTTTGGCAATAGTGTTATAAATTTGTACATGTCTCGGGTTCTACAACAAGTTTTACGGCGTCGTCGTCGGGGATCGAAAGAATCTCCGTAGATCAATATTCGACGAAAGAAGGAAATGCTAATTTGGACATTTAAAAGAAAAAAATAACAAAAATAGTTTTTCATGGCGCGTTATTTTTAGCCACTAACTTTAACAAGCCATATTGGAAAATATTTGTCAGCCTTACTAATCCTATTAATGTAAGTGTGTTTCGATTTCAGAAAATCTCACGCATAGGAAACAAAACACTGCTCGATTCCAGCAGATACCGAACTAGGAAAGAACACTAAGCTTGAGAAAGGCTTAAAAGATCGTAAAATTCAATTTATGGCGTATGAAAGGCTATACCAGACCGATGGACAATGAATAAAGAAATTTAAGGCCTCCAATCACCGATACAATGGAGGACTTTGAGACCTATTATTCAGATGAATACTGGCAGAATCGTATTAAGCCCCGCAGCTGATGCAAATAATTTTGAACTAAAGCCGCGATCGGACATAATGGTTCAAGAACACTACCATCGGGTCATCCCACAAAAGACCCAAAATGAGCATCCGGGAAGGTTTCAAAATGGCAAACACAAGAAAGTTGAAACTGTGGTGAGACCGTGAGGTCATTAAATTGCATTTATTTCCATTTTCTCTAAGAGATACCGCAACCACATTGTATGAATCTCTACCATATGGTTCTGTTGATACTTGGGAGGAGCTTGTGGAAGCCTACTTGGGTAGATTCTTCCCCCCATCACTCACCTCAGAGAGACAGAGGGAGATAATCGTTCCAGCCAGGGGGAAGATGAGAGCCTTTATGTAGCATGGAGAGATTCAAAGGTTGTCGAAAGATGTCCGATGCATGGGATAGACTTGAAGACCTGTGATGGACATGGTATCATGCCTTGAATGATACATCTAAGGGCATTATTGATGCTTCATGCCAGGAGCATTCAAACGTAAGAGGCCAAGAGGCAAGAGATTCGATCAGACTGCTAAATGTAATATGCGAAAGCTCCATCGAGTTTTCAAGAGTAACTGGTAGGAAGAGGAGTCATGGAGCTTGGCAAGATGACAAACATGGAGGCAGTTAGATGCCATCATGCATAGAATGGATACAAGAGAGGAAGATGCACACTGCTCATGAAATAGAGCAATGAGAGGGAACTATTGAGAGGAAGTGCCGAGGTACCCATCAAGAACTCTTTAAGATGTCGAGGAGGTTAAGGCAATTTGGAGAGCCAAGAAGTTAATAATTCAAACTAAACTTGGACCTCAAGCCAAAGACACTATCATCCAAAGATCGAGGAACCATGAAATTTTTTCATATGGCGGAGGGCCCCCACAAGGCCAAAGGTATGAACAACATCCTCAAGAAGGATATCGCCAGCCCACCAAGGTTCCAACAAACAGCAAAGAAGGAGGAGGAAGCGTAAATGAATATCGTGGTCGTAGGAGAGTTCCACCATCAAAGATCAAATGGGTCGCACCATGGGGACAACAAGAAGTCAGAACCTCCATGAACAAAAAGCCTGGCAGACCGGGAAGCCTCAAATGCCAATTCTCAAATTTTTTTCAAGACCACTAATGCTTCTCTCAATAACCTGAGATTACGATAGGGCAACTGTACTCTAAACCCGCAAAATCGGATGAAAGATGCCTTTCCCAAAGGACACAAAGAAGAATCCAAAAGATTGTATGGCTGCACTTTGTTGGGAAAGACTCGAGAAGAAGACAGAAAAAAGATGAAAGCAACAAGGAGATGAAGGCCTGCATAATGCGTAAACACTAGAGAAAGAAAGAAAGAAGGAACAACATCCCGAGAAGAAATAAGTAAGAAGAAAACCTGTAACACCAATGGCAGATCCCATTTCCACAGAGGCCTAAATCAAAGATAGAGGAATGCTTTTGCAAGGTTCTGAAACCTTCTTCAGAAGCTAGAGATCGCGATGCCTTTCACAGTAAGTGGTTACTCGTGATGCCACTTTATGCAAAATTTTGAAAGACATACCGAGCAAAAAAGAGGAAGATTGCTGGAAGAAGGAATTGTGAACCCGACCGCAACTCTGCAATGCCGTGATCAAGAGGGCTTAATTTAAAAGACGAAGGATCCAGTGGAGCTTCACCATTCCCTCGCACCATTGAGAGTTTGAGTTTAAAGCTCGTGACTCAAAGCCAGATCAATTTAATGCCCTATTATGTTGCCAAGAAGGTTTGGGAGCTTACTCCTACTATCAAGTATTTCCAAACGGGCAAAGAGAACCCCGCAAAACCTGAAGGAATCATAGAAGATGTGCTGGTAAAGGTGGGGAACTTTATTTTTCCCGTAGACTTCATCGTACTGGATATGGAGGAAGATTCACAAGTCCCTCTGCTACTGGGAAGGCCATTCCTGCAACCGGAGTGCCTATAATCGATATGCGTATGAATTCTCAATTTCAGCTGGAAGCAGACAAATTAATTTCCAATTTAATCGGGAGTTCGAGGAGTTTAGACATAGAGAAGGAAGATGTAAGGTCAATAGAAGATGTATATGTCGTAATAACTCGAATTTTACTATGATTGTAATGCCCAATTTTCAATCAATAATGAAAAGAGATGAATTCCTAGTATCTTGAAGATTTTGCTTCGCATTTTCTCGCACATCGCTTACATTCTATCGAGAAAGTGATGAGTCTGAACAAACCGAGGTGAAAAAAGAGACCAAATTGAAGAAAAGGAATTTCATCAAGAAACCAAAGAAGAAGGGCTAGTTTTAAAGGTGTTGCTAACAGCTTAAAGTATGCTTACCCGGGCCGCCAAAAGTAAACCAAAGTAATAATTTATGCTAGATCTAGTGACGAGAAACAGAGGTTGCCGAAATTTGAGAAATCATAAGGAGTCTATAGCTTGGTCTATTGAAGAGTTAAGGTATCACCCATCAATGTGCATGCACAAAATACTCTAGAAGAAAATGTGCGCCAAAACTGAACATCAAAGGAGAATAATCCAAGAATAAAGTGCAGCCGGAAGGAGGTACTAAAATGGTTAAATGCCGGGTTTTATCTATGCAATTTCGTATAGTCCTCAAGTTAGCCCCCGCCCATGTGGTTCCAAAAGAAGGGTGGTTTCATCAGAATCCGCAATGCAAAGAAATGAATTAATTCCAACAAGAACTGGGATGTGATTTGAGAGTATGCATTGATTACGTGAAGCTAAACACAAAGAACTGTGAAAGATCACTTCCCTTTACCCTTCATTGATCGGGATAAGCGACAAATTATCAAGACATCCTCATTTTTGTTTCTTGATCGCATTCGTGCTACAAACTGATTGCAATCGCACCCGAGGACCAAGAGAAGGCCACATTCATGCCACCCCTATGGCACCTTGCCTCGTAAGGATGCCATTTGGGTCAGGCAATGCTCCCGCTTACTTTCCAGAGATGTGATGTCAATGTTCTCGTGACTTGGTAGAAGAAGCTATGGAAATTTTTATGGATGACTCTCATTGTATGGGTCCAGCTTTTGAACAATGTCTCAACAACTTGGAACAAAGATTTCAAAGATGTACACAAGCAACCTAGTACCAATTGGGAAAATGCCATTTCATGGTAAATGTATAGGCTGTTCTTGGTCATAAAATTTCTCGCATGTGGCTAGAAGTGGACCAATCCAAGATTTATATTATCAAAGCCCTTGCACCTCCCACCACAGTAAAAGGGATAAGGAGTTTCTTGGGGCATGCTGGATTTTACAGGAGATTCATTAAAGACTTTCAAAATAGCCGTAATTCACTATGCAGACATCGAGAAAGACACAAAATTTACCCTTTGATGATTCGCAAGGTCGCCAAGAAATTACGATCGACGTTCAAGCACTGGTCATACCGCACTGTAATGGGATCAGAATTCAAGTAATGTGATGCCGCGATTTCGCAATGGGGCTGTTTCGGGGCAAAGAAAAGAGAAAATATTCAGATTACATACTATGCCAGCGTAACCTTCAATGAAGCACAAGAAAACTATTCCACAATCGAAAAGGAGATGCTAGGCAATAGTGTTTGTTTGTGAAAATTCAGCTACAGCATTCTGGGATCCCATGTTATAGTTCATACGTACCATGCGTGCATCAAATATCTTAAGTGTCAAAAAGGAAGCTAAGCCAAGACTAATAAGGTGGGTGCTACTACCTGCAAGAGTTTGATCCTGAAATTAGAGATGTAAAAGGGATGTGACAATGTGATAGCCGATCACTTGTCCGTATTTGTGAAAGAAATCAAGCGTAAGAGGAGGAGATAAGATTAAGAGAGAGCTTCCTGTGACGAGCAACTATTTCAATTGTCATTCCAAAATGCCATGGTATGTCGATATTGTGAATTACTTAGCTTCATGGAGGCCCCTTCTAAATTCAAATCACCAACGTAAAAATAAAGCTCAGACCGATACAGGTATTATATCCGGGATGACCCACTATTTAAGAGGGAATGGCATTACTATAAGAAGATGTGCGTAGGGTGAACAAAGTGCACTATGAATGAATGCCATGCATCACCATATGGGGGTATTTTTCCTGAGAAAGAACACCTCATAAGATACCCAATCGGGATTTTATTGGCCAACCGTTTTCAGGACTCCAGATCGAATGGGTCAAATTATGTGATAGATGCCAAAAGATTGAAATATCATAGCCAGAAATGAAATGTTCCTACGAGGGATATTGCGGTGCAAATTTTGATGTATGGGGATAGATTTTATGGGACCCTTTCCACAATCATTTGAAACTCCGTATATATCGCTAGCAAAGGGATTATGTTTCTAAATGGGTGAAAGCAATAGTCAAGCCAAGGAATGATGTTAATACAAATAGAGTTTCCGTAAAGAACATATTGAGCAAGATTTGGAACACCTGTGACTATTATCGCGATGGGGAAGCCATTGCAAACAAAATTTTTGCAAAGCTCATGAGCAGATATGGGATCAAACATATAATGAGCCTAGCTTATCATCCCCAGACTAATGGGCAAGCAGAAATTTCCAACCGAGAGGTTAAAAGGATCCTGGAAAAGACTGTAAGTTCAAGCAGGAAGGATTGGTCTTCCAAACTTGATGATGCACTTTCGGGGCCTGGCCAGGATCAGATCTAAAATCCTCCCATTGGGATGTCCCCATACGTATTGGTATTTGGCAAGCCATGTCGTACCTCCCTCTGAATCGGGAATACAAGACTATGTGGGCCATCAAGAAGCACTTCGATTTCAAAATGGCAAAGGAAGAGTAGATTGCTTCAACCGAATGAACTGGAAGAACCGAGAAATTCTAAGCCTAAGGATAATGCTAAGATCTACAAAGACAAGACAAAGAAATGACACGATCAAAGGATTCTAGGAAAGAATTCAGAGAAGCGGATCAAGTTCGTTATTTAACCTGCATTAAGATTAAGTGTTCCCGTGAAAATTGAAATCAAGGTGGAGGGACTATATACCGTGTGTCAAGCACTACTTTGGAGCAAAGAATAATCGAAGATCGGGAGCGCCGAGGAATTTAAAGTCAATGGACAAAGATCAAGGCGCATTATCAAAGCAGGAGGAGCAAAAGAAGAGCTACAACTAGTTCATCGAGAGAGAAAGAAAATCAAAACAAGAAGTCCAAATTCTAAGGACTCAAAATCGAAAGCAAAATCGATGGAGGCAACCCATAGAGACTTTAATTTCGCTTTAGACTTTGAATTTGTTTTTTAGAATTAACCTTGATTTTGTTTTCTAGTTATTAAGTAATGATTGGGCTAGTACTTAAGAAGTTAATTTTTGTTTAATTGAATCCTTCCCGTAAATGTTGCAAGAGTACTTATGCGTAAATGGCTCGCAAGCAAGAAGGAATAACCCAAGACAACTCAAAGAATCTCTGCGTAAGAGAACGACATGAAAAAGGGAGCATTCCTTTCCCTATATAAATTACGTGGAATTCGAATAGAATACATTCGAATTGTCGTGGTGAAATTGGTTTGTTTGATGATGAGAATCTGTTAATTGATCAAGAGTGAAAAGCTGTTGTTCATTAAATTTAAGGCAAAATTGCAGACTACGTTGCGACAAAAACTTATGTCGTGACAGAAACTGAAGTCACAACAAAAGTTGATTCGTAACTTAGTCAATACAGAAGTCGCGACCAAAAGTTCTGTTGTGAAAGAAATTGAGGTCGCGACAGAAATTTTGGGTCGCGACAAGAGTAATCCCTTCAAAAGAGAAGAGTGGTCGCGACAACTTAACAATGTCCTGAGATGCCTGATGTCGCAACCTTAGGAGGACTTGTCCTCCCACGGTTAATTTGTGTCGCGACAAACAATAATATGTCGCGACAAAGAGGGTAAATTGCCAGCTGGGCAGTTTTCAATTTTGCCCTAAATTTAATGACAATTCCCAACCTGTTGATTCTCAACTTTTATACAATCTAATGAATAAAATCAGAAATTTGTTTGATGTTGAGTTGTTTGAAGTCAAATTGTGTGTTTACTTTTTGCTTTATTTGTTAGAAGAATAATAGTAGAAATAGATCAGTAATGAAAATGATGACATAGCATTAGTTAGTTGATTAGAATATAGCATGAATGAACTAATTGAAAAATAAGGGCTAGTTGACACAGGCAATTTAATTGAAACATAAATCATGATTTAGCTTGAATTTTGTCGATAAGCCTGTGATAAGGAAGGTTATACGATTGAAGGAACAAAACAATTTTCGAAGCTTGTGGTATGAATAAAGGAGTCAAGGAACCCGTTGGAAATAACATCATATAAATTCTCATCCACTGATATGAGTCAAGAAAATCCTCGTGGTTAAACGCGCTTAATCAACCTTAATTTCTATATAACTTGTTAGATCAGTGATCAAGGCGAAATCCTAGGTGATACAATCAACAGGAAATGATGCAGGCCATCCTTGGAGAGTTTGAGCCATTCTAGCTATCCTTATTCATAGGCTAATGCATACACTTCAGTTCCAGAAATTGAGCCAAAACAAGCTCTATTTTCAAAATAAACCAATGGAGACCCTAACCCATCCTAAAGAATCAATCCTCCAAAGAACCTTTGATTACCAAAGAATTCACAGAGAGAGGAAGAAATGAAGTTTGGGGGAGTGTAAATTTTGAGGAACTCAAGGAGAAAAATACAAAAAAAAGGGAATAAAGAGAAAAGATCTACATCGAAAATACAAATGGAAAATAAAGCTCAAGGGAATAGGTTTGGTCTCAGGGCCTGACTCTCTCGAACAATTGCTCTTAGTGTTTCAACACCTAGTACCCTAATGCCATCCGCATGGAGCTACTAACCCAAAGCTTTGCTGAAGAGTGTTAGGAAAGCCTAAGAAGACAAATTGCACTATTCCCGAATGGTGACGTAAAAGAAAATCCCCCGCTTAATTAGGAATGAGAAATGAAGCATACAGCTTTTGAATAGAAGAAAATCAAGGCGGTATCCCAAACACGGTTTTAGGAGTTTATTAAGGAAATTAAGCAAGGGAGGAAAAGGGACAAAGAGCGATGAATAAGAAAGGAAAAGGAGTATTGGTAATCTTAACCTAAAAATTCCATCATCCATCATACTCCTTACCCAAGCCTAACATAAGTCTAAAGACTCCGAGATTGATCTTGAAGGTTGTAATCACCTACATTAGTGGAGATCAATATGAACAACAAGCCTATGGAATTTGGAAAATCAGAAAAAGATCAAAACTGTGAACATCCTCTAAGGGTTAATTGACTCATTAAGAAAATGAGAAAGAAAACCAACTTACATTTCAAATAGAATCACCAACTATACTGCTTATAAAACAAATTCAACAATTTTGTGGTTATGTACACTGATTGAGTAGAAAATTAACCTTTATCCGACTTGAAGTCGAATACGAACGTAATGCAATTTTGGGTTTTTCAATTAAATTGGTTACAATCGCAAAAGAACGTAAATGTCCTTTTGTTCGAGGACAACAAGTTAGCTGGGGGACAAGCAAAATTTTAAGTTCGGGAGTTTGATGAGCTTAAAAGTCATCTATATTTTCGCCCATTTTTCTCGATTGATTTTTATATAAAAAGACCGATTTATATGCAAGAATATGGAATAAACTTTACTAAACTCGTCGTAAGAGAATTCAAAAGAAAGCATAATTGCAGCAAAAAGGAGCAAGAATGTGGCTGAGCTAAAGATCGATATAATTGACTGTAATGGGTTGCAAAGCCAGAGAAGAAAAGGATTAAAAAGAATTTGATGTCACAGCTTTTACGTAAATCAAAATGCACATTCAGTTGCAACCATAAAGCTCCAAACAGAATGAAGCGTAATTGAAGACAAAACGAGTCAAGTAAGGAAAGAAACTCAAAGGCAAAGGTAACCAGAAATTGATGAAGAAGAAGACATGATGTCGCTTACATCCTTCGTGAGGTCGCGGCTACACTAAAACCCAAGATGGATAACGAGGTCGACACCAACAAGAGGTCGCATGCAAGATAAACAATGGATCTAACAAGTATAAACGCGACATATGGATGTGGTCGACATCAAGATCGAATCGCTACGCGACATCACTTGCAAGGAAACTAAGGTCGCAACAACAGCAGCTAAAGAGAGATGGTCACGACATCAACTACACAAAAAGGAAGTCGCGACATCATTCAAAT
This sequence comes from Tetrastigma voinierianum, assembly GCA_016808115.1. Lineage (NCBI taxonomy): Eukaryota > Viridiplantae > Streptophyta > Magnoliopsida > Vitales > Vitaceae > Tetrastigma > Tetrastigma voinierianum. The sequence goes on from JAEQBH010006388.1 coordinate 78,174, forward strand.
CGAAACGATCATGATAATAGTTTGAAGAAGGTCGCGACATCACCGTTGTCGCGACATCACCGTAAAGACTCGAGGTCACGACATCAAGAAGATGTCGCACATCCGGCCGCACCAGCGGGTCGCGACAACATCCAGTGGCAAGGTCGCCGACAAACTAATTACAGAAGGGAGGTCACTTACAACATTTAGTTGTCGCGACATCAAATGACACGCGCTGGGCGCCTGACGCCCCCTGTCGCCGCGATATCGCCTACATTCAAAGACACGTCATACCAAACAAAGGACTCTACGACAGATCAAGACAAATGTGAGGTCGCGACAAGAATTGATATCGCGACATCAACAACCAACTGGGCCATTTTAAATCATACCCAAAAAGAAGTGCATCGAAATTAGGGCCCAATCCTCGTAACCCTATAAACACGGTCGCTATCAAGGAAAGCAGCTCTTATTACTAAAAGAGAGATCCGAAGGTCAAGGCCCCGTATTTTAATTTTCTTTTCTTCGTTTTTTTTTATTTTTTATTTTTTTATTTTTAGATTAGTTTGTATTTCATTCAAATTTGATTCGAACGCTCACCGTTAAAGCTTAAGCCGAATGCGTATATTCATATTTCTTCAATTATCAGTTCGTCATGCTTGGAATTTCAAACAAATTCTGGAATTCGTTCCCGGGGCTAACATTTACAAATGCTTTCTTGATCACAGTTTCAATGTATGGTGTAATCTAGTGATTTAGATTCCCAGCTTCCATTGAATTGACGCTATCATCAGAAATTATCTTTCATGCATAAATTTTATTTAGTGCTGTTGAACTCCAGTTTGCAAAGCTACTAGCTGGTCTTGTGTATTTTTTGTACTGATCCCAATGTCAGTGTCTCATACCCGTAAATAGAATTGTCTCAAGCTTCCGATTTTGTGAGGCCCTCAGTGACACAGAGAAGGAATTTCCAGAGTAATGAACAATTTCTAAAGGAAGAGAACTCTAACAATGCGATATCTACGTGGCTCGTAATTAAATCGGGATAAATCTCTTCTCACTTGAGACGAGAATCTAGTGGAGCAATTTATCAATTTAGGCACACAGAAAGAGTTCACTCAGACCGATTAGTAAATCCAATCCTGTTAGCAGAGATCTAATCAAGGAAAGGATGAAATGCTCTAATTTGGAGGAAGAGGAACCAAGATAGTGTAGATCCGTGCAATGACTATATCTTTGGAGCTCGACATACCCATGTTGTGGGTATGAAGTATTGAAAAGAAAATACCCAGAACAAGGCAACCTGAGATTAAAAGTAGTTATTTAACACTCTGTCTTCGAGAGAAACAGTGAGGTTTAGATAATGAATTGTGGGGTTTGGAGAGATCCAGCTACACTATTATATTCCTTGGACTAGTTTTAAATCTGTGGTTCAATAAGCAAAAGATCAGTGCATTCCGCGAATTATGCTCACGCAGCATTCTTTCAATGTCTTGCAGAACCTGCCTGGCCTTAATTTGTTATTTTGTATTTCCAATATTCAATTCATTTATTATTAATTGATTTTTCTAGGTTTTATTATTTTAAGTTGTCAAAGCTAATTCCAATTGTCTATCGAGTCCAAATAGTGTAGATTTTGAGAATGGGGTAGTTGATTGAGAATTCTTGAGATCTCTCGTGGATCGATATCTGACTTAAATCCAATTTACTACTTGTTCGGACGAAATGCAGAAAGCATAACGGATCAAAACCACTCAGTAAACAATTTACTCCAATTGAAACAATCTTTGAATTAATCAAATAGCTAAGACATATACGTTCAACAAGTTTTACAGCGCTGTCTGGGATTGCATAACAGTCTTTTGGCAATAGTGTTATAAATTTGTACATGTCTTTTGGTCCGGTCAACATTCAGCCACAATTTCTTCAAAACAGTCCCCTTTATGTGATGTAGATGTAAACTCATTTATGCTTAAGGGGGACTTTTCAAACTTGTGCCCTTTTGATTGAAGCAAGCTGCAAAATTTTCTACACATGACTCTTTCTTGCTCTGTCAAAGGTAATGGTTGGTGAAGATTGAACTTTGCTTTCTCCTCACCCACAAGCAAGGTGAGCCTCCTCGCTAAGTTGATGTCAATCCATGTTGGGCTTCGAGGGAAAGAAGTGGTCTTCTTAGTATATGATAATTTTGTAGATCCCTTCAATGCCCCAAGTCACAAAATCCATGGGGAAGGTAAATGTGTCGACCAATTAAAATGTTTTCAATAGCCATTACTTGACTTAATCTTCAAATTTCAGTTTATCCACAATGACTCTTCATCATCTAGTTGTTTAGGAGTGCCTTGCTCTCACTCTCCAGCTCATTTCACCCTCTTCCACAATTCGATATGAATTTCAAGACACTCACTAGTTGATTATCAATGCGTTTCATTGGGATTTGGCAAAGTGTTACTAGAGAGGTCCTAGAGAATTTTTCCTTGAATGCTTGACCAAGTGTCCTATTTGAGCTTCTACATTCTTCTTCAATCTAGCACTAGTGTTGACTCGAAGGCATCTAAATCTGAAATTTCTGCTCATGAAGATTAATCATCTTCTTGTTCCCTTCTATGTAGATGCAATTTGCTCCTTAACGTAAGATGCTTCCTCTTGAAATGTGGGATTTGAACTCCCTTGATAAGGCAATAATTCTTGTTCCATGAGTGAGTCATTGTGAAATTTTAGCCAATTGATGAAGAAGTAGTTCAAGCTGGTTTCTATGGAGGCAAATTCCATCTCTATTGAATGTTCCTCCATAAGTACCAAAAAATAAGAAGAAAAACAAAAGAAAATAAAGTACAAAATAATAATAAAAAAATTTAACTATAAAACAATTCACAACCAAAAAGATAAAAATAAAAATAAAATTTTCCTAAATTAGCAAATTAATTCGTTTCTTCAAAATGTCAACTTCCAATGAGTATGAACTGTGGCAATCCCCGACAACTACGCCAAAAACTTGTAAAGAGACCAAATGTGATATATGTGAAAATATGGCTAAGGGAGGAATGTGATAAATACTCAAAAAAACTGGATTCAAACAAAAGCAAGTATACTCAAAAACTCGAAATGAAAAGTATTACTAACACTAAACCCCTTTTCCGCAAGTGCACGTGGTCATACTAAGACAAGGTGGACTCTAGAGTCCTGATATCGCATCTACCTGGTGATCGAGGTTCTCTCTAATTAAATCTGATCACCCTGACATAAGGGCTCTTCTCTATTTAGAAGTACCAAGTAGGATGTCGAATAAAATCAATTTAATTGAAACAAAAACTGATTTAAAACTAACTAAAAATCTACCAAATAAACAACTACTTAATTTTTAAAAGGTAAGGAAGAGAGTCACTAGAGATGGGGATAATTATTCACAAAATACTTGCATTTCCTTGAAAGCACAACAATTGTAAGTCAATGCTATATTTGTCCAAGAGCAAGGTAGTATAGCTAGATTTCTCCCGCACTATACATTTTTACTATCTAACACACCATATTCCCTTCGTGACAAATGGGTCTAAATAGCTACTTGTAAAACCTGACTCTCTTTAAGATTTATTGTTTTTCTTTTTCAATACTTCACAACCATTTATTAGGACTGAAGAATTCTTGCCCCCATAAACAGAAAAATGCAACCCTTCTCCAATGTAATTGGTATCTCATCCTTCAAATCTAATAAAATTTTCTATCTCCTTGATTAGATCTTTGCTAACACATAATCAAGATCCTTTTATCAGACTAAGGAGAAACCTCTGATCAACTAAATTGATATATCATCTAATTAATCCTCACACCATGAGTAAATTAGTGATCTATCAAAGTAATTTTTCAAAGTTCATTAGTTCCAAGATATTAGTCTAACATACTCCTAAGTTACCACTCTTTACTCTCAGGAATCTCCATTTCCTCGTGTCACTGTAGGGCCTCCTTAGAAATCAGAGCAAAGATACATCTCTTTTCTAGGTATAAGCTACTATTCGAACAATTCATTATATGAATAAATACCACCATATACCTAGTTTTCTAAATCCACAAAATAACCTAAAACCGTTGCATCTCGAATGTTCAACACTAATCCCCAACCCTAGAGGGTGTTTAATGTTCCATTATCGGATTCCAATCATCACCAATCAAACAAAAGTGCTAAATGAAGCAAAGTTAAATCAAGAGACAAAGAAGAGAAAATCCATATTCAGCTTCACCTTCTGCCTCACAGAATAAATTGAATATTTGAGCATGAGACTAAATCTTTCAAATAGAAATAAAAATCTTTCTTAAAACTACTCTAAGATCTATTAAAAAATAAAAATCATGAAGAAAACTAAGAAAAACGCGCTTTAGAGAGAGAAAACCCACGAGAGAAAACTGCATTTTAGCTTCCATTATTTATCTGAACCTTAGTGAAATTCGAATCTCGTTATACAAGACCAAATCTATTCAATAGAAATAAAAATCATTCTTAAAACTACTCGAAATCTAAAACAAATCAAAATCTGTTAAAACTCGAAAATGGGCAGGCTCCAGAGAGAAACCCATGAGAGAGGCTCTCCAATCTTCCCGCCGCCCTCTTACCTAAAAGACGAGTATATATATGGTCCTAGCGTAAATGGGCCAAATTTTAGGTCAAAATATCAATTTTCTTTACTTTTTGTGCTTTCCATGCTTTGGTCGCGACACAGTTTTTTGTCACGTGACCAGGTTTTCTTCTCGGGTCATGGCACTCATTTTTTGGTCGCGACTAAGTTTCTGGACAACAACTTGTTTTTCTTCTCAAACTTGTCGGGGCCATAACTTCTTCGTTTTAACTCGGATTTGGGCGTGTGAGTACTCGTTGGAAAGATCTTTGAATGTAGAATGCAACCATGATGATGTTTGAACCATTTGATGTTCCAGATAGTACATAAAAATTTATCTTCCCAGTGGTGCGTTGTGAGACTCCCGGTTGACTCTTCTTTTGGAAATATATTGCTCATTTCTTGCCAAATCACTTGATTTTCATCAATAATCCTACAAACCAAGTTTAGAGGAAATTTTATGAGTTTTACATGAATATGGATACAAAATGCACAAAATAGCATGTAAAATGAACTCAGAACATATGATGAGTTTTGCACCATCAAAATGCTTAGCGCGGTTGTTTTATCATCGCACTGTGCATTCGAGAGAAATATGTACAGCGGAAAAGACCACAACATTCAGAGTCAACGTCAAGGCCTCACGGAGTTGAAGTAAAGCTCCGACCCTGCATTCATGAAATATAGTTGACCCTTTTTGTACAAACTCTAATTTTGTTTTTTAAATATTTTGGCATTGAAAACAGATTATAATGCCATAATATATAAAGGTGGTAAATGGACCAAATGGGCATGTAATTCCATATTTAATGGAAAATGTGTATTGAAAAAAAAAATAATGGGCCCCCTTTAAGTTGAATTAGTATATACAAATATATTTTCATAAAGATAAATATCCTTTGCAAAATGAGCATTGGAAATGTGTTTTACTAACAAAGGAAAAAGGAATTGATCTTCGAAAAGAGGATCGTCCGATCCAATTCGCCCTCGGGTCAAGTCGCAGCATGTACGAGCTGCCACCTCCTTAAGGTATCGAGCCTAGGTTGAAGTGTTCACAAAATGATCTTGAAATTTTTGTAAACAATTTTGAAATTGTTTATGACATGCATTACATTTTCATATAAAGGATGACGTGACTCTAATGCAGATCTTGTCGGTCTTAGTAGGTAAGCATGGAAAGTTCAAATAATAGTGTCTGCGGAATAGAGCCCATAGATTGTCCCCAATAGAATGAGAGTATTAGTTTCCAAGAGATTTGATCGAGTTTTATGTGATATTAGGGATGGACATCCTACTGAATTATCAATTTAATATTTAAAGGTTTCATCTCAATTTGGCATAATAAGCTTGATCTCGTGTTAGAAAATATCTAATCAAGGAGATAGAGTATTCTAAAGAATTACAGACTGAGGTGCCAGTGAAATCGAATGAGGCTTGTGTTACCTTGTCTATGGGGGCAAGCAATCCTCAATCCTAAGAGAAGGCTGTGAAGTACTAGTGTAGGAAAACAACTAGATCTTAAAGATGATAAAATCCTAAAAGAGAAGGATGTGTAGTGTCAGGAGGTATTCTAAGGCTACACTACTTTGCTCTTGGACAAATCCAGAATTCAAACTCATGGCTGGATTATTTCAAAACTTGATTCAAGGATTGATAGTCAAAACACTGATCCTAGTCCCAATGTTATTGTAACTCAGCGAACTCTCTAATATTTTTATTTTTATTTTCCATTTTCACTATAGAATATCAGACAAGAAATTATTTTATTCAATTTATGTTAGTTAATTAAATCTATTATGGAAATTAGTGGTTCAAATATTGAATTTCTTGAGTAGTAGGGGTAGTTGATCTTTAAGTTTCTCATCAATCCCATTGGGAATGATATCTAGACTTACAGTCCACTTTATTACTTATATGACCTATGCACTTATAGTGATTTAGACTAAAACCAATTTTAATTGCAGATCATTATATACAACAACAGAAAACAGTTTTTACATATTTAGTCAAATCATGTTTTTGGCATAGTTGTTGGGGGATTGGAAACAGTTTCTAGCACTTTTTTCAATTACTTTATCAATTTTAGTTTATGTTCGAAAATTTGTCAACCAAACTTTTTGCACCGTTGCCGAGCATTGATGTAAAGTTTATAAATCAATATTCTTGCCAAAAAGAAAGTTGCAAGTTTGGACATTTTTCTTTTATCTTTTATCCAAATTTTCATATAAATTTTCAAAAATAGTTTCAACTATAGTAGCTGATTCAGCTACTTATCTTTTATTGAGCTAATCATAACATGTTTAAGTTGTCTATTGATCTCACTTTGATTTTAGTGTATTATTTCAGTATTTTATATATTACGTAAGCTCGTGGCGTAATCATCGCCATCGGACACCTGAGTTAGAGAGGTCGCCGAGAAACCCAAAGAAAGTGAGAGATTAGTTGAAGCATCAAGATACAAAGTGAAGAGGAGACACATCGTAATGATCCTAATTGTGGCAATGGATTGCACTTCTCAAAGGCAAAGAACAATGGAGGACTTCTAGACAAATCTATCAATAGAGATTAGTACTCACAAATGTGCAACCTACTATAGAAGCTAACAACTTTAAGCTGAAGCCTGCACTCATCACCTTGGTTCAGCAACACCAGTTTACTAGACATCCAAGTGAGGATCCAAATGAGCATTGGGGAAGGTTCTTGAGGATGGCAAACACAGTGAAGCTGAATGGGGTCAATCCAAATGTTATTAAGTTTTAGTTCTTCCCATTTTCACTAAGGGACACAATAGATAGGTGGTTTGAGTCCTTACCATAAGGATCAGTCAACACATGGGAGGAACTGATAGAGGCATATCTGAGTAGATTCTTCCCTCTTGATCTCACTTCAGAAAGGAGGGGAGAAATCATTTCCTTCAAGCAGAAAGAAGATGAGTCTTTATTCAATGCTTAGAAGAGATATAAGAAGCTACTGAGAAGATTCCCAATGCATGGCATAGAGAAAATGACACAGATGGATATCTTTTATCATGCTATGAACTACACTTCAAAAGGTATCAATGATGCAGCCTATTATGGTGCATTCAAGAGGAAGAGTTCTAAAGAGGCCAATCGACTTATAGAAGATTTGGCTAAGAGTAACTATAGAGCTCTATTTAGCTTCTGTGTGGAGCAGCCAGCAGTCGAGAGGAGGTAATCGGAATAATAAGATGTCAGCAATAGAAGCAAAACTGGATGCATTGATGAGCAAGATGAATAATTAGGAAAGAAGAATCCATTCAGCAAACGAAGTGGGAATTGTGGAATGAGCTAAGAAGAAGCAAACTGACCAAGGACTATCTCATGAAGGTCCTTACCAAGTAGAAAAAGTTCATTATATTCAAGGAAATAGGGGTTATAACTTTAAGCCAAACAACAACCACTCAACCTATTTACATTGACTGCAGCCCTGTAAGTTCATGAGAATCATCTTTATGGAAGGAGGGTATGGTCCAAGACTAGTGCAAAACTATTAGCAGATATATGCTCTATAAGGTTTCTAGGGACAACAATATCGTGGGTCACTACGTAGTAGACAACTGTGCCAGAGGAGCCCTGGCCTTTTCGAGGATCGATGCTGAACTTCATAGGTGAAAAAAAAAAAAAAGACTGTTGAACATATATGAGCAGAAGTTTTCCGAGCTAGCAGCATTCCAAGCAAACATAACTGTGTTTCAAGCCAACACTAATGCTTCTATGAAGATTCTAGAGACTCAAGTAGGGCAGCTGGCCCTATCTATGTAAAATCATTATAGGGATTCTTTTACTAATGACACTAAGAAGAATCCTAAGGATTGCATGGTAGTTACACTGAACAGTGGCGGAGAATTACAGAAAAGAGAAGAAGATATGACAGGACCCCTTCCTGCACTCCATCTAAACTCTTGCTCGAGGATCCTCGGCACTTCAACTGACTCCTCGAATCGACCTGCCTGATCGAAGAAATCCAAGAAGTGAACCCTAACTTTCATAACCGGCTTCTACTCGCTTAAACTCATAAATTAAAATTTTCTTTTAATTAGTTGGGAGTGATAAAATTTTTTCGTAACTTTTGTTCTTCAAATATTTTATAAAATTTCTGAGCATAACCCGGCCACAGATTTTGATAAACCAAAATTTACCTATCAAGAAATTTACACTTCTACTAAAACCTCAATTCCTCCCAACTTCTTTATTCCCAAACTTGCAATAATCATTATCATATTTCCACCAACATGCCACATCAACACTCAATTCTCAATTTATAAATACAAACTTACAAACTTAAGTAGAATATATCTAGATGCATCATATATATGAAATGCATGGATACTTACAAATATACAATTTCAAAACTAAATATGTGTTGTTCAATTACATATCCATCTCATACAAAAAGTTTTACATCATAGGTCATAAATCGCCCACCTATATAGACAACAAAATCATGACGTCTGTCAGTCTCACATAGCACACAATGGAATATGAATACTACAAATGAACAAACAAGTTAGTGCAAATCGAAAAATATATATCACATACACTAACATGACAATTTATCATTTGTTTTATGGTTTCTTTAAACCCTATGTATATCCTTAATTATTTTAACCATCACGGCGATTTAAAAACTAACGCTTAACGCAGTTTACTAAGTCATCTCAACCACCACGCGCTACGGAATCTACTACACATCGCACGTAGGGCGCCAAAGCTTAATACCGAGAAACTACAATACGGAATTTATCAGACGCAATTGTAGTGCTAAAACTCTAAGCAACTACGAGCGGAATTTACTGCATCGCCACATAGTGCCAAACTATACAAATAGCCAACTACGTGCGGAATTGTCTACATCGCAACGTAGCGCTTATACTTTCTATGAAACTGAGCAACTACGGACGAAATTTTCTACATAGTCACTGATGAGTTCAAAAACTAATTAGATTTTTAATCCATTTTTCTGAGTTGATAATGAGAATAATGATGAATTGTCTGCAGAAAACTGATAATTGAATCAAATTCCAATTTATGTGAAAATACACAGTAAAATCACCCGGCAAAAATCATAAGCAGAAATCACCAGCTAGAATTGAAATCAAAACTGGAATTTAAGTCGCGACAGGAAGCGCAGTTTCCAGCAATTTCAAGTCACGACATCAACAAATTTGACCTTGAAGAAGAAACTTAAGAGTGAACAAGCGAAGTCGTGACCTGAAGAAGGAAGTTGAGACAAAAGAATGACTTGGTCAAAATTAAAAAGGCTAGCCTCAACGAAGATTCATGTCGCGACATCATTGCGATGTCGCGACATCAAAAGGAGATAAATGACGTCGTGATACCACCATGAGGTCGCGATAAGGAGCTGTCTTCAAAGATACAAGAACAGCCTTCTCAAGTAAAAGAAGTCGCAACTAATTTTGAAAGAAAGGACTTGATGTCGCGACCTTGACAGCTTATGAAGAATATCAATTGCTGTCGCAAATGTAAACTCCAAATCAGCCGACCAAGAATTAATGAAGAAGCAGACATGATGTCGCGACACCACTTCGAGGTTGCGACATAATTGAAAGCTTAGCAGTAGACATGGAGGTCGTGACACTGAATAGAAGTTGCGACAAAATATTTTCAAAGAGACTGAACATGAGGTCGCGGCGCTAGAATGTGATAGAGACATCTAACACCGACCGGAAGATGTCGCTGATGTCTTTTAGTGGCCTTACATCGCCTGTATGGTATAAAGGTTGCGACTGCTACCGCTGGTCGCGACATCGCTTGGCTAAAGAAAGAAGGTCGCGACGCTACCGCTGGTCTCGAAATCACGCAGAAGAATGGAGGTCGCGACATCATTTAGCTTCGCCGCGACATCATAAAAGATCCAAAAGATGTCAAGACAGGTCACGATAAAAAGAAAAGCTTCCACGACATCAAAAGAGCTCATAGCATAACATTGAAGTCGCGACGCATGATTGAAGTCGCACCTCAAAAGGAGTTTCATAATACGTAAAGTTGAAGTCGTGACGTTATTCAAAGGGTCGCGACATCGCCATAAAGAAAGGAAGTCGTGGACGCTATTCAAAGGGTCGCGACATCGCCATAAAGGGAAAGAAGGTCGCGACGCCATTCAAGAGGGTCGACATCGCATCCAATGGGGTGATAAAGGCAAGTCGACTGCATAAAGTTTCTCGCTAGCGTGACGGTCGTAAAAAACGGGGTCGCGACGTATGATTGAAGTCGCGACCTCAAAAGAAATCACAATGCAGAAAGGTGAAGTCGCGACGTATGATTGAAGTCGCGACATCAAAACAGATCATAAGCAGAACAGTGAAGTCGCGACGTGAAAGAGAGGTCGACATCGTCGGGCACGCGACACACAAAATGGAGTCACGACATGAACAAAACAAATGGGCCGCTTATTTGAAATCCAGAAATAGGTGCATCGGGCTAGGGCCCAACTTCCAAACCCTATAAATACGCAATTGCCATCGGCTGAAAAGCGCTCGCGGCTCGTAAAGAGAAGTCCTGCAGCCAAAGGCTCGTATTTTAATTTTCTTTTTCTTTTTCTTTATTTTGCAGTTATTTTAGATTAGATTAGAGTAGATTGTTATTGCATTTGAATTTCTGGATCTGGATGTTAGTTGTTGAAGTTAGTCATCATGTAATGATATTTTCTTCAATTATTGCTCGGTTCGTTTGAAGTCCAAACAAATTTTGGAATTAACTCAGCTGGATTTACACAAGTTCTTTGATCGTGAGCTACCGTTAGTGTAATTGCTAATTTAGAAACCCAAATTGAATTTACGCTGTTGTTAGAATTTATCTTTCCCAGAATTTATCGTGAGTATACCGAACTTCACAGCCTTGAATCGCTTGTCGGTTTTTTGTTTATTTTTTGCATTCGATCCAAATATTAGTGTCCTATACCTGTAATAGGATTGTTTCATGCTCTGATTTCCAGGAGGCCCTCTGAGTGACACAGATAAGGCATTCCTGAGAGTATTGAATAATATCTCAAGGGTATGCGAACCTAATATTGGGGATCTAATGGGCTCTGTAAATTCTAATAGATAAATCTTCTTCTCACTTGAAACCGAGAATGAGTTGAATGACTTATCAATTAAAATGAGCAGAGAGTTCTCCTCGATTCAAACAGTAAGTTCAATCCCGTGTTAGCAAGGATCTAATCAAGGAAAGAATGAACTGCTCCACTTTGAGGATGAGAAACCAAAAGATAGTGTAAAACTCATGCTTAGCCTATGTCTAGAGCTAAGGTTTATAGTCCATGTTCGGTATGAAGTATTGAAAAAGAAAAATACCCGTAACAAGGCAACTCGTATTAATAGTAGTCATTCAATCCTCTGGTTTTCGAAAGAAACAGGAAGATTAGATGATGAAATGTGTCATTATGAGAAATCCACATGGCATTACCATCTTCCTTTGGACTGAGATTCTAAGTCCGAGGTTCATGAAGCAAAGTTACAGAGTTGTCTGTGAATTGATGTTTCACAATAGTTGTATTTTCAATGCATCCCTTTAAAAGCTAACTGACCAGTTTATTTCTTTAATTTTTTTTATTTTAGTTTAAGCATTAGTTCATTTTGTTCTTAGTTTACATATTTTCATTCTTTTTTATTATTTTAAAGGTCGTATAGGAATTTATCAATTGCCTATCATAGTTCAAATAGTATAGAGCTCTCGAGTAGTCGTGGTAGCTGATTCACTCCCGAGACCTCCTGTGTGGGATCGATATCCTGACCCAAATCCACTTTATTACTTGTTCGACCTGTCCACTTGCAGACCAATCAAAACCGTAAAGAAATTCATCTATTCTAAGAAACCGCTTTTAATCAAGATAATCGCAAAGAAATATAACAAACAAGTTTCATGGCATTATTGTTGGGGATTAGATAATAACTTTGGGTAATAACGTTATATAAATTTGTGTTGATGTTTTGATCCATCACTCACACTTACATAGGTGGAGAATTTAGGATTGTCAAACAAGCCACGTCGGATCGAAAAAAAGAATTAATTAGATCAATATTCTAAATCGAAAGAAGGAAATACCACTTGGACATTTTTAAGAAAAGAACAAAAATAAGCTTTTCAAGCAAAGGATTACATTAGTCACTAATTTTTAACAAGCTATGTTGAAAAATATTTGTTAGGTTTGACTAATCCTATTAATAAGGAGTGTGCTTTTATTCAGAAAACCTTTAATGCATAGGAAACAGGATCCGACTACCCCAGCCAGACATCGAATTGGAGAGAACGCCGTGGAGCTTAAGAAAGACAAAAAGAGCGTAAAACGTAGCTTATGGCAGGTTATATACATGACCAAACAGAGGAACAGAGGATAAGAAATTTAAAACCACCCATTATCGACATTAAATGGAGGATTTCTGAGGCCTATTATTCAAGAAGAGTATTCTCGCAACGTATGCACCCTACAAGGATGCAAACAATTTTGAATTAAAGCCAACTTTTAATTACAATGGTTCAAGAATATCGCTTACTTCAGTCATCCCAATCGAAGACCCAAACGAGCACCCGGGAAGATTTCGTGATGGCTAATACAAATGGTGTTCGAACTAGCTTGAGACTTCAGAGGTGATAAAACTACATCTATTCCCATTTTCTTTGAGAGACATAGCAGCCACATAGTATGAATCATTACCATATGGATCTGTTGATACTTGGGAAGAGTTGGTAGAAGCTTACTTAGGCAGATTCTTTCCCCCATCTCTCACTTCAGAGAGGAGATAATTGTATTCCAACAAGGGGAAGATGAGAGCCTCAGATGTCGCTGGGGAAAAAGATTCAAAGATTACTCAAAAGGTGCCCAATGCAGGAATAGACTTGAAGACCAAGATGGATATAGTGTATCACGCCTAAATGATACATCCAAGGGTATTATCGATGCTCTTTTCACAGCCGTGGAGCATCTAAACGAAAAAGTGTCAAGAGGCAAGAGATCCGAGCAGAGGACCCGGCAAATGCAATATGAAAGCTCCATCCGAAGCCAAGAGGTAGTATGAGAAAAGGGTCATGGAGCTGAGCAAGATGACAACCATGGAAGCTAAGTTGGATGCTATAATGCATAGGATGGACAAACAAGAGAGTGAAGATGGCCACCGCTTCATGAAATAGAAGCAGAGAAAGAGAATTGATGAGAAGTTAAGTGGGCCGATGAGGTAAATGTAAGAAGATTCTATGGTGCCGAGGAGGCTGGTACGTGAACGAGCAAAAAAGTTATAATTTCAAGACAAATCCTAACCTGCCCATACACTACCATCCAGCACTGAGGAACCATGAGAATTTCTCATATGGTGGAGGGGCATTACATGGCCCAAGGTAGGGACAACATCCTCAACAAGAATATCAAGAATACCATGTTCCAAAGAAGAAGCAGCTAAGGAGGTGAGGGCATAAATGAATACCAAGGTCAGAGGAGAACCCAACCATTTGAGGATCAAATGCTGCAGTTCATGGGGGATAACAAGAGGTTATTATAATTCCATGGTGAACAAAACCATCCCACTGAATCCTGAAAGTCTGATATCTGATGTTTCCTGTAAGGAAATGCAAGGTTCTTCCACCTGCACTCCAGTGATATGGTATCAGTCTGAACATGCCAACTAACATAACATCCCAGTTGACACCCAGAACCCAAGACCATACAAAAAATTAATTAAATAAATGATTTTCCATAAGAACGAAAAGATGATAACAAGAGAACTGAGTACAGAAAAAGCAAAGAGACCAAGCTATATGCCAGGTTGAACAACTGACTAACATAAACAAATGAAAACACCAAGAAAGAAGGAGCACTCAAACTTGAAGTTCTGCAAATATCTCAATGGTGAAGATCCCAAGTCTACAGAGAAATAATAGCTTCCAAATCTCAAGATACTTCAAGAAAAGGAAGATCCATCATGAAGATCATCAACGTCTTATGTACTCAAGAGGTGCTGAAGGTGAATAAAAAAGATATCGAGGAGGGTGAGAATAACTGAACGCCTCAATAACACCAACAAAAGCTCTTTATGATGAAGATCTCCATACTTCAACACCTCTGCTCTATGGAAAAAGAAGTCTTCGCAGCTCTATGAATCCCACTGAGCGCACCAGATGCTCAATCAAATGTAAGAGAGACTTAGGTAATCCAATCCCAACAGCACTTATTTACGATATATCGATGATCAATAAAACTGAGGTACTCGGAAGATGTACCATTGTATGTCGAATTCATTTTCAATGAGATTTATAAAGATCACGATGGATAGTGATCCCTCTAAACTCCACAATATCTCCTTATCACAGATTTCTCTTGATTCCTCCGACGCATGGGGTACAAGAACCACACCGCGAGTTGAATGAAAAGGTGATTTGAATGTTAATAAGAGTCGGAACATCCAACGTGAGGCTGATAGCCAAGACATCGCAAAGGCAACATTCTCGTACCAGACATGAATTTCGAGATTCAGCACTATTCAAAACTCATCACCGAACGAGACAGAATTTCACACCTGAGAGTCATCGTGTGTCGGCGCCTTCAATCTGTTATTAACAAACAGTTTATACAAATGAAAACAACAAGAGATTAGTTTAAGAAGCAAATGACACAGCAACCCAGCGGCAAAGAACTGAAAGTAAGCGTCAAATATCGGGGCGAGCCGCCCGTACCTTCATCAGGTCATGAGTTTTTGAGCTTAAAGAGAAACTACTTATCATATCGATTGGATCAAGTCGAAGAATGTGGTTGATGGTAATTTTGAGAAAATGCCGGGAAGCAATTGTCAGGGTCAATCAAGATTTGAAAGGTATCACTTCATTCAGATGCACAAAATATTGGCCGAAGATAATGCAAAACTTATGCTGAGCATCAAAGGAGGGTCGAACCAAGTCAGAAAGAAGTTGTCATAAAAGAAGTTCTCAAATGGTTAAATGCGGTGTTTTATATATGCTATGTCGCATGCTTCGGTAAGCCCAAGACATGTGGTTCCCAAGAAAGGTGATTCAATTCAGAATCGTAAATGAAAAGAATGAACTTATTCCTACAAGAACTCGCGGGATGTGATGGGAGGGTTTGTATCGACTACGTAAAAATTGAATAATCGCAACCGTGAAGTGATCATTTCTCATCGATGAATCTTTGGATGAGGTTGGCGGGGACACCCTGCATTTTGTTTTCTTGATGGATACTGCGGATATAACCAAATAGCTATTGCACTGAAGATCGGAGAAAACCACTTTTACATGCCCATTTGGTACTTTTTTTAGAAAAGTGCCATTTGGGGTATGTAATGCTCTGGTACCTTCAAAGATGCATGTCTACATATTTTAGAATCTACTTGAAGAAGTTATGGAGATCTTCATGGATGATTTTACCGAGTGTATGGATCCGGTTTTGAGCAATGCCTTAACCTGGGACCAGTACTTCAAGGTGCAAAGGCAAAAATCTAGCTACGAATTGGGAAAAATGCCATTTTTAATGATTCTGAAGGGATTGTCTTGGGGCACATTGTTTGCGATGAGGCTTAGTAGACAAACAAAGGTTTTCAATTATAAGAGACCTGACTGCCACCCTACGATCAAGAATCATAAGTTTCTTAGGACATCTTTGGATTTTATGAAAATTTTATCAGAGATTTCTCAAAAATTGTCGGACCACTATGCGAGATTCTTTGGAGGAAACGATAGTAAGTTTTATTTTGATGAATCCTGCCGTAGCATTTGAAGAAATCAAATCGGACTAGTAGGCGCTCCCATCATGGCAAAACCCAGTTGGAGCAGAGAATTTGAGATCATGTGTGATGCAGTGATTTTGCAATAGGAGGCTGTATTGGGACTAAAAAGAGGAAAAAGTGTTAAAAGGCCATCTGTACTAGCAAAACCTTTAATGAAACCTGAAAGAAATTACTCTGCTGCGAAAAAGGAGTTCTTTGGCAATAGTGTTTGCATGTGAAAAATTGAGCCGCCTGTTTGGGGTCCCATGTTGTTATACACACTGATCATGCAATGATTAAATATTTAATGGCAAGAAGGCAATTTAAGATTGATCGAGTGGGTATTATTGTTCTGAGGAATTTGATTTAGAAATTAAAGACAAGAAGCGTGTGATGTGATAGGCGATCGCTTGTCGAGTAGAAGGAACCTTTGTCTGAAGGGAAATAGCGAAAATTTTCCGGATGAGCGGTTATTTAATTTGTCCTCAATCACCACTGGTATGCGTATTGTGAATTTCTTAGCAATGGTGTCTCACGATTCCAGCTACAAGCCCGGAAGAAAAAAAATTAAGGGCCTGACAATGAGTACTATCTGGGATTATCCATATTTGTTTAAAAGAGAAGTTGATTTGATTATAAGGAGATGTGTGTACTAGAAAGTGACAAACATAGATTTTACAAGAATGTCATGCATCACCTTATGGAGGACACTTTGCGAGAAGGAGATAAGCAGCGGCCCTAAAATTCTCGGTCGGGGAGTTTTGCAGACTCACAATTTTTAGAGTGTTTTGAATAGGCCAGATTGTGATCCAATGCCAAAGAATAAAATATCGGTAAAGGCATGAATGCTTGCAAGGTATCACAGTGTGCGGTGAAGACGTGTATGGGAATCGTTTATGGGGCCTTTTCCAGTTTCATTTGGAAATATATACATACTCCTAGCCGTGGATTATGTATCAAAATGGGTAGAAGCAGCAGCTTGTCCTAAGAATGATATGACTGGAGTTATGGGGTTTTCAAATCATTCTTAGATTTACGGGACACCGAAATTTATCATTATTAATGGAAGAGCCCATTTGCAATGGTGTTTGCCAGACTCATGACGGATATGGTATCGAGCACATTGCTTAGGCTTGGCTTATCATCCCTCGAACAAATGGGTGAAATTTCCAACGAGAGAAATAAAGAAAATTACGGAAAAGAGCTGTGAGTTCTAGTAGGAAGGATTGGTCTTTGGAAGCTTGATGATCATTAGCCAGGCATCTGGGGCGCTTTTAAAACTCCCATTGGAATGTCCCCATACGGACTTGTCTTTTGGAAAACCATGTCACCTCCCTCTTGGCGGAATACAAAGCCATGTGGGACATCAAGCGGTGAACGATTTCCAAAATTGCAAAAGGAAGAGACTTCTCCAGGCGAATGAGCGGAAGCGAAATAGGCATATTGTGCTAGAATATGCAAGAGACAGAGACAAAGAAATGGCATGATCGAGGATTATGAGGAAAGGTTCGAAGCGAGGATCGGAGTCTTGTTGTTTAACCAGTTAAGATTATTTCCGAGGGCGAAATCAAAATGGAGTGGACACGTATACGGTGGTGTCAGAGCACTATCTTTGGGCGATGGCTTCGGGCGATCTTTGGGGAAGAATTGAGGATTATTAGGCGAAGGCGAAACACTATCTCGACGAGGAAAGGGAAGAAGCTGGTGGTGAATTTGAAAGAAAGCTTAGCATTAAATCCATTAATCTACTCCAAACGGAGCGGCTCATGGGAATGACCATATAGATTTTTTAGTTTCTTTATATAGACTTGATTTTTATTATTATTACAGTTTTTGAAAATTTTAGTTCTAGTCATGATTTGTTAGAAATTGCTGGAAGATTAGTACTAGATTAATTTAATCATTTTGGGGTGACAATGCGGATGAAGAATGATGGCTGGGCGAAGGGCAACAAGGACTGCTCCGGCGCTTCACGGGGCCAGAACAGCTCGAGAAAAAGGGAGCCCGCTTTTCTCCTGCATTAATTATGTGAAAATTGAATAGAATACATTTTTGAATTGCTGTATTTAGATAGTTAAAATTGATCTTTAGAGTGTGCCGAATTAATAAGAAGTGAAAAGATGTCGATCATCAAATTTGAGGCGAGTCTGAGGACTAAGTCGCGGCAGAAATTGATGTGTGGGAGTGAGAATTATGACTTGATGATCTTGAAAGGAAGAACAAAGGTGCACAGTCCTGACCAAAAGTTATGTCGACATCAGTGCAGAATTCGCGACATAGACCGAGGACTAGATGACTTCTTAAAGATCATGAAAAGAACCATTCCTTCAAAAAGTGGTGAGGAATTCGCGTGACTCAGTATTTCATAAAATGCTGCGATGTCGCGGCTTTGATGATAACTTGTCTCACAGTTTAGCATGTCGCGACAAACAAGAGAATAAAATTAAAGCGACCGTAAGAACAAATATACCATCACGGGTAGTTTTAAATTTACTTTAGAATTTAATGACGACACGGAAGTCATGACGTAAATTAAAGTGTGACAATGTGAATAAATGAGTAATGAGGCCACACATAATGATTGGATTGCATCTGATATTGAGAAACTCCTCCACCACCATCCTTCCTTGAAGAAAATCTGAGCACTTTCATCTTCGCATATTCTGCAGGTTATATTCTTGCGAGAACCACTAGCTTAGAGACTCTTTACCAAAACCTTGGAATTTCTCTAAATGGAATTCGAACCTTCAGCTCTCATCAAATCATTGAGAAATCATGGAGAGGGTATATTAAGGCCAGAAGGAAGTTCATGCGGAACCTAAAAGGGAGACGGCGTCGGGCGACGGGTTCGACCGGGTTAAGCGACGGAGGAGAAGGGAAAGAAGCGTAGAAGAGGAAGCGATTTCGTCTCGGAAGAAGCTTTTCTTACGGAAAAGCACTATCTTTGGAAAGGTTGTAGGAGAAAGAGGTTTTGATGACTCATCTCACGGATTTGAGGAATTAATAAAGCGAAAGAGGGTGGGAGAATTATGCAGACATCAGGAAGACTAGATATGCGGCGATCAGTCAGAAATTTTACTCAATCTGGTTGGAAGGAAAGAGAACTCTGTTTATATCAGAGGAGTTTGGGTGCCTTATCAGACTCGACTATTGTGAGATGTATGGGATGGAAGAATGAGAAGAATGGATCAAAATTGAAGTGATGAACAACCCTAGCAGAGTGAAGCTTGCGAGAGAAAATTAACAGGACGGTAAGGGGCGGGTGGAAGAAAGGAAGGAGGAGTAGACTACGGCGGGGGAATTTGGCAGGGGAGGCAAAAGTGTGGATTACATTTCTTAGCCTCTCGTATGGGTCCTACGACACATTTGCAGAGTGAGGAGCAGCCGATCCTTATCATGCCTGTGCGAGAGGGATACAATTGATCTTTGGAACGATTATTGAATTCTATAATGAGGTATCATGAAGGTAATAAACGGGGTTTGATCCTATGATAATATCCATGAGTTATGTATTAGGGCTGGTGTGAGAGAGGAACTTGGGAACAAGAGAAGAGAGTATGAAACTGCCGCCTCCTGCAGCGGGAGTAAGCAGGGACGAATCAGAAAAGAGTCGTAGTAGAAGCAGTTCGGGGATGAAAATGAAAATGCAATACGGGAAGAAGACACCTCCTTATGGCAAATCGGAAAGAAGAAAATCTAGAAGCACATCCAAGAAGGGAATACTTTTATGTTCGGTAGGAAACGAAGATAGAAGCCCGATAGATTTCTAGAGAAGCCCCATTGACGGCTCTCCTATAAGGAACAATAATTTCGGGAACTGGAAAGCTGAGGAGCCCGGGAGAATAATAAAATAATGGAAATGCTTCGATTCCATCCAAAGAAAGTAGGAAAGGGAAGAGCAATGGAACCTCAATGAGTTCGAGAGAAGAAGTTTATGAAAAAGAATTGAAGAGAAGGGATCAACAATGGGAAGAGGAGATGAACAGAAGAGAAGAAGTATATGAAGCTGAGATGAAAAGAAGAGATCAACAATGGGAAGAAGAGATGAGCAGAAAGGAGGAGCAGATGAAAAAATCCTAGAGCAGCAAGAAGAAAAATTTAAGAAGGAAATGGAATAAAGAGATCAAGATCTACTGAAGAAGTTAAAGCTAAGCCATGAATCATTCTACACAATCGGTATGATCGCACGATTCTAGACTCCTCAAACTCCTTACAAGGGCAGGGATGCAGATCAAGAGAAGCCAATACTAAGGGCTTGAATCAAGGGATCCAAGTTATGCAAAATTAATCATTCCAAGATTTTGAAAAGAAGATGAAGGACGGAGATCAAGAGCTTGATGATAAGGATACTACTGAAGAAAAGTCGACGAAAATTTGGATTTGATTAACAACAATCTTTCCAAAATTTTTAGAAGTCATGGCCGAATGGAGACGCACAACGAACACCTTTGGGCACGAGACAAAGATGATCTGAATAAAAGATTGATCTCACAAATGAATTGATCTTGACCAGTCGAAAGGGAGAATGTCAAGAAGAAAGAAAGAGAAGCGAAATGAAATTTCTAGGGTTCAATCTAATTTAGCCACCCTTGATGGATCCCCACGAGCATTTTGCTCCTCCCTCGAAAAGAAAAAATAGACCTTCCCATTGATTTATCCTTCTTTTCCCTCTTCACGATTGTTGTTCTCATTGTTGCATCACATAAATGAATAAAGCAAAGAAAATTTGTGAAAAAAAAATGTTTGCTTGCTTGATTAGATTTATTGTTATTTTATTGCTTGCTTGAACTAGTTGAAGTAGTTTGACTAGGAGATAAACTTGAACACACAAATAATTGCAAAATCGAGGGCATGAATAAAAGCGGAATTAGGAGTAATTGCCCATTGTTTAAATTGATTTAGTTGCAAAAATTTGGAAAATTGGTTATTGCGATGGAACAAAATGCTTGGTTAAAAACAATGTAAGTAGACGAGTGAATAAGTACAAGTCTTGAAGAAGAGCGTGCACATTGGTGACAAAACTTATGAAACTTTTGGCGAATTAGGAACATCTTCTAGGGGTCGGGATTTAGAGTCCACGGTCTGGGGCATTTAGTTATTGATTGAGGCGAAATTTAGGTGAAAACAACCAACGAAGAAATGATAGAGGCCATCCTTGAGCAGGCCTTTTAAGCCTACCCTCAGTAATAGCCAGCATATTCTCTAGTTCACGATTTGAGCCCAGTGGGGAGGGAGGAGGAGGAGGAAGAGCCTTATTTGCTTCCAACAAACGTGGTGAAAACTAAAAATTCCCTTCCTTGCAATGTTTGCAAAAGAACCCCGAATTATCGGTTCTAGTTGAGAAAAGTTTAGTATAAAGGAAGAAGCAAGTTTAGAATAATGTATTTCCAAATTTTGACAAGAAAGGGTTAAAGAAGTAAGAAGCGAAGCTAGAGAAATAAGGAATAAGTTTTTGTCTTGTGGCTGTTCCCTTGAATGGAGTCAGCTCGTGAGGTGTTTTTTAACGCTCGCACCCTAATACCCAGTAGTATGGGAGTTGCTAGCCCAAAGTTCTCTAAGAGTAATAGAGCTAAGAGACAAACATTGCACTATTCCAAATCTTAGAGAAATAAGCAAAGGAGTTAAAGAACAAAAGGAATGCGCACGGATCAAGTGCGTATGGAAGTTGAGGATTCCATAAAGGAGTTTAAAGGAGGAAGCAGGCTAAGATTGAGGAGAATCAGGAAAGAACAAAAATGAAAAAGGAAGAAAGTTGGAAAGCTGACAATGTAGAGATAAGATGGGCGGAGTGAATTTACAACCTAAATTTTCCATTATCTGCGATTACCTAAGCCCGACATTATGAGCTGAAGGACCTCATTGATTTTGAAGGTTGAATTTACATATTAGTGGAGATCCCGATATGAAAAACAAGCTATATGGGACTTTGATAAGCAGTCTAAGAAAACTCCACGAGGAAGATGAACTAAAATTTAACATGAAGTTGAAAATGATTGATGACCTGCACACACACACAGAACAAGACTTGTTGAATAAACTGTTTAAATACATTAGTTTATCAAGAAATTTTGTAATAGAAGTACACTATGCCTTGTTCTTGCATCGAAAATGAGATTTGAAATAATTGTGATATCTCTTGATTCCAAATCAGAAGAGTGGAATGAGAAAGACTGTGGAATGAATCAGAAAAATGTCCTTAAAAATTTTCTAAGATTATTTGTTTGAGAATGAAACAGACTTCGTTTTCTTTGCTTGAGGACAAGCAAAATTTTAGGATTTGGGAATTTGATGAGTTCGAAGCTCATTAGATTTTTAATCCATTTTCTGAGTTTATAATGAGAATAATGATGGTATGCGAAGCGATAATTGAATGGAATTAATTGGGAACTATAGCGAAAAATAGAATTTGCAGAAAAAATGTAGAAATAAGGTACGACTCAGTTGAGAAATCAAAGTGGAATTTAAGTCGGCGAAGCGCGGAGTTTCAGCAGTTTCAAGTCACGACATCGACAAATTTGTATGAAGCGAGAAGAGTGAACAAGCGAAGTCGTGACCTAAAGAAGGAAGTTGAAACAAAAGAATGACTTGGTCAAGATTAAAAGAAGCAGTCAAATGAAGACGTTCATGTCGCGACATCATTGCGATGTCGCGACACCGAAGTCAATAAGTCATTGATACCACCATGGTCGCGACGGAGCGTCTTCAAGCTACGAAACGACCTTCTCAAATGAAAGTCGCAGCTAATTTTGAAAGAAAGGACTTGATGTCGCGACCTTGGCGATGTGAAGAATAACGCGAGGTCGCAGCGGAAACTCCAAAAATCGGGCGACCAGAATTAATGAAGAAAGCCGGACATGATGTGTGACGCCCGCCGGAATCGCGACATAAGTGAAATTGTAATAGACATGGAGGCCGTGACCTTTGAATAGAAGTTGCGACAAAATATTTTCAAAGAGACTGAACATAGAGGTCGTGACAGTTAGAACAGATAGAGACATCTAACACTGAATCAGAAGATGTCGCGGCGTACTTTTTCGGTGGTAGCGACATGTTGCATGGTATAAAGGTCCGCGGCGGTCGATCGGTGTCGCGACATCAATTACAAAGAAAGAAGGTCGTGACGTCGTCGGTAGTGCATCGATTCTGCGAAGAAGAATGGAGGTCGCGACATCATTTAGGCTGTCGCGACATCATATCAGATCTTGAAAGGCAGTCCGCGACGAAAAGCTTCCCGCGACATCAAAATAGCTCATAAGCGCCCAGCATTGAAGTCGCGGCGTATGATTGATGGCGACCTCAAAAACTCTGTCTGAGAAAGTTGAAGTGCGGCGTCGTTCGGTGGTCGCGACGCTTCGATTCTGAGAAGGAAATCACGGCGGCGTCATTGGTGAATTATAACGCGCCGATTTACAAAGGAAAGAAGGTGCCGCGTCATTCGATGATCGCGACATCGAGATCGATGGTGATAAAGAGCAAGTCGTGACCCGGATAAAAGTTTTACGCTTACATACGAGCGAGCGAAGTAAAGCGTATGATTAATCGTGACCTCAAATAAATCACAATGCAGAAAGGTGAGTAGTGACGTATGATTGGTAGCGACATCAAGAAAGCGACTCATAATAACGGGCGTCGCCTTAGCGTGAAGAAATTAGTGACATCAAGTGAGGTCGCGACACACAAATGGAGGTAGCGACATGAACAAACAAATGGGCCGGTTATTTGAAATCGGGGAAATAGGTGCATCGGTTGGGCCCAACTGCGACCACATAAATACGCGGTGCTGCGAAGGGAAGCGACTCTTGGCGGCTCGGAAAGAGAGTGCGGGTAGCCAGAAGGCTCGTGTATTACAATTTTCTGTTTCTTTCTTTATTTAACATTTATTTTAGATTAGATTAGAGTAGATTGTTATTGCATTTGAATTTCTAGATGCCGGATGTTAGTTATTGAAGTTGAAAATTGAATCTCAGAATGATGTTTTCTTCAAGTGCTTGCTTTGGTTAGTTTGAAGTCCCAAGCAAATTTTGGAGTCGAACTTCGGTTAGTTCTGATGGATTCTTCTTATCGAGGGAACTACAGATTAGTGTAATTAAGTAATTTGAAACCCGGCTTTAGTTGTTACTGCACATTGTTAGAATTTACTTTCTGTAGAAATTTGTCGGAGTATCTTGAACTTAGTCTTGAATACGCTTCTTTGGTTTTGTTTATTTTGTATCCCGATCAAATATCGATTAATCTATGTAATGGGATTGTTTCAAACTCTGATTTCCAGGGGCATTCTGAGTGACACAGAGAAGGCATTCCTGAGAGTATTGAATGATTTCTAAAGGGTATGCGAACCTAATATTGGGGATCTAATGGGCTCTGTGAATTTTAATCAATAAATATCTTCTGGCAGAAAAGAAGCCCAGAGAATGAGTTGAATGACTTATCAATTAAAATGAAGCGAAGTTCGCCTCGATTCGAACGGTAAGTTGATCCGGGTGTTAGCGAGGATCTAATCAAGGGAAGAAAGAATGACCCATTCCAATTTTGAGGATGAAACCCCGGTATAGTGAAAGCCATGCTTAGCACATGTCTTAGGAATTTGGGTTTATAGTCCATGTTCTGGGTATGAAGTATTGAAAAGAAAAATACTTTCGAAACGAGCGGCTTCAGTTAAAAGTAGTTATCTAATCCTCGTCTTGAGAAGAAAGCGAGGAAGAAGATTAGATGATGAAATGTGTCATTAAGGAGAAATCACATGGCATTACCATCTTCCTTGGGCCGGATTCGAGTGGGGTTCATGAAGCAAAGTTCTGAGTTATCTGCAGGGATGATGTTTCCTGATAGTTGTATTTTCAATGCATCGCTTTAAAGCTAATGACCGATCTATTTCTTTATTTTTTCATTTTAGTTTAAGCATTAGTTCATTTTGTTCTTAGTTTTATATTTTCATTCTTTTATTATTTTAAAGGTTGCATAGGAATTTATCAATTGCGTGTAGTTCAAATAGTATGAAACGGAGTAGTCGAGGTGGTTGATTCGAGGAATTCTTGCTGAGATCTACGTGGGATCGATATCACGGACTTAAATCGACTTTATTACTTGTTCGACTTGTCGCTTGCGGAATCATGGATCGAAGCCGAGAAGAAATTCAGCTATTCTTGAGGCGGTTTTAATCGGTATAATTGCAAGAAATATAACAAACAGTTTCATGGCATTTTGATGAGCATCTTAAATACTCATTTTATCCTATGCTTTAGTTATTTTTTTCTAATTGTTTTATGTTAAATAAGTTCCCTAATGCTCTAAAAAGCTCCGCGCTTATGATCGGAGTCATCCATTTGGTGGAATTGTCTGGAAATTGGTGGAAAAAGCGCTCTGAAGCTTGAGCGGAGAGGCTCTTGCATTTGACGTTTTCAGACATCATATGAGCTCCTATTGCATCAATCTATATATGGATGAATTCACACTTCAAGATCTTTCCGGGGATACGAGAACACGAAGTGGAGTTAGAACGAAAGAAGTTATGCAAGTTCCAAAACTTGAAGAAAATCGAGAGAAAATTGCGGCATATTTGCGGGAAGGCTACTGTATTTTGATGTTTTCGAATATCATATAAGCTCGTATTATATCAATCCATATATGGATAGATTCTACACTTCAAGAGCTTTCAAACGGTACGAGAACACCCCGAATCAAAGTTCGTATGACAAAGTTATGGCGCGATTAGATTGCGCGTGCGGGTGAAGCGGGAATCAACAAAATTTGTATTCTAAGTTCCTCCTCTTTTGCTTGGTAGTCAAGCTCTTTGCCCGATGCATGAGTGGTCTAGGGTCGAACACGAGGATGGGTTTTCATCCCACGAATGATTTGCATTAGTGTTTGAAAATTGGTGAGGCTTTAGTTTGGATTTTCGGAGTTGGTTAAAAACAGGGGAGGTTGTTTGTTCACTAACTAACTGTATTGGCTTAAAGTGAAGTGTGAAATGGTAACCTTGAAGGCTTGGGTCACTAGCTTGATAACATGGGGAGTATTACGATTGTCCTCAGTTTATTTCTGCGTGAGGCAAATGACATGTGATCAAAGCCAAAGCGGGATCTTTGTTTAGGTATGAAACCTAACCTAGAACCATACATTTGAGTCAAGACAAGTATTATGCATTCAAAGTCCCATTCGGGTTAAAACCTAGCACTTTCGACCTCATTTCAATGGCTCGTAAATGGCATCTAAAGGATATCGGTGCATCTGGCATTAAATACTGCGAACCATAAACTTATGCTTGAAGTATTGACCAAAGGAACAACATTAAATGGCATTAAACCTAGTTTGGAAGGTATGGAACCATAAATGCGAGTACATCATTTAAAACAAGAGGACAACCTACGGTAGCCCCCGAAACCAAGCTAGCAGCCCTGCTCTTTCAGGCTGGGAGGCAGCGAGCATCCCTTGAGTTGTCATCCTCGAGGGGTGTTTGGCGGCCAGGAAAAATGAAAAGAAAGAAGAGAGAGAAGGAAGCCAGAAATGAAACCACTAAAATGAAAGTTGCGGAAACTTTTATAAAAAATGAAAAGTTGTAGGGTTACAAAATTATGGTGGTTATATAGTACAACCCAAAGTGTGAAAATACTAAAACACACAAATATGAAATTACATGAAATTTATAATGGTAATACATCAAGCGTGGTTGTTTGGGATCAAATATCACAAAATCACCGAGGGCGGCAATTTAGCTATGCGAGGGGAATTTCGCTAGGATAGCGAATTTAAGCTACAGCCTAGCGAAATTCTACGAGAAAGATGTGAGGGAGTGGAAAGTTTCGGTATCAATAGTGAACTCGCTAGCTAGGAAAGGGTCGCTGAACTGTGAGGTATTATGAGATAGCGAGAGGGTGCGAATTTTCGCCCAGGCACGATAAATTTTGTGGTAGCGAAATTTCGCTAACTGCTTGAAAATTCAATTCGCTAAGTTGCGAAATTTTAAGCTATGATGCGAAAAATTTTCGCAATCCCAACAATACACACTTAATCATAGCGGTACACGGGATTGCTCACTTGCTTTCCTTCTTTGCTCAGCTGCATCCTCTTTTGCTCTTTTGCATCCCGTTTCCTTCAATAATCACTTCACATTCGCCATTTTTACGGTGGCAAATGGTTCAGTGTACTGCCAGTTCCAGCACATAACTTGATATCAAACTCGAACTAAGTGGCGAGCATAGCTTTCTGAAATAACCCAGCTCGGCTTCGAAATGGACTCTGATGGCACTAAGTGGATACAGCATCAATTGGCTTAATTGATATGATTAGTGTACAAAAAGCACTCAAAACCTATTTTGAATAGGGCTCAAAATAGCACTTTTTGGGCACTAATCACACCCCCCAACCGACACGTTGCTAGTCCCTTAGTCGCTTGTTCAACAGGAGAGGAGGATGGTGGTGGTTGTGGTTGAGATGAGGAACCAAACTGTGATTTGGCACCTGGGGGCACATAGGCAGGGGGATTAGGTTTCCAGGAGAGGTTAGGGTGATTTTTCCAATTGGAATTGTAAGGTATTACCATGTATGGGGCATTAGGTTGTGGCTTGTATTGACCTCTGACATTTGCATGTTGACATCGAATCAGCCGGCTGAAGGGCACATGGATGATGTTCTCTGGGTGCGAGTGGGTTGACAGCGGTGAGATGGGTTGTCTGTGCGTGTTTTCGATCCTTTGCACGCACTTCATGGAGCCTCTTTCCTTCTAGCTCACTCTACCTTCCTAGCTAGAGATTGAAATTTTTCTTTCATTTCCATGTCTCAGAAAGTGTAAAAAATCCCACTCCGCTGGTGGGGCGAGGCCTCATTTTCTCCACCTCCCTCGGGTTTGGCTCATCCAGCCTTGGAAGTTCAGCCACATAACTCCAAAAATCCATAGCTTCATACGGATTTTCACTTAAAATCACCTCCACATGGTTTCTAGCAATTGTTTCATAGCGGGGGACATACCATTATGAAATGATTCGCTAACATCAGTGTCGAAACCATGATGTGAATGACCTTGATGGATCTCCATGAATCTCTCCCAGCATTGGTAGAATTTCTCATTGTCATAGGCCGAGTAGGTGTAGATGCCTCTTCAAGGCGGTGAGGTCTTGGTTTGCCTTGAAGGAATTTCTTCAAAAATTCAGCTTGAAAGATCGTGATTCCTAATAGTCCTTGGCCTCGGTGGGTGGGCCAAATTTTTTGCCTTGTCTTTAGTGTCGGCGGAAATGCTTTTCGGCTTGAGCAAATCCATGTAGGTTATACCTTCCTTAAAAAGTAGTGCATACCTCCTCGAAATCATTATGTGTGAATGGTTTTTAATTTTCCATACCGTGAAATGTGGGAAGCGGGGCCTTAGGTAGGGTCTCAACGCCACATCTTCGGCGGGAGGTATGATGCGGGAAGGAGCACTAACTCTAGGAGGGTGTATATGGTCCCTCGATGGTATAAGTTGTTGGATTCAGCCTGGGGTACCCTAGAGTGACACTGGCGTTCTTAGTTAGAGGATCCGTATTTTCCTTGTTTGCTTGATTTCACAACTTTGTTCAGGCGGGTGTCTTGATTCTTTGTAATGCGCCTGAAATCCCTCTATCCCAGTGTTGCATAAACACATTACACAAAATGAGGAGCGTAAAACACAAATAAACTTGCCAAAAAGGTCGATCCCAGTTAAAACAAAAGCGGCTACTTGAAACAAAAAAAAAAAAAAAAAAAAAAAACGGTGCGTGTTGCCCAGTGAAGGAAACTTGCGGTTTACGCACTTATTCAAAAAGGACTAAAGGTCTGACACTTGTAATGTGGATTACAAGTACACATCAATAAATACTCGCGTAAGTTGGCACCATCCCCGACAGCGCGTATTTGATTAGTGCCACGAGTAGGAATTGGCGGAATCCAGCAAATTTGTATTCTGGTTCCTCCCTCTTTGCCCGAAGTAGTCAAGCTGCTGGTATAGTGATCTAAGGTCGAACACGAGGATGGTTTTCATCCACGAATGATTTGCATTAGTGTTTGAAAATTGGTGAGCCTTTAGTTTGGATTTTCGGACTTGGTTAAAAACAGGGGAGGTTGTTTGTTCACTGACTAACTGTAATGGCTTAAAGTGAAGTGTGAAATGGTAACCTTGAAGGTTTGGGTCACTAACTTGATAACATGGGGGTATTACGTTGTCCTCGGGTTATTTCCTCGCATTAGGGCAAATGACATATAGTCGAAAGCCAAGCGGATCTTTGTTTAGTATGAAACCTAACCCTTTAGAACCCAGCTCTATTTAGTCAGACAAGTATTATGCATTAAAGTCGATTCGGTTTAAAACCTAGCACTCGACCTCATTTCAATGGCTGCGTAAATGGCATCTAAAAGATATCGGTGCATCTAGCATTAAGTATGCCTTGAACCTGCTTTATGGCAAGTATTGACGAAGGAACAACATTAAATGGCATTAAACCTGGTTTGGAAGGTATGGAACCATAAATACGGTACACGTATCATTGCATTTAAAGCAAAGAGGACAGCTGCGGTAGCCCCAAAACCGGCTGTGGCCTTCCTCTTCAAGGCTATGAGGCTTAGCCAAGCATCCCTTGAGTTGTCATCCTCAAGGGGGGTGTTTGGCAGCCGAGAAAATGAAAGAAAGAAGAGAGAGAAGAGAGCAAATGGAAACCTAAAATGAAAGCTGCGGGAAACTTTATAAAAAATGAAAAGTTGCTTAGGGTTACAAAGTTATGGTGGTTTATATAGTACAACCCAAAGTGTGAAAAATACTAAAACACCTAAAATAATTACATAAAGAAGTATAATGGTAGCCACAAGCGTGGTCGTTTGGGATCAAATATACAAAAATCACCGAGGCGGCAATTTTTGCTATGCGGGGAGGTTGTGCTTGAATTTCGCTTCTTTAGCAATTCGCTAGCCTAGTGAAATTCACGAGATAGCGAAATTGGAAAATTTAAGTATCAGTGATGGTTAGCTGGCTAGCGGTCGTAGCCTAGCGAATGGTATGAGATAAGCGAGTGCAGGTACTAAGCTAGGCACGATCAAGAGATTTAAGCTGGCTAAGCTAGGAATTTAAGCTAACTAGCGAAAATTCTCAGACTACCTTCATTAGCGAGGAATTTTTAAGCTATGATTGCGAATTTTTACGCTATGATTACTGAATTTTCGCAATCGATAGAGCCACCGCAATCATAGCGAAATTTGTAAGAGTTGCTCTGCTCCGACTTCTTTGCTCGCTACATCACTATTTTTGCTCTTTGCATCGTTTCCTTGATAATCCGCTTCACATTCCTTCATTTTTTACGGTGGCAAATAGTTCCAATCTTCATGGTTCGACACATAGCGATATCGAACTCGAACTAAGTGGTAGAGGCATGCAAAAACTTTGAGAAAAATCACGAAACAAACTCGAGAATGGACTCCAGTGGCATAAGTGGACTACACACATCAATTGGCTAAATTGATATGATTAGTGTACAAAAGCACTCTGAAAACCTATTTTGAATAGGGCTCAAAGTAGCACTTTTGGGCGCAATCACTTCACGGATGAACAACGGGGGGGCTAAGCGACAGCGCCACGACGTGAGAACGGCGTCGCTGCGTTACGAAATAGAGCATCAGATGTCGCGGCGTTCGCGCCGCGGCGTTGCGGCGTTGAGGTCGGTTTTGGGTGGATTTTTAGCCGTTTGAGGCCCATGATGGAGGGTTTTAAAGCTCAAGCTTCGAAAGGAAAGCAGGGGAGGCGGCTAGGGCTCGGAGAAGGGATTTTGTCCACAATAACTTTGGGACAGGAGGAGGTTAGGAGCTGTTTTGAAGATTTGGGAGAAGATCATGAGATTTGTGGAAGAAAATCAGAGACTCGCCATCATTTGATCTTTATAGTTTCTTCTCCTTTTTCTCATGTTTTTATCCTAAGTTTATGATGTATCAAACCTCCTATCATCTTTTAAATTATTAGATACAGGGTTTTGGTTTGTATATTGAACATGAGTTTTATATCTGTTGTTAATGTTAAGTTTTCTATTGTTTCTTGTGAATGCTTTATATTGATTCATACTTGGTTATATTTACATATTGATTTACGGCTAATCTCAATGTGGTGAGTGGTTCTTTTGCAAAGATCTGAAGGGAGTAAGAACTAGACATAGATGAATCAACCTAATTAGCACAGTAGTGTAGAAGTGCTCCCGGTAATTAGGAGCGTGTTAGACTTGGATCTTAAAAGCATCTCTACAATGCTTGGGGTTGAGTGAGAAGAAAAGATTAAATGTTAGTTGGTAGGTTATTAGACCTCGAGAGAGGCTTATAATTAAATTAGGTGAGGATTACCTCGGAAAGCATTTTCATTAAACAATAGAGTAGAATTTGACTTAGATCCCAAGAGGATTGTCAGGTGCACCAAGTACCACTGAGATTATCATCTCTTGGTATCCCGCTTCAGTTGCAATCTTCATTAGTTAGATTTAGAAATTTCATTAGTTTAGTTTAAATTACGTTTTACTATCACAATTGTTAGTTTAGATATTAGAGAAGTATTATAATTTTGGTACTTAGCATCCCCATTTCTCTGTGGATCGATATCCGTACTTAGGTACACTTTATTACTTGACAAGCGTATACTTGCGCGGAATAGGCGCCCTTTTTATATTTCTCTGCATAATTTTATATACACATCACAAAATACGCCTATCAGCATTATTGCTGGGGATTAGATAATAATCCTTGGGTAATAAAGTTATAAATTTGTGTTGATGTTTTGATCCATCACTCACACTTACATAGTGGGAGAATTTAGATTAATCAAGCAGTAGCATTAGTCTTCAACTTTTCTTTATTGTGGCGACTATGGGCGGAATTTATTGCATCGTAGCATAACTTAAATCTCATTATATCTTAAAGGAATATACATAGGTTTTAAAACTACATTTACTTAGTGTCAGCACAAATCCTAACTCGTTTTGAAACTTCTAAAACTCTCTTTTCAAATATTTTCTTTTTAGATTACTTAACTACCATATTCATTACCAACATCAACCAGTTACATGAAACTGGGAAAATATCTTAAGTGGCGAACCACTTACCTTGAAGCCGCGTCACTCCCCGTCAAGCATCTCTGAGGCTCATGGGCGTCAGCTCGTGCCCGTCACACACAATATTCCTCATCATTACTAGTGACAAAAATTTCAATTCTCAGCCCCATAAGGTCGAATCTCAATTAAGACCATTTTCTCTATATATCCTCTAACTTGTTTCTACTCAGCAGAACTCTCTAATCCCGATTTTGCAAGAATTTTGATTTTGACCCTTAGGGATCTTGCAGTCCGTTTAATTTCGAAGGCTTGGAACGAAAAATTATATTTTATAGCGGACGCCCATAACGAAACTGCTTGGTGGTAGCACACCTTCCAGATCTCAGATTTTCGCCGTTCTTCTTCCTACAGTTCACACATATCAACTTCTAGTCACATGAGAGTGCCTTTGTTTCTTCACTCATTTGAAGCTATGGTTCTAAGGTTTCTTCTCCATTTGGAATTACCCAATTTGGATCACCAAAACTCAAGTTAGTGTATTTTATACCTAGATTACTCAAATTGGCAGAACAGAATCTGCACATAGCTCCACTTGAAAATATTTATGGGCACTCTGTGGTTAAAATTTTCTTGAACTTCCTTCATCTAACATATTCCCCTAGAAGTCTATTTTACCCAAAATTTTGAATCACTCAATTTGGATGAGTGAAACTCCACTTATGACCAAAAACTACAACCATACCCAAAACAGAGCAAACTTAGTAGGCTCTAGCAGGTTACCTTTCGATCATGTTTGGGAGCCTTGAGGCTACAATTTTCTCTTGGTCCCTTCTATACATTTTTATCCCTATATCTTATGGTTCTTTACCAATTGGAATCAATTTATTTGGATGATTCTAACTTAATTTATAGCCAAAACAAAAACAAGGGTTTTACATAAATTTTTGACAACAATTTCATACAAGAACCCGACATTCTCCTTTGTTTTTTTTTTTACAACCCAATCCTCATTAAAATACCCCAATAAATAACATGAAAGTCATTCCGCCACTCCATAACACTTGTGTGTGGTTTGGAACTCCATTCAAACCCTAGGTAAAATCTTATGAATTGACAAGGTCCGCAATTCTTCTAAAACCCATAAATGTGATGATTCCCATGTGTTTTATTTTCCCACCAATTGAGGTTTTTGCTCTCACCTTGACAATTCAAGGTTTATGTGATCTTTCCACAAAACCTAGACCAAAGAACAACTAATTCTCCATACCCGAACCTTAATAATCCAGTGCAGATTAGGAGCAAACACATACTTGAATTTTTTAGACTTCTTTTCTCCTTCTCCTTCTTCTTCCTCCTCTTCCTCTTCCTTGCTCTTCTCCTCTCTCAAAACGTAGGCTAATAGCCTTTGGAGACCAAAAATGAGTTTGGCTTCTTGTTTTTCCCATTTTATATTCTAATATTTCCTTTAATTGCCATCGAGTCATTAAATCCTTTGTTTTCAAATGATTTTTATTATTTATATGATGGCCCAAATCCTCTACACATAATGGTTTTCTCAGCACATGAATTACAATTTAACCCTTGTTCAAGTACTTTGTTGGGTTCCATAATTTATAATTTCTAATTTCATTTCAAGAATATTCTGATGTAACATAGTGCTCGTATGCTTTCACGGCATCATGTCTTGTATACTCTCTCGGGACGGGGCGAATTACCCAGCTAATTTAATCGTCAACATAGAATTGATAATTCTCGCCATGAGATTCAATTAATATAATGTAGAGATTTATTTTACCTCACTAATCCATCTTTTAACACTAAGAGGTTATAGATCGAAACTAGGGGTTTACAATTTCTTCCCCCCTTTAAAAATTTCGTCCTCGAAATTTAAATTGTGTTCTTATTCAAACAACTTAGGGTATTTGGCACGCATCTGTGCTTTGGGCTCCCATGTAGCCTCTTCTGCCCCATGATTTCTTCATAGCACGCCGCTGGTGGAATCACTTTGATACATGACACTTGATCTGCGATCTGGGATTTCCTCTTGGATAACTTCCTAAGTAGATTCGAGTTTTCCTTCAGCGAATAGGTTGCTCCTTAAGAATATGTGAAGGGTCAGCTATATACTTACAAGTAGCATGGGGCGTGGAACAAGTCATGGATGTTAGCTAACTCGTGGTAGCCTCAATCGAATGAAGCCACTTCACCCACCCTTGTCTTACTATCTCATGAGGGCCTATATATTGTGGACTTAACTTTCACGCTTCACGAACCTCAAAATACCCTTCCCATAGGCGAGACTCGTAGGAATACTTGATCGCCCACATTTCGAGCTTGGGATCATGATCTTCGATTGTCGCATAGAAACTGCACTTTGTCGTTTGCTATCTTGGCAGCTCTCGTATCATATTTACTTTCTCGATTTGTATCTTGGACAAAATCTATAGGCCAATTAATCTTCTCTCCCCACTTACGTCCCAGCCAGGCGAGGTTCACACTTCTGCCATACAATGCCTCATAGGGTGCCATACGATACTAGGCGATAACTATTGTTGTAGCAAACTCATAAATGCTAGGTAATTATCCGACTTCCCTTAAACTCCATCACCACGGGCTCTGACATATCTTGAGTCACGAATGGTTTTCTCGATTGGCCATCTGTCTGTGGGTGAAGCGATGCGAAGTGTATCCCAGTGCCATGCATCTTTGTAGCCGACGGAATCGAGAAGTGACGGGGATCTACGTCGAATATAATGGACAGTGCGCCATGTAGCCTCCACCGATCATCTACATCTGTTGCACATATCTTTCTGGGAATAGGTATTAGTAGCAATGAAGTGGTAGAGATTAGGTCAATCATCCTGATAGCAGATAGCATCATGTCCACGCTGTGTCCTAGGAAGTCTTCTCACGAAATCCATCGTGATCCTTGATTAGTGCCAGTATTTTAGGCCTATTACAATAAGGTTTTTGAGTGCTTTGCGCACTAATCATATCAATTAAACATAAATTGATGTGTGCGGTCCATAGTTTAAAGCTAATTCCATTTTCGGAGTTTGTTTGGTAATTTCACGAGGTTTTTGCGCGCCTCGATCAATTGGTTCATTTTGATGTCAAGATATCTTAGAATCTTTGAGATTCCACCAGTGTTTCAACTTGAGAAATGTGAAGTGGATGTGAAGGAAGAAGGATGCAGTAGGATGCAGTAGCAAAAGCTGGAAGCAGGATCATAGCTGGGATTTTCGCTATGATTGTGAAGTACCTCTTGGGATTGAAAAATTCGCGATCATAGCGAAAAGGGCTACGCAATCTACTAACAACCACCGCTATGTGAAAATTCACATTGTTTGTGAGAACTAAGCTAGTAGCGAAATTCTTGTGCTGGCGAAATTTCCATTTTCATATCTGCAAATTTAGCCTATATTTAATTGAAATTTCGTACAGCTAAGCGAAATTCAGCGATTACTGTGAAATTTCTGATTAAACTATCTCTTTGTGGTTGGCGTACATTTGAAGTTCATTAACATAATGAAATTTTAAGCTATCTTCGGCATTTCTGCATAGCGCGAAATCTCGACTATGTTTTGGAACTGGCGGAGTGCGAAGCAGGCCACGTTTGATATATATTACCATTTTGTCCTTATGTAATTTCATATTTTAGGCATTTTTGTATTTTCACACTTTGGGCTTGACTATATAAACCCCTTAACTTTGTAACACTAAGCAACTTTTCATTTTATAAAAATTTTCCCGCGCTTTCATTTAGGTCTCATTTTGCTCTTCTCTCCTCTTTCTCTCATTTTCTCGGCTGCCAAACACACCCTTGAGATGACAACTGAGGATGGCAGCTAAGCCCCTTTCCTTGAAGGGGAGGGTCCTTTGGTGGAGGAGTTTGGAGGTAAGTTTTCATGCCCTCTCATTTATCTACTTGCATTTATGAGCATTTAGCTCCTGTATCTCACCTGGGGTGAAACATCTAGATCGACCTCGCCGTGTGTGTTGGCAAGCTTTGTGGTTGGAGTGGATGTAATCTTAGATCAGCGTCATCCACTTAGTTGTCTCCTATTAGTTACTTATGGGTTGCTCTTTGAGGCCATATCTTCTTGTAAGGAGGACTTGAATGCTCGATGAATGCCATATCTCATGAGGGGTAATTTAGGGTTTAGGTTTAGTGCGAATCAAGGTCGGGTTTGGGAGAAAGACTGTGATCATTATCCTGACCAGCGAGGAAACAAACCCAGATGATGCGGGGAGCTTATCGCCACACTTAGAACATTGGGAATTGACCTGGTATTGAAGATTTGGATTGGGGAGGAGTCGAGACGCATTGAATGTGTGAAAACTCACTTTTGGACAGCCTGTTTTGGGCACGAAGCCAACGTGGTCGAGACTTGGACAAACCTGATGTGGAGTTTGCCATATTAATTTTAGAAAGTTTGCTTTATTTATTTTACTAAGATTTGCTTTATTTATTTTTAGAAAGTTTGCTTTATTTATTTTGAGGAAAATTCATTTGTTTATTTTAGAAAGTTTGCTTTATTTATTTTAGAAAGTTTCTTTAGAGTTGCTTTTGTAATTTAGAAAGTTTTCTTTTTCCTATAGTTAAAGTAGAAGTTGCTTTTGATTTAGAAAGTATGAGGCTATATATACCTATAATGTAGTCTTTTGATAATCAGTTCAAGTTTTAATAATATTTTTTGATTTCTCTTTTTAAGAGTTCTCTTACATTCTCTTATCTCTTGGGTGGATTCCCTTGGGGACGAGTTAGTGGCCATACCTTGGTGGATTCCTTGGTAGGCGAAGTCTTTGTCCGACTTATCAATCATTGATCCATGAGTTGATTAATGGCGCCTTCACTTCATCATCCATCTTGTGTGGATGGAACATTCAGCGGGTAGTAACCACTCTTGTGCAAACTCTACTTTCCAT
This sequence comes from Tetrastigma voinierianum, assembly GCA_016808115.1. Taxonomy (NCBI): domain Eukaryota; kingdom Viridiplantae; phylum Streptophyta; class Magnoliopsida; order Vitales; family Vitaceae; genus Tetrastigma; species Tetrastigma voinierianum. The sequence continues at coordinate 115,457 of JAEQBH010006388.1, forward strand.
GCCTCCTGTCAACTTCTCTAAACTTTCCATAACCATATTTTCAACCTCGACCAAACTTTCCAAATCTTGTTCATACTACCAAAACCTTCCTAAAATACCCCTTTCCATATATGCCATAAATTCACCTTTCTTAACTTAGAAAATCTCAAAAATTAGTCCATAACCTATTTTACATTGAAAAACTCACGACCTTGTATTTGAAACACGCAAACTTATGGATCGTCAGTGCGGTCTGACCTTGCATCAGTGGTATCGAGCTCATGGATTGATGGTGATCATAAAGCTGAGCGATGTACTTGATGCTAGAGACAGATCTCTAGATGCGGTTTGATGAAGGAGTTCCTTTGGCAAGGAGGAAAAATGTGATTTTTATGAAAAACTTTTTGCAACCTAGTCAGCAGAAGGTTTCTTGGGAGCGCAAAGAAAGCTAAAGGTATGTATATCACGAGACTATGATTATCATGGGAGGTATGATTGCTACTACGGAATGAAGATTACTATAAGAGGCATGGTAACTATGATGAAGGCTTTAGATTCGATCAAAATTTAACATTCGAGTCGATGGAAGGATGGATCTGATGAATTTTGGATTGGCTTAATATGGTGGAGCATGTCTTTGGTATTATGATTCCCGCAGGCATTGAAAAAGTGAAGTTGGTGGCTACAAAAGATGTGCAAGAATGCTTATTTGGTGGAAAAACATAAAAGAGAGACAACGTGAAAGAGATGGTAAAAAAGAAGATTCAAACTTGAGGAAAGATGAAGAAAAGAACTAAAAAAGGAAATGCAGCTGTACAACTACTACCAAGACATCTACCTCCAAAATTCGAATTTTAAGCAGGATTTGAGTGTGGAGGAGTATTCGGCTAAATTTGAAAGTTGATGATCAAGGAGACTGCGAAAGGTGAGGAGAGGTCCCGTAGCCCGCTACCTTGCTGGTTTGAGGTTAAAATTTTCCTGCATTGTTCAATTGCAGCCATATAATACTCTTCAAGATGTGATGGCTTGCCTTAAAAGTTGAGAATCCTAGCAGTATGGGGGTTTTACTACAAATCGGTTAAGAAGGATTTATCAAGAATTCGGCTTCAAGGGGTGTGGTGCTAAAACCACCCTTAAATCTCAGTAAAGGTGAAGTGCACAAGCCGGCAAGAGTCTGCCTCTAAGTCAAGGCGGTGCTTTGAAATGCCACGGATTTTGGGCATATAGCTTAGAATAATCTCTTAGACAGTGGTTGCCTAATTGAAGAATATATGAAGATGAGGAAGAAGATGTAGAAAGGCAATTGAATCTGACCATGAAGATAAGGATGAACTTACTGTACTGACCAATAGGACTTCCTTAGTTGTTCAAAGTGTAAGATGAGGCGGTGCTGGTGAGGAGGGAATTGGTTGCGGTCGATGTCTTTCACCGCAAAGTGCACAAATCTAAGGACGAGTTTGCTGGTTATTATTGATAGTGGGAGCTTCGAGAATTGTGTTTCACTTGGAGATGGTCTGAGCTTGGTTGAAGATGGATCCACATCAGAAACCCTATAAGCAAACGCTTCAAGAGGGTAGTGATATCAAGGTAAAGCATAGGTGCCTTGTCTCTTTTACAATTGGAAAGCACTACCGGGACGAGGTATGGTGTGATGTTGTTCCAATGGATGTTTGTCACTTGCTACTTGGGAGGCCATGGCAATATGATAGGAAGGTCATTTATGATGAGCTCAAAGGTATATTCATAAGGATGGCCACAAAATTGTCTTAGCAGTTGAAGCCGTGATTGCTCGACCACGAACCCGTGAGCAAAATTCTTTGTTGTCAAAATCCGAGTTGGAGAAAGAAATCAAAGCTGGTTCAGATGTGATGGCCTTGGTTGCTGTTAAAGCGAAAGTGAGAAGGAGATCACGAAGTAGAGCCAGATGCAGCGGAATTTGTTGATGTAGTACTGAGGGAGAGATTCCATGGGTTGCCCCATGAGAGATATTCAACATCAAATAGACCTCGTACCGGGTTCTGTTTTGCCCGATAAAGCTGGGCTATGGGATGAGTGCAAAGAACATGAAGAGCTTACAAGGCGAGTTGATGAGTTGCTCGACAAAGGGCTTATTGAAGTAAAGCCCTTGTGCGGGGTTCTATACCATAGTACCAAAGAAGGATGGATCTTGGGATGTGTGTTTACGATAGTAGAATGGTCAACAGAGATTACTATTAGTCTAATAGTTTCACATTCAAGACTCGATGCTGATTTCTTCGGATCGACTCTATAATTAAGCGTCATCTTTTGAGATTGGTTGAGAGTGGATACCATCAAGTCGTATAGGGAGGAGATGAATGGAGAGACGGCCTTTAAAACTCGAGATGGACTCTATGAGTGGATGGTGGTACCATTTGGACTATCGATGCCCTGGCACTATGAGGTTTATGAATCATATCCTTAAGCCATGCATTGGAAATTTTGTGGTATTATCTTTTGAGTGATATTTTTGATACATGCGAGTCGATGGAGCACTTGGAGCATTTGGGCAATTGTTCTCTATCCTAAGGGAGCAACGATTGTTGTCGACTTGAAGGTAGTGGCTTATGCAAAAACGGGAATCATATTCAGGTTATGGTTACTAAAGATGGAATTAAGATGGACCGAAGCAAGATAGAGGCGATTCTGAATTAACTCCTAGCTCGATCCATGATGTGAGAAGTTTTCATGGGCTAGTCTCTTTTTATAGGAGATTTATTCGTGGATTTAGCTCTATAATGGCTCCTGTAACTGAATGCTTAAAGGGAGACAAATTCAAGTGGACTAGTGTTGCTGAAGAAAGCTTCGAGTTGATTAAGAAGAAAGTAACTGAAGCCCCATATTTGGTTTTACCTGATTTCAACAAAGTCTTCGAAGTAGAGTGTGATGCATCTCAAGTTGGGATTGGTGTTGTCCTTAGTCAAGAAGGAAGACCCATCGCTTTCTTTAGTGAGAAGTTAAATGAAGCAAAAAGGAAGTACTCCACCTATGACAAGGAGTTTTATGCTATCTATAGAGCTTTATTTCATTGGAGTCAATACTTTCTGACCATTTGTGCTTTTAGTCAATACTTGCTTTATAAGCCATTTGTGTTTTTCAGATTATGAACAAAACTGTAACAACACCAAAGCATGTTAACTAAGACACGCTACTGGGGTGGAACTACATGTTTATTAACCTCGCCAACCGCTATAAAGCCGGTGTTCATAACGCTAGTTGTATGGATGCCTCGAGTAGGAGACATGCCCCAGTGACTTCCATGCAAGTCCAAGTAGTTGGATTCACATAAGAAAAACCATGAGAGATGCTGATTTTGGTGAACTGAAGGTTATACCAGATATCTTTCATGGATTTTAAGTGATGATGGTTTTCTTAGAAGGAACACTTCATGATCCACCTTGCTCGCATTGATATTTTTGATTATTAAAAGGGTGTGGAATATTAGACATTAATATAAAGAAAAACCCTGATCTAGTGAATGCAAACTTTTGGCCTGGGTTTGGAAAAGATACATTGCTAGATTTTATCAGAAGTGCGCATGATGGCTAAAACTCATGAAACACGTGAATTATAATCAATGTTAAATTCTAAATATTCCATGGGAGGAGGCAAGCTTGATTTTGTTTTGGGATTACCTAGGAACACAAAGAAACAAAGATTCGATTCCGTGGTCGCTGGATGTGCCAAAGATGTCACTTAAAATTCATGCAACAAGTCTAATGATGCTTCGTGACAGCGGCCTGGAACTATATCAAGAGATCGGTAAAGGCTTCATATGGTATCTTCCTAAGACTATGGTTTTATCGACTGGAGTTTCTTAGTCACTTAGATGTCCTGAGAACTCAATTTTTATCATGAATCTTTATCACCTCAAACCATGGTCAAACCAGTTACTATGAGGCTGTAAATTCATGTAAGAGCCATAAGAACGAAACAATGGATTCGATCACCTCAAACCGAGTTTGCCTACACAGTCCAGGCAGCGAATCCGTTTGTGAAAGCCCAATGAGGTAGTCTATGGACTACAACCGATGGACCTAAGGAATGCACCCCATCCACATCTGGCAACTATGAGATGCCTGCCAGAGCCAAAGAGATCAAGAAGTCGTGACAGCCAGTGCTTCGCGGAAGATCGAGGTTAATGCCAACAGGTACTTACAAAGCACGCCAAAGTAAAGTCAGGCCTGAGGTCAAGGACCAGTCTCAAAACAACTTTCAGCAAGGATAGGTTTCCACCGGTTTGAAAGCCTGGCCAGCGGTAGATAGTCCTCTCAAGATCATGGTAGAGAAAAATTGGAGAGAATGCCCAAGGGCAGCTGCCGACGAATATGAACAATGTTCAATGTTATGAATCTAGGTCATCACTGGTGAAGACTGAAAGTCTTTTTCCCGCCATGGGACGCTTGAGCCTCTAAAACACAACCTAACATTAAACCCTGTCTCCTTCTTCAATTAATAAGATTGATTGATATCAGAATTTACTGAACACATGTGAAACCCCTGATCCCATCAAAGCATCTTGCAGCCGGGCAAAAACGTGGTCACCGGACAACCCCATGTGGAGCCGCCATATGAATTTTAGAAAGTTCGCTTTATTTATTTTACTAAGATTTATTTTATTTATTTTAGAAAGTTTGTTTATTTATTTTAGGAAGATTTGCTTTGTTTATTTTAGAAAAAGTTTGTTTTTATTTATTTAAAAGTTTTCTTTGTGGAGTCAGTTTTTTTGTAATTTAGAAAGTTTCTTTCCTAGTTAAAGTAGTTGCTTTTTTGGATTAGAAAGTATGAGGCTATATATACCCTATAATGTAATTCCTTTATACCCATCAAGTTTATTAATATTTTAAGATTTCTTTAAGAGTTCTCAATTCCTCTTACTGGGTGGATTCTCGACGAGTTCGTGGTTTACTTTGGTGGATTCTCGTGGCGGCACTGTCCGTACTTTATCAATCAACCCATTCTATAAGCACTGGCGCCCGTACTCCCATCATCCATCTGGGACGCTTCATTAAAAACCTGCAAGTAACCACTCTTGTGCAAACCCTACTTTCCATCACTTACCCTAATTTTTCTTCAAACTTTCCACACCATTTTCAACCTCAACCCAAAAAAAAAACACAACTTTGTCTATTACACAAAACTTCCTAAAATACCCTTCCTTATATACCATAAATTCACCTTTCTTAACTTAGAAAATCAAAATTGGCCCATAAACCAACCTATTTTGGCCCAAGAAAACTCCCCCAAACCCATATTTTGACTTACCTAAACTTCTGGATCATCCATCACGGTCCCAACCTTGCATCACCCGAGGGCATGAATACACCTTAAAAATCCAATCCAGTGACCCAAGACTTCAAGAAGTCTTCTTTTCTAAATTTTCCTTTAATTTATTTGCAGTTTACAACCATCCAACTCACTTTGTTTGAACAAAACCTTAAAATCAAGAAATACCATTTTTCAACTCAAGCGCACTTCTCATTTCACGAAAACCTATCCTTGTGTTCGGCCCTAGACCACTATCTTTGTAGTAGCCTCGCTACGCGATGAACACTAGGATACAAATTTTGATGATTCCTCTTAGCCCTCTCGTGGCTTTGAAATCAATCCTTTCCCCATTTCCACTCGGGGAATGGATAAAATTTGTAAATAAACACCCAGGTTTCTGATGTTCAATCTTAATTTGTTGACAAGTTAGGCACTTAGATACGAACTCTACTATCTCTCTCTTCATACCTCTCCACCAGTAGTGGTCTCTCAGAGTCCGATACATCTTAGTACTCCCTGGATGCATCGCATATGCTGATGAGTGTGCCTCTTCCATGATTTCTTTCTTCAACTCTATCACATATGGGACACATAATCTACGTGACACTAGTGTCCCATCACCTCGTAGGTGAAGGGTTACTCTATTGTCCGACCTCTATCTTGCTTCTCAATTTCATCAAATACAGGTCTGAGCTTGCAAGTCTCTAACCCTGTCCACTAACACTGGGCGAACATGAAAAGCTTCTATTAGAGTACCTGACTCTGTTGTCTCTAAACTGACCCCCATAGATCTCAATTCTACTAGCATTGTCAAGTACTACACTTCTAAGGCGAGCGCTAGGGAACCTAAGGGCTTCCTTGACGCATCTTTGCTACTACATTTGCCTTGCAGGTGGTATTCAATGAATGCGATCATAGTCTTTGATGAGTTCTATCCACCTCCTCTGTCTCATGTTCAAATATTTTTGTGAGAATAGATACTGCAGGATTTTGTGATCAGTAAACATCCTACAAGGTACTCAATAGAGGTAGTGTCACCATATTCTCAACGCGAACACTACAGCCGCTAACTCTAAATCGTGCGTTGGATAGTTTACTTCATGCTTCTTTAATTGCCTTGAAGCATAAGCTATCACTCTATCACGTGGCATCAACACACCTGACGAGCCCTAAAACCTTGCACGGAGGCATCCTGATATCGCGCCAAATCCTCGCGCTAGAGGGAGTGTAAAAATCTTTGGTGCGATGGTCGGTCTTTGCTTTAACTCATCGGAAACTATTCGTGACCGACCCAGGATGAACTTCTCTTCTTTTCTTGTTAACTTGGTGGAGTGGAGTAGCTATCTTTGAGAACCCTTCCCTCACGAACTTTCTATAGTAACCGGTACAGCCAGAAACTTCTTACTTCGATTACGTTAGGTGGGTGGTTTCCGATCTACAATGGCCTACATTTTACGAGGGTCTCTTGAAATACCCTCGGCGGATACCACATGTCCCAAGAATGCTATAAGTCCCAAACAAAATTGGAACTTGATGAACTTTGCATAGTGTTCTCTCCGAGTTGTAATACTATCCTCAGTGCTCTGCATGCTCTTCTTTACTACTTGAATATACCGAGGATATCATCGATGAAGACCTTGACGAACTTGTCTAAATAGGTCGGGACACGATTCATCAAATCCATAGGGGCTATTTGGAGCGTTGGTTGGGGCGAATGGCATCACCCAGAAAATTCATAATGCCCGTATCTAGTTCGAGAGGTTGTCTTGGGAACATCTTCCCACTAGCACCTTCGGTGATGATACCCTTTGATCGTAGATCCTATCTTGAGAAGACCTTAGCTCCTTGTAGGCTGATCAATGAATCATCGATTCTTGGCAATGAATGCGATTCCGGATGGTTTACTTTGTTGAAATTTGTCTATAATCGATGCATAAGCGAAGGCTCCCCGTCTTTCTTCTTAATAAGCGACACGAGCTCCCACGGTGATGTACTGCGATCATATGACCTTTACTCAACAATTCTTCCATTTGCCTTCAATTCTTTTTAGCTCTGGCGGTGCCATCGATACGACGCTATAGAGATGGGCTCGTGCAGTGCTAGCTCAATCTCGAATTCAATCTCTCCGTCCGGCGGTAACCTGGTAGATCCTCGAGAAATACATCAAAGAACTTGTTCACCACGGGAACCGCCAGCGCATCTCCTTTGTTGCGAGTTCTATTGCATACACCGGTACCACACGGCTTTTCTGAACATCTTGTTTACGCTTGTATTATTTGCGATTAACATGAAAGTATCGCCCTACTCTCCACAAGATCATACGGTTCCCACAGGGGTGACTAAGGCCCGGACCCTCTTCCACATGTGATGACAGAGCGATGTTGATCAGCGAATCGCCATGAGTGAGTGTGGAATATCGATGCTTCTGCCAGATGGACTCGAACAAGATGCTCATGAATCACTTTGCTCCGATCGACTCCACCCGATACTTGTTAATAAGCCCGAATCACGTGGGAAGTGACACTACCATCTTACATTCGGTCGGTCTGTCTATCCGACTCTCACATGAACTCAGAAATAAAAGAATGGGTGGCTCCCGAGTCCACCCAATACAGCAGGCATCGGTATCAAATAAAGAAATGGTTCTGGCCGACCACATACGGGGTAGCATCGTGCTTTGTTGGTCCACCATATATACTACGGTAGCTTTGACCGAGAAGTACACTGTCGGTGCTACGGATGGTCTAGGTTGTCCTCTAGGGGTTATGCCTCTACCTGCTCCGCCACTAGGCTTCCATGCACTAGTAGCTCCTCGGTCACCGAGGGCTCCCCTATCGGGTCCATGACTCCCAGCGAGGTACGCCACATTTGTAGATATGGCCTCGACGGACTCAACGTCCTTTGCGCCGGGCGGAGTCCCTCATGAAATGGCCACTCGGCCGCATGCGAAACACCGATCCTGCCCAAAGGCACTCGCCGGAATGTGATCGGCCACATCGCGCACCTTTGGTCGGCTCCTCCAGCTCTGGCGGCTCCACGGACCTGCCGATGATCGAGCAGGGAACTGGCGAGTGCGGGGTCTCTCGACTGCTGAGCTACGCGTGACATCTTTGGGCGCGACCACTCTTAGGCATCTTCTTGGCCTCTCCCACGATGGCCTAGGTCCGGCTCCTCTTCCTAAGCCCCGGAATTGTGACTTTGACTTGAGGCGATGTGCACTCTGCTCTATACGAGTGGCGCCTCCTGCGCCCATATACGGTATGTGATGCGGATGTCACTATGGTCTAGCGCGGGGTTAAGACACTGCCATGCATCTGATCTTCTCTTGTTCATTCTTTGCGAAGAAGAACTAGGCGAATCAACTCTACGAAAACTTCTTTTAGGTACTATGGGATGAGGGGCTCCTGCTCCCGATCTATAAAACTCTTCAACTTTGCTTTGCATCTTTATAGCTTTTTTAGGAAAATCTCTCTGTAAATTCTCTCTTGATCTTCGCCCGTACTTGACACCCTGCAGGTGTGTGTGCTCTACGATGCCTTCCACCAGTCCTTGGCCTTGTTGCGATCTTTAAGTAGGAAACAGAAATAGAACCCTACATTCTCTGTACACACCCTATCATGCGAAAAATCTCTTCGTTTGCCTCTATCCAAGATACTTGCTCTCTACGGGTCTCGCTACCATCATGCGGCCGCGCTGGTACGGGCGCTGGTCGATATCGGACTCGCGGCTGGCGAAGAGCTGGCGCTAGCATCGTGCCATACGTTCCATGCCTGGGACGGTCCCTAGGGTAGGCTCACGGTCTTCTTGGCGGCGTGATGGGCGTGGGTGTGCGAGAAATCTGCGGCACGTTGACGGGACTCGTCAGCTTGCTCTCTGTATGTCCCGGTGTGGGTGCCTCTGCGGCTGCCTATCGCGTCCTCGGACGACCTCGACGCTGCATAGCTAAATGTGTACTAGTACACTATATAGACAACAAATCAAAATTTCAAGTTCAGCCACTAACTCAATATAATCTGGCATGATAATTCCATGCAATATTTAACACATAATTTAATGCATATTCATAATATGCTGAATTCAAGAATACTATAACTTATGCTTTAGCTTAGCCGTCCAATGAAAACATAACTCTTGAAATTTGAAGAATGATGTGTACACGAGGAATAACTATGCCTTAAAGCATAACTAGCACACAATTTGTGCGAAATAGTTCCAAACTTTTCTCTTAAAACTTTCTTTCAACTGAGCTGAGAGCACGCTCTGATACCAACTTGACGGAATGCTTCCGGACCTTATCTGGCGCTCTTGTGCAGAGGATCTACTTGGGCACTTCAACGGACTCCTCGAAGCAGGCCTAGGTCGGGTCGAGAAATCAGAAACCTAACTCTATAACCGGTTTACTCATTTAAACTCATAAGAATTAAATTTTCTTTTAATTAGTTGGGAGTGATAAAATTATCCGCAACTTTTGTTTCAAATATTTTTATAAAATTTTTCGAAACGACATAACATTTGCATTTTGATAAACCAAAATTTACACATCGAATTTACACTTCTACTAAAACCTCAATTCCTCAAACTTCTTTATTTAAACTTGCAATAATCATTATCATATTCCCACCAACTTGTGCCACATCAACACTCAATTCTCCAATTTATAAATGCAAACTTACAAACTTAAGTAGAATATATCTAGATGCATCATATATATGAAATGCATGGATATTTACAAATATACAATTTCAAAATCTAAATATGTGTTGTTCAATTACATATCCATCTCATACAAAAACACACAATGGAATATAATAGTACAAATGAACAAACAAGTTAGTGCGCACCGAAAATATATATCACATACACTAACACACAATTTATCATTTGTTTTATGGTTTCTTTAAAACCCCTATGTATATCCTTTAATTATTTTAACCATCACGGGCGCATTTAAAAACTAACGCCAACGTGAAGCTACTAAGTCATCTCAACCACTACAAGTACGAATTTATCGCACTTAGGCTAAAGCTTATCACCGGCTAAACTACACACGGAATATACCGATCACAATTGTAGCGCTAAAACTCGGGCAACCACGAAGCTTTAATTTACGTGACGCCACATAGTGCCATAACCATACAAATAGGCAACTATGTGCGGAATTGTCTCGCATCGCAACGTAGCCAGTACTATGAACTGAGCAACTGGCTGACCTGAATTTTTCGCATCGCCATCGTGCAGTGCTAACTTTTCTTTATCAGGAGCGACTATGGACGGAATTTATCGCATTCGCCAAGATAATGCTAAATCTCAATATATCTTAAGGAATATACATGGGTTTTTAAACTACATTTTACTTAGTGTCAAAAGTTATCAAATCTAACTCGCTTTTGAAACTTCTAAAATCCTCTTTTTCAAATATTTTCTTTAGATTACTTTAACTACCATATTCATTACCAACATCAACCATTTACATAGAAACTGAAAGATCTTAAGCGGCGAACCACTTACCTTGAAGCCTGGCCACTGGCCAAGAGTCTCACAAGGCTCGACGCCGCCTCCCATGCCCGTCACCACACAATATTCCACATCAGACAAAAATTTCACTCCTCAACTATAAGGTCAAGAATCTCAATTAAGACCATTTTCTCTATATATCCTCCTTACTCAACCGAGACTCTATGCATCCCCGATTTGCGTAAAAGTTTTAGTTTTGACCCTTAGGGATCACCTCCACTGGGTCCGCTTGATTTCTGAAGGCTTGGAACGAAAATTCATATTTTTACTCAAAACCAGATAGCCCATACTGTAGTTGTGCAGCATCGCTTGCTTCTGGTCTCCTTTTTCCTTTCGTTTCTTCCTACTCGCTCAATTTATATCACCTTCTAGTCGCACCAAACTCGACACCAAAGTCCTGTAACGGGGTCCACAATCGATGACTCCCAACCACTATGGGCTTAGGGCATCAAGCCAAAAGGATCACTGACCACAAACTCTTCAAAGTTTTCACCCCTGACCAATGATTCTGAATTAAGCACCTACAATACGCTAAACTTACCCATCCACCAAGTGTGGAATCCAACACTAAGTCGATGACTCTGAACCAATTACTAGCTTCAGGGCAACGGGTTTTAAAGGCTTTCGCCTATATACCCCCTGCGACCGTGTTCGGCTCAAGGCAAAGCTCACTAATTTTTATTTATTTATTTAATTTTTTTTTCTTTGCTTTTTCTTTTCCTTGGAAGACAACATTGGTCTTCAAATGTGGTAATACAAACCCATTATGGATCGCCAAACGCAGATCTAAGGCCAAGCTTGCAAAGTGAAGCGAGTATATACTCATACTGTCAGCCATTATCTCCGCTGCAAAGGTAAAAGCAAATTAGCTCAAAATGGGAAATGTTCAAGGCTGATAATGCTTAACCAACACCAAAATTAGCCAAACATGACTGTTCTCTAGCATTAAGGTAAACATAAGGTTTCAGCTTCTTTTCAATTAAAGGCAATTCTAATTAAATTACTAAAGTAACCAATTGTTCTCTCAATTGAAGACAAAAACGGTTGCACAAAATGGGGGACACAAAAAGGATTTTGCAAAAGTGAAGTAAACTATATATATGTTACAACAGATAAGTGATATAGCCAAAAATGGCTAGTACATGCACAACAAAAGTTAAACATACAAAAATATCACCGCTTGATTATGGCAATACATGAATCTTAAAACAAATTAGTAGGCGCTGATAAGCGTAACTATACAAAAACATAAAGAAACCAAACAAATTTCATCGCCGTGGTATGGTTCCGGTAGCAGGTTCGCCGCCGCCGCCAACACATCTAAACACCGCCGCGCGTACTCTATCCCTTTGGAACGTATTGACGCAGTTCCAGTGAGTCATGATCCGGCCGGAGCATGGAGCGACAGCTCCTAGAGTGGCTCTCGCCGATCCAACCTTCATCCCTGCGGCCGCCTTCGGGTAGTCGCAATGAACATATAGCATCCATCACACTGCCATTCCCTCGAGCCGCATAAACGCATTCCCCAGCCGAATGCCGGATGTAAATGATGCGGGCCGAGTATCGTGCCAGTGGTCGCGCTGAAGTAGGTAGAGTAGGAGATGAGGAGAACGATCGGCATCGGACTCCTCTCCATCTCGTGCTCGTATACTCCATCACCGCGGAGAATGCTTTGCCTTCGGAACCTAACCTCCTCCCGGTTCGTCGTCGAGGATAAAGATATGGCATCACCATCGCCGCCTTCCATCGACAGACCTCGAGGGCACCTAACCCTCATCTCTATCCCAATTCCTCCGAAACCCAAGTGCTCGAGGACCCAGCATAATAGTCTCAGACGCCAGCTGGAAGACTCGCCGAGCCAGCCCTTACGATGGACCTTATCCTCAGTGTAATGTGGAGGTCATCACCGAGGGACTAAACCAAGATCCTCCGAGACCCTGGTGAAAGAGCCCCGCGATACCCCTACGCCGCATAATGCTGCGTGCCAGAAAGGCCGGTCCCGAACAGATCGACTGTAGAGCATCTCGAGGCGCAGAGCCGCTCCCGAGCACCGTCCACTGGTGGTGTTCAAGAATGCGGACCATCTCCCGTCGAGGTGGGTGAGGACTTCACCTTGATAACCTCAATTGGCCTCGCAGTGACGCAGTTCAACGCTGCCGGGATATGTCCGCTGCTCTAAGCACTCCCGGGCGATCGTCGATAGTGAACCGGAGCTCGAGCGGACTAGGCGCTCCCCGGGAGGTCATCGAATGGTAGAACTGTAGAACCACCCGGGGGTAATAATACTGCCTCGGCCTCATGAATGGTAGCAGGGAGTAGTGCTTGATCGGGCCGCATCGGCAGTCCCGACCGCAGGGTCACCAACAACGCCGAGACATCATAGTACCGACTCGATGAAACTCTACTGTGGAGCAAGACATTCCCCGATGGGGTTCCCCGACGACAACGGCCTCCCGATCCCGGAGGCTAGCGATAAATGGGCGATGATGTCGCCCCGGCCGGGCCGATGGCTAGTGACGCTTGAGGTCCGGGCGAGGATGACTCACCGGGCCGGAAGTATCGGGTCTCCGAGGGCCAGTTCCTCCTAGATCTCCGCCGAGGCACAGTGTGATCAGGCCGAGGTCCCATCCGCTGCCTCGATCTCTAAACCCCCGAGGCTCCTCGTGACTCCGCCTCGACCGGAGCCGGTACTGGTCCGGAACCCGAGCCGAACCCGGGCCCGGCCCCGCCGGTACCGAACCCGACCCGAGGTCGGCGCGGTTCCACCCTCTCAGCGAACCATAACTATAGTCTGAAAAAGGCACTGAGGTAGGGCTCCGCTGATGAGAATGAAACCAGGGCACTGCAAGGCTGATCTGCGGGCTCACCGTCGACCGACTAAGTCACTCAGTGAGGACACAGACAACCAAGGCTCACCGACACCGGGCGGTATGGTTCCCGGTGGCGCAGAGACTGCACGGCCGGCTGCAGGTACCGGTGCCGAAGTCACAGTGACGGCGGCTAGGGGTGCGAACAGGTGCGGCGGTGCAGCTCGTGGCTCCTGGCCGGGCCGGCAGTGGCTCCTCCCCGCAGGCCTCCCACACGTGGAGGCACGCACAGTGGATCTGCCGGGCAAGGCGGGCTGGCGACCTGGGCGACACCGGTGGCTACTGCACCGGTGTGGCTGGGTGAGGCGTGCCAGCCGTGAAACCCCGGGCTAGGGTCGTGGTTTCGCGCCGCAGAGCGGGATTTGCGTGGCTGGCAACCCACAGGCTCTTAGAAGGTCAGAGGGGGAGGAGATGGTGAATGAAAAGCCAACCCTTCCCCTCATTTTATAAGCCATTAAAGGCAGTCGAAGGGTCCTTTTCCACTTAATTTCGCTATTATAGCGAATTTGAGCCTTTTTCACCACCTACACTTCAAAATTTTCTCAGATAAAATATTAACATCTATTAGGAAATAACAATTATTATAATTAAAATTATTATAATATATATCTAATAATTTAATACACGATACTATAATATAATTACCAAGCTAAAAATGGCAAGCTGCTAAATTAGGTAACATACTAAAAGTAGCTAAAATTATAGAAATTGACTAAATTAAAATAAAAACCAAAATTTATTGAACTGCAATTCGGTTTTTGAGAACACCAAACCAGTTCAATATCACAAATTACTCATGGTGGGTCAAGGAGAAGGATCTCCTCAACCCCTGCAGTGGCCCGAGCTGATTCCCTGGTGTTAGATTTCCTATTGTTGACTTGGTTCTCACTGATTGAATTTGAACTGAGCAATTGCCCTGCAGTGGTTACTGATGGCAATACCAAAACCTCTGCTTCAACTTGGCTGGCCATTTCTTGCAATTCCTGGACACTCAACTTCCCCAAGATCCCGACCAACCGAACCAAACTTCATCATCATTGATTTTCGCCACCACTTGTGCTTGTTGTTCAAATGGAATATTTTCAACTCCAATGTCATGTTGCCAAATGTAAGTTGCATTATTCATTCTAAGCAGAATTGATGATTGCATTAGCAAAGAGCCGTAAATGGTCTTCCTGATGATTGGCACATGATTGTCTCATTTGGTACTGCCTCGGGCGTCGAGCACTACAAAATTACCGGGTAGTAGAATTTGTCTACCTTGACCAACAAATCCTCAACTATTCTTTAGAATCTTCACCGAATGACGCCAATGATAGAGTGATTTTTTGGTAGGTTTAAGCTCTCCTAAACCTAATCGGCTTATACACCGAGTATGGCAAAGAGGGTTTACACCGGCTCCTAAATCTAGCAGCAGCTTATGTCTATGCAAGTCCCACCAATGTTAACCGAAATTAGGGAGATCCCGATCCTGTATTCGACCGGGGTTCTTTTGCTTTCTATTTCAGGCACTAACTTGCTCAGTTAAAAATGCCTTCTTCTCAATGCCCAACCCCTTCGATTGCATAAAGATCCTTCAAAACTTTGCATAAAGTGTGGACTTATTCGATGATGTCCAAGGGTATGTTCACTTTCACCGCTTTAGGACTTCTGTGGATGCCCGTCATTGATGCCTCGCTTCTTAGTGCCCGTGGAAATGGAGGTGGCATGCAAAGGCTTCATCGAGTCCTCTTCGTAAAAATATGTTCCGCCCACTGCCTCTCCTCCTTTCCGGTTTCCTCAATGTGCTCGGGCATCGGGTCGCTCAACCTCTTTCCACTCCTCGCAGTGATTATAGCCTCTCCTCATCCATTCCCCGAATTACCGGATGAACTTGGCCTCATAGACCTTCGATTTAGCAAATGTTCGGGAGGGAACCTTCCTCTCCCTGCACTTCCGTAATATTGTTGATTTTTTGTGATCGAATATCGCGGTGTTGTCTATTTTGATTAAGATCGCTCAAGCCCATCTATTTTCTTTGTTCAAGGTGCTCTACAGTATCAATCCTTTGTGCTAGTTGCACATTGATCCCTTTTTGCTCTTCCACAAAGTTGCCCACCACCTTACTCAAATTCAATATGGCTTGTTCCACAGAGATGATACGGAGGCTGGCCAGGGTCGAGGAACCAAACCGTGGTTTGGCACTGGGGGTACATAAAGGGGATTGTTTCTTCCAGAGAGGTTAGGTGATTCCTCCAATTGAAATCAGGTAGGGTATTACCATGGGGCATCGCTGTGGGAGGGGCTTATATCGACCTACCGCATTTGCATATTCGACATCAAATCCTTCACCTAAGGGCCATAGGATACCGCTCTTTCCTAAAGGGCAAGGGATTGAACGGGTGCATGGATCAAGCCACAGATTTTCAAACACCGCCCGCACTTCCATGGAGTCGTTTGCCTCAACCCCTCCACCTTCCTAGCTAGGCTGAGATTTTGCTTACTTCATGTCCTCTCGAAAGTAAAAATCCCTCCCTGTGCTCGAGGGCCTCATTTTCCACTTCTCCTGCTCGCTCATCCCAACCCTTAGAAGTTTCAGCCACATAACTCAAGAAATCCATGGCCTCATCCGGCTTTTGCTCGAAGTCCTCCACACATTTCTAGCGCTTGCTTCATGTATCGGAGACATACCATTGTAAAATGATTCACTAACATCCGCATATCGAACTCCATGATGTGGACAAGTACTGATGGTCTCAATGAATCTCTCCCAACACCGATAAACTTTCATCACATAAATGAGTAGTGGTAGATCAGCCTCTTCAAACTATTGGTCTTTGTGGCACTGAAGAATTTCTTCAAAAATTCAACTTGAAGATCGACCCAATTTCTAATCATTCTCGGCCTAAGTGAGTTGAGCCATATTTTGGCCTTGTCCTTCGCTAAGGTCGCTGGAAATGCTTTTAATGAAAATCCATGTCGTAAGGATACCTTCCTGAAAGTAGTGCATACCCTCAAACTCCTTATAGCGAATATGGATTTTCATTCCTCCATACCGTGAAAGGGGGAAGAGGGGGCACTAACAATGGCCTCACCGCTACATCTTCGCATAGGTGAAAACAAAAGATGGCACTCGACTCTGTGAGGGTGGATGTGGTCCCACGATCCGTAAGCCGCCAGGTTTAATTGGAGTACCGGGCCGACTCTTGCTGTTCCTCGCAGGGCTCCATGTTTTCACCGTACACCGACTTCACAACCTTGTTCAATTGGTGTACCGATTCTCAGAAGCTCCACCGAAGTGTCTCGTCCCACCTAAGTGCATAAACACCTGCTATACAATTCTTAGACACAACAAAGAACACTAGCAAATTTGCCAAAAAGAATTAGCTAAAAATAAAACCGATCAGATGCAAAACAAAGGCAAGGCAAGAATCGCAAAGTAATGAAAACTTGCAAGAGCAAGAATCGGGAATTCAAAGGGTTAAAAGGTCACCTTCACTCTTCAGGATGCTGATCACAAGCAACACTTCCAACTTATCAAATGAGTTTGGCACCATCCTACAGAACGGCGCCATTTGATCTGCAAGACTTGTAGGGTGAGCGGAATCAACAAATTTGCTCTCCTAGCTTCCTATCACGTAGTCAAGCTTTCACTGCAAGATAGCGGGTTCAGTATTCCAACACCTGGACGGGTTTTCATCCTATGAATGACTCGCGACTGCAGTTGAAAATGGTGAGGCTTTTTAATTTGATTTTGAATTTTGTTTCCACAAAACAAAGTGGAAGATGTTTGGATGTCATTAATTGTAAAACCGGAAGTGAAGTGAAAAGGTAACTGGTATTGAGTTATTAGCTCGATAATACGGGCAAACAAGTGTCCCTGTTATATCCTCGCATTATGGCAAGCAAACTCCATAGTCCAAGCCATAACCTGATCTTTGTTTAACCATAAACCTAACCCTAAAAAAACCACTCTTTATTTGAGTCAACACGCAATACATCCATACCTTTTTTAGTTCAAAACCCTAGCACTCAACCTCATTTCAAAGGGCTCAGAAGACCATCTAAAGAATACCAGCGGTATCTAACAATAAGTATGCACTATACCCTAAAGTATGGTAAGTATTGGCCAAAGTAATGACATTAAATGATATTCAACCGCTTGGAAGATATATTATAAATATTTTAGCATTCAAAACATGAGGACAACTCGTAACTCCGCAAAACTGCTAAAGAACCTCTCTTCAGCCAGTAAGGCTTAGCCAAGCATCTCTTGAGTCATTATCCCCAAGAGGAATGTTTGGCAATTTATAAATAAAAAAGAAAGAGGGAGAGAGAAGAGAGAAAAGCAAACCCTAAATTGAAAGTCACGGAGATATTTACATAAAATGAAAAGTCGCAACGATTGCTTAGAGTTACAAATGATGTAAATATATAGCCACCCAATGTGTGAAACTACAAGAAAACCTATGAAAATATTTATTAATACAAGGGACAAGGAGGTAATACAGCACCAAACTAGGTCGTTTGGGCATTAATTACACAAAATTAATAGGCAAAGGAATCTCGCTGCGTGTGAAAAATTTCGCTGTAGGTAGCCAGTACTGCACTTAGGGAAATTTCGCTACCTAGCTTAAATTAGTACGTAGATAGAGAAAATGAGAATTTTCGCTTTATGCACAAGAATTTCATAGTTAATGTAAATTTCGCTAGCCTAAATGGTGGCCTTCTGAGAGATACGAAATGAAGAATTTCGCTAGCACATGATCGCTTATATAGCTTAAATTCGCTAGCCTATTTAAATTTTCACCTCGCTAGGATCGCGAAATCTTTGCTATGGTTTAAATTGCGAATCCCACGTAAATTTTCGCAATCATAGCGAAATTCGGAATTGCCGTTTCACTTTTCATCAGAATTCCTTACGCATCCTCCATCTTCACTTTGCCTTCATTTCATCATTGAATTTTGATATGTTGATGGCTAGAAATAGTTTCAATCTTCATGGTTCAACACATCTCGATATCAAATTCGACTTTAATGGACGAGGTAAATAACCACAAATAACCTCGAAATGGCATAAGTGATACTAAGTAGACCTGAACACCTCAATTGGCTTAATTGATATTGCATGAAGAGCACCAAACCCATTCACAGGCTCAAAGCAGCACTTTGGGCACTAATCACTAGCACATCCATCCCATCCATTAGTTGTTCATGTGGATACCTTTAGAGGGCGTTTGCACAATGCATTGTCTTGCTCTGCCGGATCAAGCCTAAGGAGTTCTGCTTGTGTTTCAAATAGTGTGTGTGAATAAAGTAACTCAATATTTGAAAAGGATTAGCCTTACAAGAGGTAAGATATGTACTTCTTGATTCATTATTTAGTTTCTACTGATTTCCTTTGATTCATTGTTTAGTTTCATCAAACCATTGATCCCGATGCGCCTAACATTAAATTCTTATTTCAGCCGCATTTTCTTCACTGGATTCCAACGTTGGTATCAGAGCTACTTACTGGTGGAATGATTTTATATGTGATATAACGTGATCTATTTATGATTGCTTTTGCCATATGTGATATGCCATGATCCATTAGTTCATCCATTTTATTAGCAATATAATCTAAGTCATGTTTTTTTTTTCTACAAGAGTCTGTAACATCATATCAGAATTTGAAAAATAATTCGGTTTAGAAAAGCTCTCTAACAACGCCCCACGAGGCTGAAAGCGGATGCTATAGTAAAGTATTTGAAATACCCATGGATGTAACCTGTCTTATGCTTACAACCATGAACTCTGAGCTTCATAAGCAATTTGAGGAAATTGAGGCATTTGATATGATGTTGCATCTCAAGGGAATATTCCAATAGAAAACAAGTCAAGAAAGGTTTACAACCACCAAAGCATTGAATGCATGCAAGATGACTCCTGGCACTCCAGTAAGTGCACATGTGCTAAAGATGAAGGGTCTCATCGATCAGCTTGATAAGCTTGGTGCTCTTAGTAGTCATGAGTTGGCTACTGATCTGATTCTAGGTTCATTACTTGAATCTTATGATCAATTTGTTATGAACTACAATATGCACCATATGGAGAAATCTATTGCTAAGTTACATGGAATGTTAAAGAATGTTGAGACAAACATTCAAAAGACAAATCCAAGAAGTTTATGGTTCAGAAGGGAAGGCATGAAAAGAAAAGGAAAGAGCAAAGTACAAGGGCAAAGAAAGGCAAGGACGTCTGGGGTTTAAGGCCAAGAATGTGTCGCCAATGAGGGAGGCTTGGCGTAATGAACAAAGTCATTGGAAGAGGAATTGTAAGCTCTACTTGGAAGATTCAAGAAAAGAAGAGTAGCGAGGCTACTAATTTTGTGTATTTATGTTATAGAAGCCATCACGCTTCATGGGTATTAGATACTGATGTATCTCACATTTGCAATGCGTGGCCTACAAAGAGATCATCAAGCAAAGGCGCATGACCTACGAGCGGGAATGGAGCAAGAGTTGATGCATTACCTGTAAGAGTTTATGATTTGACTTTGCCTAATAGACTTGTTTTCCAATTAAATAATTGTTATTATGTGCTCACAGGAGCGTAAACATTATTTCAGCTTTCGTTAAACGTGGGACGGATTTCACTTTTATTATTAAGAATAATATTTTCTCCATCTATAATGCAGACATTTTTTATGGGAATACTCGTTTATCTAATGGTCTCTACGTTCTAAACTTGGAACAGCCCAAGACCATCTATAACATCGATACTAAGAGGTTCAAGTCCAATGACTTGAATCTAACCTACTTTTGACATTGTCGTTTAAGCCATGTCAATGAGAAACGCATCTTGAAGCTCCATCAAGATGGGCTAATACATTCATTTGGCTTAGAGTCATTTGAAACATGTGAATCTGCTTACTGTGCAAACGACCAAGGCTCCTCATTGATAGCGTGAGAGGGCTAGTGACTTATTTGGCTTTATACATACAGATGTCAGGACCACAAACAATTGCTAGAGGAGGTTATCAGTACTTCATTACATTTACCTATGACTTTAGTAGATATGGTTATATTCCATTTAATAGTATAAGTCTCAATCATTTGAAAAGTTCAAATTATTCAAGAATGAAGTAATAAAATTAGCTTGAAAGAATATCAAAAAACACTTCATATGATCGAGGTGGTGAATATTTAAGCCAAAATTTCTGAAGGATCGTCATAAGGATTGTGGGATAGTCTCACAACTCATCTCCAATTGAACACCATAATGGAACGGGTGTTTCAATGGAGAACGAACTTATTAGATATGGTTCGATTTATGATGAGTCAAACAGATCTTCCAATATCCTTTTGGGGATATGCATTAGAGACCACTGCTCTTATTGAATAGAATTCCATTGAAAGCGGTTGAGAAAGCATCATATGAGTTGGGGACATGAAAGCTGGTTTGTCTTTTCTCAGGATTTGGGGTTCTGAAGCTTATGTAAAGTGTTAAGCTTCTGATAAGCTAGTGTCCAAATCTGATAAGTGCTTATTTGTGGGGTATCCATAGAAAGTTGTAGTGGGTATATTTTTACTATCCCATATGAGAAACAAAGTGTTTGTTGCTCAGGATTTCTGAGTCTTTTTTGGAAAGAGAGTTCATTTCAAAAGAGTCTGGGAGTAAGACATCTCTCAAGAAGTTCAAGAACCACAAGTTGCCACCGAGCCTTCCATGGAAATTTACAAGACTCTCACAACTAGCCGTCGAGTCGACATCTTCTACTGGCAAGGCTCAATTAAGGTCCAATAGATTCATCATGAGCTCCAAGAGATATGGATTTCGAATCGACTTTAATAAACCATAGAGCTTGTGGATCAAGATGAGCCCAAACCTATCATTTAGGTAATGATGAGCCCATGATGGCCTCTATCACTCTTTGTCGGGCTGCTTACCTAAGATTTCACCTCAATCAATAATCTAACAAGTTCTAGGAACATGAACTCTTAATCATGAATTTCCCATACGTTCCTAATTTTTCAAAGTTTCATGAGTTTTGTCAAGGTATCGTTTTTTCTTCCAAGACTTCTTTAATCGACTACCGCTTATTTTACACACTTTCAATCAAGTTATTTGTTCCTTCAGCAATATCCATTTTTCCAATTTTTACAATCTAAACTGGATTTTAAATAAGGCTTCTACTCCTGATTCAAGTTTACTAATATATGCCCTTATTTTTCCTGCATTGTTGTTCTTGGGATAAAAACAAAATTGGTCATTTGATCCTCAGATGCATAAGCACTCATAGCTTATGCTAACAGAAATGACACAAACACAAAATTCCTCCAGTTATGTTCATGAACCCAAAACAATCAATTTGATAATCAACTGCATTTTATTTATTCACATATCAAACATCTCAATGTTGTACAATCTGATTTTTCTATCCATATAAAAAGCGAATGCAAAAATTACAATTAGATCGTATCTAATATGTGAGGAAAATTCCCTATTTCTTGATCTAAAACCCTATGCCTCCTCCTAAAGTTGCTATAGCTTCGCTTATCAGCTCCCCAAGTCTCGAATCCTTACACTCGAAAGGCAAATGGAGAAGGTGAGCCATTCAACGAGACGAGCCTTTTCCTTGCCTCCTCTGTCTGAGTTCCTCTGGATGATGGGGTTCTGATTAACCCTTCTTCCAATTCCCTTCCCATCATCCATTCTCTTGATTACAGAGTGTTTTATGGAATCATGATTGGAATTGGTTTGTTTTCGACCTATCTATTCATACGATCCGCATTTGCACCTGAACTCGCTCTTTCCTCATCTCTTTTTTCTTTTCTTCATTCTCATTGTTTATTCTTTGTGTTTTCCCATCCTTTTATAGTGATCTTCGATCCTCTGGGAAGAAGCTCTAATTATCTTTTTTATATTCCAATGAATGAATTAAATGAAAATTTTCGCATTCAAACGTCCGTCTATTTCCAACAGAGAATGAGGAAAACTTCAAGGAAGTTTGATCGCTTTCTCTCCGAGAGGCATTGGAGTTTTCAATTATTCTTTCGAAACTACGACCTTAACCGATTCCCTTTAATTCGCATCGGGTTTCGGTTTTGTATTAATAACGCTAATTTAGTTCAAAACGATGGATGCGTATGAAATACTGGAATGAATTAAAGATGACTAAATTAACAGTTTGACTATGTCATGATTGCGATATGGGGGTTTGCGACATTAAATTTCGAGCCTCTTTGTTAATGATTTTCAAGGAATTCTATCTTTAATGCTGGAACGCCCAAATTGAGAGGTTTTAAACCTATATTTATTGAGATTTGGACAATTCTTGTCACAACCTAAAGATTTTGTCGCGACCTGCGATGTGGACACAACCTCAATCTCACCGTTGCACCTCGCTTTCAGCCTATTACTTCAATGTTCAGCTTTCGGTCGCGACTTATGAATTGATGTTGCGATCGTAAAAATTTTCGTGTCTCCTCTGAACAATCAAATTCATGAATTTCAATTCACCAAATCCAATCAAACCAATACAATTCAATTCATCTTCATCATTCAAATATTCAACAAACCATTCACTATGCATCGATTCAAAATTTAAGCAATAAAATAAATAAAATTCCCTTAAACATTTAATCATGCTATATCTCGAGACAAAAATTTAAATAAATTCAAGAGTATATCGCCTTTTTGTCTCTTTTCGTGATATTGGAAATTTGATTGTGGATTTTCCTCCTTTGCACATTCTTATTGTCCTGCAAAACTAAAAAAATTTACTTACTCTTCAAGCAGTAATGAATAAATTACACAAAGCTATTAAAAACTTTCACACAAAAAGTATAATGGGAAAACTTAAAACAAACTGATGTGGATTGCCTTCCACAAAGCTGCTCAATTTTTAGTCTTTAGCTGGACTTGCTGCTACTATGTTTCTAGCTCAAATTTTCTCATTCAGAACTAGGAGTCATTCTTCCATTTGAATTCCTCCCATGTAATGCTTTAATCTCTGACCATTAACTTTGAATTCCTCATGATTGCTGGTTCTAAGTGTCACCGTCCCAAAGTTGTAATTTTGATAATTATCGTATATGGTCCACTCCATTTTGATTTAAGCTTCTCGAGCAGTCTTAATATGGAGTTGAATAATGATTCTGATCTCTGTTTTAAATTCTCTCTCAAAATCCCTTGATCATGCTATTTTTTTGTTTTATCCTTGTAGATTCTGGCACTATCATAAGCTTCATTCCTCAACTCTTCTAATTAATTTAGTTGGAGTAGCCTATCTTCTTTAGTAGCCTTGAAATCAAAATTTAGCTTCTTGATGGCCCACATAGCTATATATTCTAGCCCAAGAGGAGGTGGCAAGGTTTTCCAAAGACAAGTCCTCAGATGGGACATTCCAATGGGAGTTTTAAAAGGCCCCAGAGTGCCCAGAGGAATATCAAGTTTCGTGACCACCCTTCTAAATAGAGCTACAAATTTTTCAAGAATTTTCTTTATCTCCCGTTGAAATTCTCAATTACTCCATTTGTTTGAGGATGATAAGCCAAGCTCATAATGTGTTTGATACCATATCTACCCATGAGTTTGTCAAACACCTTATTTGCAAAGTGGCTTCCTCCATCACTGATTATTTCTTTGTAAAAATCCCACAATTGTGTTAGCATCATTTTTGGGACAAGCTGCTGCCTCAACCCATTTTGATACATAATCTACAACTAAGAGTATGTATATATTTCCAAATGAAGCTGGAAAAGGCCCCATAAAATCTATTCCCCATACATTAAATAGTTGCACCACCAGGATACCTTGCAGAGGCATTTCTTGCCTTTTGCTAATATTTCCATTCTTGGCACATTGATCACACAAGCCACCCATTCAAATACTCTTGAAATAGTAGCTAATAAAATCCGCATCGAGAATTTTGTGGGATGTTTTATCTCCTGCAAAATGTCCTCCATATGGTGATGCATGACATTCCCCAGAAAATCTACTTAGCCACCTTCCGTACATCTTCTAATGATCGGACGCCTTCTCTTCTAAACAAAGAAATGGTCATCCTGCATGTAATATCCGTTGTCGCCCTTAGCTTTTTCTCTTCACGATAGCCGAATTATAGCGTACACTCCACATGCTAAGAAGTTCACACACGCGATACCAAGGTGATCGGCACAACCTGAATAACCGCCTATCCGAAAATTTTGTTATTTCTTTCTTCTCTTCAGATGTTGTGTTTTCCACTCTTGACAAGTGATCGCCTATCACACTACGCAACTCTTTCTTGTCTTTATTTTTAGATCAAATTCCTATAATAAAAATACCCACCTAATCAGTCTTGGCTTTGCTCATTTCTTTGCCATTAGATATTTAATTTGGCTGCACGATCGCCAAGGTATAATAAATACGGGACCCCAAAATGTACTCTAATAAATTTTTCATACATGCAAACATTAACACAAGATCTCCTTTTCGTAGTCGAGTAATTTTCGAAGCCTATCAAGGTTTTATTGCATGCCAGTATATGGCCTTGAACATCTTTTCTTTTCAACTTTCCTCGTCCTAATACAATTCCCATTGCAAAATCACCGGCATCACACATGATTTCAAATTGCTCCAACTGGCTTTGCCATGATGGAGCTTCAACTAGTCCTGGATTTGATCTCTCTTCAAAAGAATTCTGCAAAGATTCATCAAATTTGAACTTGTATCTTCAATCTGCATAGTGGTCAGCAATTTTTGAGAAATCTCTAATAAATCTTCAGAAATCCCAGCATGTCCTAAGAAACTTTAATTCCTCGATCAGAGCTGGTGGCATCAAATTTTTATAATCGAACTTTTGTTGGTCTACTTTCTACCACAAAATCATGTGCCCCAAGACAATTCCTTCAGAACTATAAAATGGCATTTTTCCCAATTCGTAGCTAGATTCTTATCTCGCACTTTTAAGTATCATCCCTGCTATAGCAAAATCGCTCAAAACTAGATCCATATACTGTGAAATCATCCATGAAGATCACCATAACTTCTTCTGCCAAATCAAAAAATATAGACATCATGCATATTTGGAATGTACCAGGAGCATTACACAAACCAAATGACATTCTTCTAAAAGCAAAAGCACCAAATGGGCATGTAGCGTGGTTTTCTCTCATCCTGTGCAATGGCAATTAAGAGTATCTGCAGTATCCATCGAGAAAATTGTATGAGGGTGTCCCGCCAACCTATCCAAAGATCCTGACACGAAAGGCAAAGGAAAATGATCTTCCTTTGTCAGTAAAGATTTGGGCCAATCAATACACACCCCGATCCCGTCACGCCTGTAGGAATTAGTTCAATTTTCACTTCTGGACGCCAAAGGAATTCACCTTCTTAGTATTACATGCACTGGCTCACCACAAGAACTATCCGATATAACACATATAAAACCGCATTCAACCATTTCGTAACTTCTTTCGATAAATTTCTTTCATCACAAAGGTTCACCGATACTAATGTGTTTCGTGATTATCATTCAACAATATTTACGCATGCAAATGGAAGGATCGATACCTTCGTGATTCCTCAATTGACCAAGCAATGGCTTCTGTACTTTCTTCGCACTTCCACAGTTTTCTTTTCTCGATTCAAATAATGCAACATAGTGACGACTGGTTTTATCTTTTCTCGGTTCTTAAGAACTCATATTTCAAACGATCGTAATTTCCTTAATATTAATCCTTCAAAGACGCTAAGCCAATAGTTTTCCGCCCTCGAATGCATACATCATCTTGACTGTTTTCATTCATGCTCGAGACTGTTTCTTTGTTATACATACTGGAAGGTAACATTTCACAATCAATACTCTCAAGATAATGAAAATTCATCTCAATTTCATTGATAGAATGTTGAAGAATATAGTCATAATTAAATTCAACACTGAGAAGACTATTGTTTTCTACAGCCATACAACTTTCTACATCTACATCAGGGTGTTCCAAACTCCTATTAAGATTAAAGTGTATTGCTTCATTCCCCACCCTTAGAGTCGGGCCACCTTTCGCACATCTATCATGTACTCGTCATGGCA
The DNA here is from genome assembly GCA_016808115.1 of Tetrastigma voinierianum. Taxonomy (NCBI): domain Eukaryota; kingdom Viridiplantae; phylum Streptophyta; class Magnoliopsida; order Vitales; family Vitaceae; genus Tetrastigma; species Tetrastigma voinierianum. Next base: position 142,139 of record JAEQBH010006388.1, read on the forward strand.
TGGTCTTCCTACAGCTAGCGGACCCCTGGTGTCTTCCTCCATCTTCATAATCACAAAACTATGTGAAGACGCACTTTCCCACCTCGACAAGCACATCTTCAAGAACACCTTTCCTGGTTGCATATTGATTTGTCACCATTTGTAATGTGTGATCGCTGTTAGGTAAGTTCCCCAAACCCGCCTTGCACTAACGGGACAGAGGCATCAAATTTATACTAGCACTAGAATCACACAAGGCCATCTTGAATTAATATTTTCATGGAGCAAAGTTTTTTTTAAAGAATGTGAAACTCGCCAGTTCCTCGCTCTCTTTGCTGATTCGCTAGATAATCGCACGCAGATAAGAACAAATTACTATTCCTTCCTCATCTATTTTCCTTTCTATTCGAAGATCTCCTTCGTAAATTATGCATAGTTAGGCATTTGGTCGATTACTTAAAGTGGATATTGATTTCTATCTTCGAAGATGTCCAAGAAACCTAGAAAACCTGCCCTTCCCTTTTTCTTTACTTAAGCCCTCCTGGGAACGGCACCGTAGGTATGCTCGGTACTCTCCTTTGTTTCGGCTCACTACTTCTTGTGCTATTCAAATTGCGGTATTCTTCTCGTCTCGTAGTCTCTCCAGCTTGCCTCTTCCTTCCTTTCCGCTTCTTTTATTCCAGACGCCTCTTCTTTCCTTTCTTTCTGTCGTTGTTGCCCACTCTTTCCCACTTCTTTCACTAAACTCGCCATGCAAATCTTCGAATCTTTAAGTGTCACTAGGAATGTACCTGCTCTAATTTCCATACTAAGCGCTACCGCCTCTACTTGTGTCTCCAAGTTCTTCAATGAGGCACTTGACTTTTCCTCAAACACTCGAGTGTCGACTCTGAAAGCTCTGTCGCATTAAATTTCGTCTTCATGGAAGGTATCAACCTCACTGTCTCCATGAACTGCAGTGATTTGTTCTTCAAATGGTTGAGTCCTCCTACGACTCGGGAGCACATTCCTAGCTTTCACCCTCGATGTCGCTGGTTGAACTCGCGCCGCCGATATCCCCTCGCTGAGGATTCCGTCCATGCCTGCCTGCACGCCCTCTCCACCATATGAGAAATTCTCATGGTTCCTCAATGCTGGAGTGTAGTGTGTGGGCAGGTTAGGATTTGGCTTGAAATGGTAACTTCTTGGTTCATTCACCTACTTAACCTCCTCAACCCCATAAGAGTCTTCTTCTGTTGGTACTTCAGCACTTCTTCTCATTACTTCTCTTTCCACTGCTCCTATCTCATGAGCAGTGTGCATTTTTCTTTCCTGTTTGTCCATCTCCTATGTGCAAGGATGGCATCTAATCTCGTCCATAGCCGGTCATTTTACCTACCTCCATGACCCATTTTCCTCTCGCTGCTACCCCCTTGAAAACTCGGGGGATGGAGCTTTCATATCGCACTCGTCAGTCTTCTATCGCATCCCTAGCCTCTTCAAAGACTTTTCTTTTCAATGCTCCAGTAAGACAAAAGAGTCAATGATAGGATGTATCGTTTAAGGCATGATACACTATATCCATCTGAGTTTTTAAATCAATTCCATGCATAGGGCACCTCTTCAGCAGCCTCTTAAATCTCTCCCAGGCTATGTATAGGCTCTCATCTTCCCCCTATTGGAACACTATTATCTATCTTCTTCTCTCAGAGGTAAGAGATGGGTGAAAGAACCTGCCCAAGTATGCTTCCACCAGCTCTTCCCAAGTATCAACTGAACCATATGGTAATGACTCATACCAGTGTGGTCGCTTATATCTCTTAAGGAAATGGAAGAGATGTAGCTTTATCACCTCGCCTCACTCCATTCAACTTCACCGATTACCATCCCGAAATCTACCCAAATGCTCGTCAACTTCGGGGCAAGGACTAGTGAACCGATGTCGCTACACCATCGTTATCGTGCCGGCTTCACCAAGTTGTTTGCATCCACAAGAAGCCGTCCGACGCGCACACTTTTCCCCGAATGATGTGGCCTTCTAGAAATTTCCATCAGGTCACGCGCATGGAGGCCTCCCCGTCGCCCTCGCTCCTCCGTCCGGGTCAGCGTCTTTCATCCGCTACGGTCATTTCTTCGCTTTTTGGGCTTCTTCTTAAGCCCGGGAAAGTGTTCTTCTTTCCAATTCAACACCCCGATGAAAATTTTCCTTCCTGTGTCCGAATCCTCGCTTCGTGCATCAGCGATTTCCCCCGAAATTGAAATACACTCAGATTAATAGGATTAGTGGAAACAAAAAAAAAATATTTTCAACACGGCTTGTTAAAGATCAGTGGCTGGCTCAACCACTACTTGTAAAGCTATTTTTGGTCTTTTCTTTTATAATTTTTTTAGAAAAATGTCCAAATTAGCATTTCCCTCTTTTGTTATAATATTGATATTCAACCTCAATCCAAGAATCCACCATAAAACTTGTTTCTTAGCTTTTTCCATATGTACTAAAACCTCAAATTCACATGCTACATAAAGAGCCTTACATTTCTCAAATCATATCACTTCGGGATAAATCTGTTTTATTAAATAACTCTTTCTTAATGTTCAGGATTTTAAAATATGGGTCTAGTTTATGACACTGCAAGTGCACAGTCATACAAGCAAGAAAATTCCAATGTAAGTCTGCATCATTCTTGGCTACTGTAGATCACAAGAATTAGAGATCAACTACCCCAACTACTGAAATTCTATGCTATTTGGACTAAGAACTGATAGTGAAAGTCTTATCTAGAAAATTAAAGATCCTAGACTATTAACTAAAAATAAAAACTAAAATAACATGAAAACAACCAAAATATAAAGAACAAATTACTGGACCTAATCCGTTCCCTATGAGAAACGAAAACTATCAAAGAATTTACGCTGAAACAACACCTCCTACACCAAAATACATCGCTTCATTTTATGTATGGATTCGGATTTGTCCAAGATTGCCTAACATTGCTTGATTTCTCCATATTCATCGGTTGGAAGCCCTGCTTCTCCGAAGACAAGATCAAACCAGCCTACTCAGATTGATCCCTTGTAAGATCTCGGGCATTTTTCTTTCAATACTTCACACCCATTTCTACAGATCACAGATCTTTCGCTTTCCTTCTCGTGATTCTTGCAAAATTTCACAACTCAATTAGTGGCTCATCCTCCAGACATCTACTCCGCTCTTCCCTTCCCTTGATTAGATCTAAGCTAACATGTACTGGAGCTTCCTTTAAATCGAGGTGAACTCTCGACTATTTATATTGTTAAATACTCCCTTCAACTTCAATTATGAGCTTAATGGGGATTTATCAAATGAACTTTCGTAGCTCTAGCCCATCACTCTGTAGAGTCTAGCATGTACCCATAAGTGAATGTTCCCCACTTTCCTCGAATTCCAACTCGTGTCAGCATCCCCTGAATCTGCAGCAAGCCACCCCTCTCAACTGTACTCTACTACCATTAGGAACTTATTGATTCAAAAACTACACCAAGCAAGTAAATCACAACCCAAATAATTTTCTACATATTTTTTCTCAAAGAAAGACTCAGAACTAACTATATATCAAATCCAAGAGTCAAGCTCTAATTAGTCAGACATAATTAAAGAGGGTTCGAAAATCATCACATACATCCACCGTAATCGAATGAAATTAAGAAGAAATGAATTTTAATTGTCTAGATTACAAATTTTCAGCAAGTAATTTTAAGAAGAAAATAATATAAATAAAACTACCAAATCGCTTTTACAGCCTGCATATTCGCATCTTAAAAGAATTAAAAATAAATAAAATAAAGAAAATAAATTATACTCTTAAACGGCACACCGAAGTTCCTTCTTTTCCCCTTTTCGGTCGTGGAAGACGAAGCTACTTTACTATTATAATATTGTTTATTTATAATCGTTAAAAAGAATCATCAACTCTCACCCCTTAAAAGAAAAGCCTAAATCATGTCTCGTGCTCGCGACCTCGTGCTGATGTCGCGACCTCAATTCCCTTTATTTGCTCTAGTTTAGTTGCAACCAAGTTTCTTGCAAAATGCAGGATTAGTAGAAGTTGCGACCTTAATTTGGTCACACTCCTTTTGTTTCAATTGTTCTAAAGAATTGATGTCGCGAATCTTATCCCACGCCTCTAACCCCGTCGCCCTCCGCTTGGAAGAAGTCACCGCTCGAGTCACGACTTCAATTTTAGCTGCAACTTCCTTAGTTGTAAACCACTTTAGCTATGAGTTAGACCTTCCTTGCCGCACCGCATGCCTTACCTCGCCCGCTGCATCATTACTGCTTCTACCGCCTTACCTCAGTCGTGACTTTCTTTTTCAGTTGCGACCTTCTTTCGCCTTGCTTGATATAGCCAATATATGTCGCGATCTCAATAATTGGTCGCGACCGCTTGATAGCCCCTGCCTTAAACAGTCGTGACCTGACAGGATGTCGTCATGACTGCGCGCTTCCTTTTCAAAGGTGTTGTCTCGCTTTTTGAACATGATCACACCTGTATGTCGATAAACAGAGTGAATTCAGTCGTGGACTTCGTTGATCGTCGCACCTCCTTTAGGTTCTTGGTCGATTATGGTCAGTGACTCCCTTTGCTTGGTAAAGACTTGTTACGTAGTTTTCAATGCTACGACCTCAATATTAGGTCACGACATGGCTTTGTAATGTTCAGTGTTTCTTTAGGTCGCGACCTCAGTGATTGATCGCGACCTCCCTTGGGGTCCTTGAAAATCAAGTGGTTGCAACTTCGATTTCCCTAATTGGGACTTTGCTTGGCTCAGCTTCAGGTTTCATGTCATGACCTCAATATTAAGGCGATTTCATTTATTTCATCTCAGAGTCAGAACTTCTAATCTCTCGTCAGACTTCCAATCTGCTTCCATAGTCGGACTCGAGATGATATCGCGACCACCGGAGTCCTTCATTTAAGAATCTGGTTGCAACTTCAAATTTTCTTGCAAGACTTCATATGTGGGCCATCAATCGATCAACGCCGCGACTTTAATGTAGATCGCTATGAATTTATTTTCCGCCTTGAATAGTTTCTTTCGTCTTCAACCACATTTTCTGGTCGCAACCTCATTAACTCCGGTCTTGCATGTTGTGACCGAAATTAATAACGTATGAGCTCCTTGTCACGACTTCTCTACTAGTTGCGACCCTCCTTGCTTCATCGACCTCCAGCCACGGGATTTTCGCTTACGCCGTATTTTCGCAAAATTAAACTGAGCAAATTACCCGTGTTTCTATATATGAATCAACAATTATCTTGTAATAAACTCTAAAGATGGATTAAAATCAAATGAGTTTTTGAGACTCATCGCAGTTTCAAAGATCCATTTACGGATTAGTAGTTTCACGGGGTTTTGAATCTTCTTTGGCTGAGGTTTGACAGTCAACGCGGCAGTGTAAATGTACACCTATAAAGCAAGTGCACGCGGGTCGCCTCAAGTAATATAGTGTGACTCGTGGTACGACATCGATCCACGTGACACACTACAAAGGTTCCCGCTTTAGATAGTATCCAATAGGATGATTCAGCCACTTAAGTATATGAAATTTGACTAAATTATTGATTCTAAATGAATTTCCGGTATTAAAGCCTAGGGTTATATCTCCTCACTTTTAATGGATTATTTCTTCAAAATATTATTATTCAATGTATTGCTACTTTGTCGATATGAGCGATTCCATTTATAAGATATCCTCTCGAGGTATATCTCGCTCATCTCATGAATATCAGAGTTGAGTATATCTCATTCTTAATCCCGTGATTCCGCGATGCTTAAACGTTTAACCCCAAATGCCACCTTCAGATCAATATTCTATTTACCGAATCAACTCAAGGTCGCTTTCATCCAGATCCCCGAAAACTCATCTCGAATCTCGATTCAGCAGGATTATGCTAATGTTGGCCGACATTGTCATATAATTGAACTACGTAAAATATATAAATATGTACAAATTGATAAACAATCAATAATATAAAGATCAAACTTAATCCATCAACAGGCGATTGTAGGTTCAATATAACCTCAGAAATAAATATAACATACCGAGGAAAAGATCAAAATGTTTAGTATTAAAAACATAATTGTAATATCCAAAATAAGAAATGCGATAAATCCCGCACTTCCTCAAGTCCGTGTCACTCGCTCGAATTCGTGCCTCGTCGCACGCCCCTTTTCCCTCTATTTCAGTCATTCAGACTTTAAAATGATAGTGGTTCAGATCTCGAAATGAATGCCGCGATCGCTTCCACTTGTTGACTTCGCATTGTTGACCCGGGACGCGTGACGCTAGCTGCCATGACGCAGACGCCACGACGCTGGGGACGCCGCGACGTACGCTCTCGCTTCCGATCCCGCCATTTCCTCCAAAAATTGCTTCTAAAGCCGCTTCTTTCGGCCCAATGCACTGCATCCAAACTGCACACCAAGTCGTGGGTCTAGCCAAAACTATAAAATTTATATCAAATAAACGAAAAGATGAAAGACCGACGCTACGTATAATATGAGTGTTTTAGGCACTCATCACACTTCAAACTTAGTTTCGCTGGCCCTCAAGCAAAGAATCGACTCTTCTAAAATGACACACACTATACTAAAAATTAACACTAAGACCGTGTTACACATGCTGAGAAATAGGGGATCATTTCGACTCGCTTTCACATCGCCGTTGCCTTGCTCAAAGTTCACAAAATGTGCCACGATATTCACTCCTTAAACTCGCGATTGAAATAGTAGAAGTGACTCGTGCACCAAATCACATGATATTCAATAGCCTTCCCAAAGCCCCTATGTGCTTATAATGAATGACCTCCAAGATATGCCTAGGTTCGACACCCCAAACTTAAGCTCAACTTCACCTATTCGAAGAAGCTAACTAGAAAGGATAGGAACGCAATCATTTTATCTTCCATGACCAAATACCTAAAACTTCCTATGTACCCAAAAAATAAATTGGAAGAAACCTAGTGCTAAGAAGTTTTAGCCGAGTGTTCCTGTAGCGGGGATCCATTGGTGACTTCACCGCCTGGTTAAGGGCACCGTGCATTAAATTCCTTCAAACTTTCACCTAACACTCAACTAAAACTCGAAGGCCCCAGTTGCGTGGGAATGATCCATCTTCGTCCCATGAAGGGCAAGGAAGTCAATGACTCCTTGGCCACTTGCCTGTGTGGCATTAGGCTTTGACATGTGCCCCCTCGTACCGTGCCCGAGATTCCGATTGGATGATCTCACATTCTTATGTGTATACTCATTTTTGTCATTCGCTCTTTCTTTTCACTTTTTCTATAGGTATATATTTTTCTTTGTTTTTGCCTGGGGTTTCATGGCAATCCTCTTTGGTCGGGTTTCCCCATCACTTAAATGGTTCGAATCTCCTGCTGTTAGTCGAACTATAGTAGCTCGGTCTCTGCGCCTATGCATACTTCCGCGTCATTAGTGTGTGAGTGTGATAGAATTCTCAGACTGCTTGACTACCCGTGATTGGTTCACTAACTCTTTCACCTATTCAACCTAATTACCGAAAGTATCAAACATTGTATGTGCATTTGATAATCCATGTCAATGGTGAATTCAAATTCCAAAAATGATCCTCGACTCTACAACATGGCACACATACACGATTACCTACACATGCAACTACTACATATAAAATGAGACCGAACACAACGCAAGGTAAACCACACAAACCTAAAATAAATGAAAACACAACTAATATGCCGAACAAAACAAAAACACTACTACACCACCAAAGACAAACAAACCGAACAAAACAAAACAACTAAACAAAACAAAACACGATCGACACACACTCCACCTCCCAACAAAATGTCTGTCCCCACCGCAATAAACAAAAGTAGAGGAAAGGACTCCCCGTGATCACCGCTATGGGCGTGGTGGTGGACGGAAAGGCAAGGAGTCATGAGCCGGGCCGCAAGGACTTCGCCGATGAAAAATGATGGCTCCGATCGCCAGATGCTGCGCATATCAAGACGAGGGCCTCTAAATCCCGCGAGACGAGGAGACTAAAGCTCCCGGGTCTCATCCCGCACGCACCAAGCGCTCCGTAAGTGAGAGCAGTCCTCGTGATCGGGTGAGGGACTCGGGTGGGCCGCTCCGAGGCCGTAGGGTGGCGCGAGGCGAAGGACGAGGACCGGCCAATGTCTCCTAGATCGGCAGTAGGCCATAACGAGCCTCGATAATCATGCGCCATCTCGTCCGAGGGCTCATGACCGAATCATAAATCCTCGTGTCATGGGACACCAAAAGTCCCGCTCGACCGAAATGGCTCTTATAGCGAGCCGTTCATTATCGTCGAGGGCACTGCCGCTTCGGCACAAGCCAAAGATAAGGTAGCAGCCCTAAGTTCATCTTGCATCCCGGCATGAGGATGGCAATCCTCGATAACCCGCCCTACACTGCAAAGGCATATCCCTCGTAGCATGGCGAGTTAGGAGCGCTGCTGGGCAGCCACTTCACACACGCCCGCCGCCTGGAATGACGCGACGTGACGGCTGTGATGCCGCACCTAGGGATGAAGGCTAAATGCTTGGCCTTGAAATTGACCGCATGGCCCGTGACTATTGATTTTCCACTCACCTCACCATCGGGTCACGTATAACTCCGGTAGCCTGGGTGCCCGTGGAGCCACGAATGCCTCCGAAGGGACATGCTCGACTCGACAACTATTGATCGACCGCACCGAAGTCGACCAATACACCCCAGACCCCGACTCTCTCTTCAAAACATGGAGGCGAGATTGCGAGGAACTCGCACCACACTCATAGCCGCCGGATGAGGTGGTCGCACAAAGCACGCTATCCCTTAGCCGCAGAATGCCCATAAGAAATCATCTAGCGGTGAAACCCTTCTCCTCGATGCATGATCACAGAATATGTTAAAACCGATCACCGCACTCGTGATTCACAAACCGCATGATATCGTAGCGGGCCTGTCCACCGCCCGACCTGGTACCAATTTTCGTCTCAGACATTAGTCGCAGGTTCGAATGTAAGTGGTGATACGACCACCGACCCAGACAAAAACACAAAACACCCAAGAGTACCAAGAAATCGAACCAACTAATTTCCTATCGACCTCAAACACCCTAATAAACCTAGTGAACCGAATGGGCACCTTACCAAACCCCTAGACCACTGCGGAAAGCAAATGTACCCTAAGACCACACCTGCTTAGAACCGAGCACAGCCGTGGTGAAAATGCCAGCAATGACTTCGCAACCAGCATGGAGATGATGACTGGCCAGAAAGGACAATGGTGGCTTTCCGAGAATCCGCAGAGGCCTCCGACCAGCTGTGAAAGAGGGCTCCTAAGAGTCCCGGTGGAGGGCGTGTGCATGTGAAGGCTGGCTTGCAGTGAAGTGCGTGAGATGAAGAGCCAAAAATGAACTGTTCTTGGGCTTAAAACAGTGGCAACGTCAGCGACGCAGCGGCAACGCCGCCGACGCGGCGGCAACGTCGACGCGACGTAGAGGATACAACTGACGCCGCGACGTTGGGAGCCACGCGACGCGATGAGTGGGTCATCGACGCCAGCGACGTCAGGCAACGTCACTCTGACAGAGTCATGAAAATCCACGTCATGACGTTAGAAATCCATGTCGCGACGTGATAGAGAGGATACAATTTGACGTCACTAATCCACGTCGCGACGCGACGCGAGGATAACTTGACGCCGCCGTGTTAGAGCCACGCCGCGACGCGGGCGCAGGTCAATCGACGCCGCGACGCTGGGAGCCACGCGTCACACGTGATTGCAGAGGGGTCAATTTGACGCCGACAGGTAACCACGCCGCGACGTGGGAGGTCCACGTCACGACGTGACAGAGAAGCTATGGATCAGTAATAAATTTGTGCACATTGATGATCTCTGATCGTGAAAACCCTCCCACTGCATTTCAGGTGACTTTATGGACTGTAATGCACAAATTAACGAATCCTCCCCACTAGTCGCATTCACAAGTTCCAAATTAAACAAACAAGTAGAAACACCCGACATGAGAAAGAAACCCTATATCGCTGAAATAAAACAATAGAAATTGAACCAAGAAAAAGGAAAAGTTTAAGAAACACTCGGGTCGCCTCCCAAGAAGCGCTATGTTTAATGTCGCTAGTCGATTTTAATTCTTAGTTTAATGCTCGAACCCGAACTATATGATCTCTCGACACATCTTGTCTCTGGTCGTCACTAAAGGAAATGATTTGCTTTGTCTCGTGAAACTCGCTCCATACTTCGCTTCAATCGCTAGGTGGTGGATCAGAATGTGCCTTTCGTGATGTGTAAATTTCGCCCCACCGCGCGAAAAGACTCGTCACCGTGGAAAGTTCTGATTCATCGAGACTCTAATTTCCCGAAAGCTTTAGGCGGGAATTGAATAGAAGAACTGTTGTCCGTGAACTCCTTTCTCGTGATGTGTGTTTGTCGTGCTGTGCTTTAGTCTTTCCTTATAATGCGTTTCATAAGCTTCTATTTAATTCATCCAAATGATCGAAGTTCGAAAGGAAATGCCGCACCAATGTACTATCCATATGTTTAACCGTCGAGTGGCCCAATAGGCTCGATGCGTTCCAATTCCACGGAAGATGATACGCTTACTATAAACATTCACGGTGACATATACCTAAAGAGTTAATGTTGTACCTGCGATGCCCAGAGCGTGACGCCCATCTTAAACCAATCCTTCCTGTATCGCGAATCGCCTTCTCGAGAATGTATTTGATTTCTAGATTTGATAATGCCATCCGCTTCGACCGCTGGTATGCAAGAGATGTATCATGACGTGACCCCATACTTTGCAAAACCTTATGAATTACCTTATTGCGTAAATGGGTACCATTATCCGTGATCAAGGCTCGAGGAGTTCCAAACGTGAGAATATATCGCTGCCAGGAATCGGTTTACACCTTACATTGCGCGTAGAATCGCTTCTACCCACTTTGAGACATAGCTCCATCGCCAACAAAATGTACAAGTTGTCGTATGATGCGTGAAATGGTCCCATGAAGCCTATCCCCATAAATCAAACAATTTACCTCCAAATGGGATTTACGCGGCTCGTCTTCTTTCTAGAGATGTTCCCCATTCGCTGACATTTGTCACAAGTGGAAACGAATTGATGAGCATCTTTAAACAAGGAAGGCGCAAACCCACCTTAGTCACTGCTCGGCCACCAAAGTAATCCACCACACTCCAGAGTGTGACAATGGTTTAGAATGCCTCGCATTTCATCTTCGCACACATCTCCTTATGACCCGATCAAATAGCAAAGGTCCGCAAAGAATTGGCTCCTCCCAATAGTAGTGTTTCTGAGGTGTGCTAAAACCCTTTTCTCGCTGATAGTTAAATCTCTAGGACTACTTTAGCCACCAAATAATTCATAACTGGCGAAACTACGGAACTCGCTCTTCCTCAATAAATTTGCAGCTTCTCGTCTGAAATTGGCCATTCACTGAACATCATCTCTCGGCCCTTCCAAATGCGGGAAAGATATTCGCATTAGGTTTTCAAAGGTTTTCTGTCTTTAATTTCAGCACCAATTCTGCAACAAAAGGACCCAATCGAATTAATCCGGGGTTTTGCATCTTCTTCGTCATCAAGTACTTAATGGCGCATCGATCAAAGGTGCACCACGACTTTATCACAATCAAATACGGGCCTAAACCACGTAAAGCAAACACAATGGCCACCGCCTTTCTCCAGAGTGGCATAATTCAACCGGGAGCACTATCTGCTCTACTAGCATAATAGGATTCTCGAAGATTTTCTCGCTTCTTCCTGAATCGCTCTTAATCGCGGTCGATGGCGCCACATGAGTTCAAAATGGGGATGACCAATCTGTGCCACAACAATAGAGTCAAACCAACTTATCCTTTTCAACATCAAGAATGCATGCAAACATTGCGAATCAAAGTCAGGGGATCCCTTGACAGGAGGTTAGACAATGGTTTTCAGAATCTATGAAAACTTTGATGAACCGCCTATAAAATCCAAATAAGGGCCTAGGAAAACTCGAATCCCTTTACCGACGAGGGTGGGAGGCTTTCAATCAAGCTCCACCCGCCCCATCTACCTCTATCCTCTTGTTGAGATCCGATGTCCAAGATTAATACCTCTTGTACCATGAAATGGCATTTTCCCAATCGAGTACTAAGTTGGTCTTTTCACATTCTCACAAGTGACAACTCTCAAGTTTTCTAAACAATTGTCAATGAATTTCCCATTAATGAGAAATCGCTCCATGAAGATTTCAATTGTCTTTTCCACCATGCTCGAGAATATGGCCATCATACATCGCCGAAAGTACTCAAAGGTGCATTGCATACCCAAAGGGGGCATCCGCCGAATGCGAATGTACCATAAGGACAGGAATGTTGTCTTCCCGATCTTCGAGCTATGGAAATTTCGTTGTAAATCCTAATATCCATCCAAAAGCAATAATATTCATAACCGCTAATCGATCGAGCATCCGGATCTAGAAACGCCAAATGAAAGTGATCTTTTCAGTGGCCTGTTCAAACTTCGATAATCAATACAAATTCTCCAATTCCAGAACTGTTCTAGACTCCGCAAGAAGATGTTGTTTTCTACCCGATGACGCTTGTTCCTCCCTTCTAAGACTACTCAACTGGCTTACCCATGCACTATCCGAATGGGATAAATCACCCCAAAGAGTTCAGCCATTTTAGAACTTCTTTACTTCTGACGACCTCCTTCATCATTTGGATGAACCTCCTCTCGCGCTTCCACTCGGAAGGTTTATGTCCATCTTCTAGTAAAATACGATGTATGCACATAGAAGGATCGAATCCCTAGACGCCTGTGAGACCATCCGAGCTATTTGATCCGAAGGACCCTCAATAACTTTCTCCTTTAGTGCGCTCAACGATGCCGAGACAATCACGGTAGCGAGGACTTTACCCCAAGGTATGCATTTCAATGTATAGTAGAGGTTTTTTGTTCCATCTTTGGTGTCAGCTTCAATCGATGGACTCCATGCTTTAACCCTTCCCGCCCAGATCTCGGGCGGTTTCCCGGCCTATCGTGGTCCGTCCGAAAGAGTCCATCCATTTAACATATTCTTCGCCTTCGCCTCGTGCCCCTGACCATTCTCCACTAGGCTAGTCTCCAAAGGGTCGTTGAGACCACTTTGCCAGACACTATACCAACCATTTCGGCCATGAAGCAAGTATCACTTTCACACAGGTCTCAACGCTTCAAACACGTTGAACTTTACTTCTCTTCAGACTTTCGCTCGCCGCCTCCAGACATCAATCATTGCCCCGCCAATTGCAAGAAATGATCTTCCAAGATGATTGGTATTTCTTTTATCTTCCTCCATGTCCAAAAAACAATGAAATCATTGAAAGATAAACTTGTCGACTGGTCAAGACATCTTCTATTATCCTCTCTGGATGCTTCGCAAAGATCCGTCAGAAGTTGAAGAGCGACCATTTCGCGCTTCTTCCAATCCTAAACGCTGAAATGGATAAGGGCATAAGATTAATGTGCCGGCACCCAAATCACATGGGGTCTTCAAAATAAGATTTCCAATCAAGGGATAGTGAAACCGCCCGGTCCTCGAAAGCCAGGAGTAAACTTCTCCGAAGAATGGCACGCATTCCCGCTGTTCATCAAGCTAAATAAGCTAATCTTCTCTTATGGAGACCAGTGTCTTTCATGAATTTTTGCATGCTTGGGCATCTGCTCTAGGGCATCGGCAAATGGGATATATTGATATGCGGCTTTTGAACACATCCATGAATTTCGTGGTGCTTATCCAGTTTATGCTTCTTGAGGCGCGTAGGTAAGAGGAGAAGCGAGGCCATCTTTGGCCCCTCGCTTGAGTAGAGTTCTCGATATTGTTTCTCCCGAGGCGTTCTTTATGCGCATCCTCTTTTTGCTCTGGGTGAATGACAGCTACTCAGTCTCTAAGCGTTCTGACGAGGTTGTAGCGTATTTCCAATTCTTTCCACTTCTCGGCCTTGGCTTTGCTTTAACATGCTCATTCCATCTCTTCTTGGGTTTACCTCGGTGCTCGGTAGAACAGGTTGCCTTCGTGTTAAATTTGCCATTTATTGTTGTGCCTCGAGCTTCTCGAAATTTGTCTTTGCCGATTGTTCAAGTAGGTTGCTTCTTTGGCACCGCATGTTTGCTTTAGTCTCATTCATAAAGCGGTGGGAAGTTAACATCGTCGCGAAACTTGTTCTAAATCATTTTCTCGGGTGGTTTCATAGTTGATTCGATAACGTATTGTTACGATTATTCCGCCCACCCTTATCCTTGATTGTTCGACTAATTGAGTTGGTATTACGCCACCATAGCCCTTGTGCGATCCGATAAGCATTTCCCCCATGCGGTCGCTTCTTTGCTTTGCTGATTGATTGATTGAACCTAGAAACGTCTTGGGTTTTGCTCTGGTGGGGTTTCACGGTGACATTCCATGCTATTGTCTTGTCTCACCGAGGAATTCACACAACTCCGTGGAGTGAGTGCATGACATTTGTTGTTCCTTGGCACTGTTAGGCTGTTTGGTCATTCGTGCCACATCTGATTCACGGTTGTTGAGGACCTGTGCTCTGTACTACCACTTTCTGGTGTAGCCTTCTCTCTGAGCCAGATTAGTGTTGATCGCGGCGTCTCTAAGATTTCATAAGCTTGTGGTTTTCTTGTCAGTGATCCTCCGGTGAGGCATCAATCATTGTTCTAGTTGTATTTCTCAAACCATTATAAAAAGTATGGACACATCCATCGAGTGGGTCGGTGGTGTGGGCAGCTGTGATGGTCGTGATATGTCCCATGTACGCTGGGTTCTCCCCCCTCTGGTGTCGAAGTACCAAAAGTATTGATCTCGCACAAGTTGTGCACTTTCGGCGCGGGAAGAACTTAGTCGAAATTTTTGCACTAAATCATTCCATGTAGCGATTGACCGTGGTCGATCGGGTTAACCAAGGAGCCGCCCTACTCCAAGTTAAAGTGGGAATAATCGCAACCCGAGGAGCTTCTTCAACCCGTTGTATTTGATAGTATCGCAAACTCGAGGAAGTTACCAAACGCGATGTCTCGCTCTCACGGGTAGTCCATGGAATAAGATATTCAAGCATCCGTGACCGCGGATCGACTCTTCACCAAATTGCTCGCTTGAATAGGTGGCCTCGATAGCTACCTCCAACAACAAGCAGGATAATACGAACTCATCTAATAGCATGAAAGGATCATCCGTCGTATAAACGGCTCCCGTGCTCGATTCCTTCCGTGATTTACTTACTTCCGCGGGTTCAAGATGTCTAATGCCAAGATCTCGCTCTTCGCTGTTTTCCATGACTATTGGATTTCTAATCGCTCGCTTCTCTATTCTCGCGCACCGTGCGTAAGTCTTTCTCGTTCAGATCAAACAGTGTTGATTAATTTGATCTCGGCACGTATGTACTTACTAAAACCTACACCGCAATAACACACCGAACCAACAAAAACCAAATTACCAAAGCACTCTGTAAAGAGTTAGGAACACAAGTAAAGAAAATTCCGTGCACAATATCTAACTGCTTAATTTCATATCACCCAAACCTGTCAACCCGCCGCCAAAAACTCGACAGTCGAAAACGCTGTAGTAAATGTACGCCTACGTATGCCAGCGCACGCCGTCGCCCCAAGTAATATAGTGTACTCGGTACCTGATATCGATCCACAGGACAGTGTATTGACTACAAAGGTTCTCGCTTTTTAGATAGCATCTCGAATAGATGATTCTAGCAAGAACTAAGTATATGAAATTACTAAACTATCGATTCTAATGAATTTCAGTATTAAAGCCTGTATTATATCTCCCCTCACTTTTAATGGATTATTTCTTTAAAATATTATTATTCAATGTATTTATACTTAGCCGATGGCTTAGGTGATCTTTATTTACAAGATATCCTCTCTCGAGGTATATCCGCTTATCTCATAACGTAGTTGAGTATATCTCATCTCAATCCCAAAGATTCCGCGATGCTTAAACGTTTCTAACCTCAAATGCCACCTTCGTGATCTAATATCTCTATTTACCGAATCAATCGAAGGTCGCTTCTATCCAGATCCCCATGAAAACCTCATCTCTCGAATCTCTGATTCCAATGTGATTATGCTAATGTCAGTCGACATTATCATATAATCGAATCTACATAAATAAGAGCAGATGCAACAAATCGATAAACAATCGAATAATATGAAAGATCAAACTTAATCCATCAACATATGACAGGTTCATTATAACCTAGAAAGTCAAATTCAGAACATACCGAGCAAAGATCAAAATGTTTAGTATTAAAAAACATAATTTAATATCCAAAATAAGAAACAAGATAACCTGCACTTCCTAAGTTCTGCGGTCACCGCTTCCGAATTCTGCCTCTCTCGTTTCGTGATGCCTCCCTTTTTCCTCTATTTCTCGAAATATTCGTACTTTAAATGATAGGTTCGTGACTTCGAAATGACGTCGCGACGCTTTCCACTCGCTGACCGTGATTGTCGACCGGACGTCGACGCTGGCGTCGCACGGGGACGTCAGCGACGCTGACCCACGCGGATACGTGTGGCCGCTTTCCTCGCTCGATCCCCATTGCTCCAAAATTCCGCCAAAAGCCGCTTCTTTTCGGGCCCAATGCACTGAGATCCAAATGCATACACTGCCGGTCAACCACAAAACTTTATAAAATTTCTATCAAATAAACTAAAAGATGAAAGACTGACGCAGAGTAATATGAGGTTTTAGCACCAATATTCAAAGACAAGAAGTCGAGCTAAAATCAACAAAATTTATATACAATTTGGTGTCTTTACCACGCCGTGAGTCAAGCTAATGCAAAGATAGCGTTCAGGCCTAACATCGCATGGGTTTTCTACCCTAAGAATGATACGATGAAAGTGTAAAAAGGGGCTTTTATTTGAACTTTTCAATTTGCTTCAAAAACAAAGCAAGTGGAAGTTTGAAAATCGAGGAACTGTAAAAAACTGAAAGTAAAGCGTGAAAGCTAACTTTGAAGATTTAGGTCACTAACTGCAAGCTGGGGCAAAACAAGCGCCCCTGCTTTATCCTCGCGTTATGACAGGCGCAACCTATAGTCCAAGGCATAACCTGATCTATGTTTAACTAGCAAACCTCACCCTAAAAACAACTCCTATTTGAGTCAACACAAAGAAGATGCGCCATGACCCTTTTTCGCTTTGAAAAACCCTAGCATTAAATATCATCTCGTATAGCCAGAAAGACTCATCTAACGAACCACAAGATATCTAGCAATAAGTATGCACCTGTATCCTAAAGCATGGAGAGTATCGGGCCAAATCAACAACATTCAATGCTATTCAACCCTAATTTGAGAAGATGAGGGTCATAACATAAAGACTGCGGACTTTCAAGACAAGAGAGCCAACATGCATATGCCCCATAACCAAGCTAGCTTTCTTCTTCTTCAAAGAAAGGAGGCTTAGTTTTCAAGCATCTCAGTCACATCCTCAAGAGGGGTGCTTCGCACTTAGAAAGTAAGGGAAAGAGGAGAGAGGAAGAGAGGAAAATAAACCCTAACTAAAATACGGTAGACTTTATTTACAAAAATGAAAACTTGCTAAATTCTTCTCTCCCGAATCAAGGTTTCCCAAAATTTATATTGATTACAAAAGAGTAGGGGAGGTTTATATAGCCACCTCAATACATGAAAATACCAAAACCCAATACAATTTGGCTAAGTTAAAGGGCAAGAGAGTAACACACCAAATTTGAAGTCACATTAATTACAAAAACATTATTAGGCGTTAATTTCTGCCAGATCAAGAATTCGCTAGGTAGCTTAAATCACAAGGCATAGCTTAAAAATAGGAAATTTCGCTTATCATAATTTCAAGCATAATAAATTTCGGGCTACTAATAAATTTTCAGCGAAGATGAACATGAAATTCGCTAGAACAAGCCAATGGAAACCCCTGCTTCAATGGTAATTCATTATTTGTCTAACTGCTAAAATTTTCGCAGAACTTTAATTTTCTACTGAACCACGAATTTTCTGGCAGTTATTTTTAAAATCACTGGTTTGTCGATTTTCAACGCTGCCTCCGCCTCATCAAGATCAATTTTCTTCACTTTGCCTTCGCTTTCATTGATTCGGGTCAAGTTGATGGTCGACACTTGAGTTCAAACTCATGGATTCATCATACATCCCGATATCAACTTCTAAAGCCACAAGCAGTAAACCCGCAAATGTACTAAAAATACTTAAATGGCATAAGGTGCCATTGAAGAAGACTTTAACACTTCACCGTATAAATGACATGATTAATGCGCAAAAAGCACTCAACCTATCTAATATAGGGTTCAAAATTGCACTTTTTGGGCATTAATCACTCATCAAGGTTGTTAAAGAGTTTGGCTTTATGAAAAATGAAGATGAGTCTTGTGTATACAAGAAGGTTAGTGGGAGTGAAAGTGAAATCATTCTCCTCTTAGTGCCTATGTGGATCGACATCTTACTCATTGAAATGACATCCCTTACCTTGCAGAGTGTCAAGTCTTGTCGGGGAAATTTTTCAATGGAAAGACTTAAGCGGTCACTTCTACATCATAGGCATAAAGATTTATAGAGATAGATCTCAACGATTACTCAGCCTAAGTCAAAGTGGGTACATAGACAAAGTGATAAAGAGGTTTAGCATGCAAGATTCCAAGAGAGGTTTCTTGCCAATGTCTCATGGCATTAAGCTCAATAAGTCCCAATGTCCAACCACGAAGGACAAGAGAGAACGCATGGATAAAATCCCATATGCTTACATTGTTCTATCTCAGATGCCATGCTTCAGACCCGACTTTTGATGTCTCCCGCTGCCTTAAGCATGACAAGTGGATTCACAAACCTGTGAATGTCATCATGATATATCAAGAATATCCTTAAGTCCTTGAGAAGAATCCAAGGATATTTTTTTATCTATGACGTGACGTTGTATGCGAGCTAGTTATAAGTGGTTATACCGATGTTGGTTTTTAGTATAACTTATATGACTTTAGATCGCAATCTGATTTTGTGTTTAATTTAAATGGAGGTGTTGTGAACTGGAGAAGTTCTAAGCAAGACACCATGGCTGATTCTACTACAGAGGCTGAGTACATAGCCGCCTGGATGCAAATGGCGGCATGGCGCGCTTGATCAAAAATTTCGTTTAGACTAGGTGTTGTCTCAAAGATTACAAACCTGACGCCTATTGTGACAATAATGGGGTTATTACTCAAGCCAAGGAGCCTAGGATCACATCAATGATCCAAACGCATAATCAGCGTTTCCACTCATTCGTGATCATTGAGAGAGTTGTATGTTAAGATATGTAGAGCTCACATTGATGACAATGTTGTTGATCCTTTGACTAAACTTCTTCCTTACGCCAAAGCATGATAGTCATACTAGATTAATAGGCACTGACAGTGCCCGATCACAGAAAAGTGCTGGAGATCGTTAGTGATATGCTCTAAAATTTTTGCTGGCATATATATCATTATTATATGTTTATATACATGAGGCATTCATCATTTTATCTTGTTATTTAAATTGTGGTTTAACTTTATAAAATCAGATCCTTGAATAGTTGGCTCCACTTTATGTCATCAAGTATATGACTTGATAGTAAAACCTTAAGGCATAAGAACACTATCCTAAATAGTCCATAGCCAATCATTATTGTGGGAATAATAATGAAGTAAAGATTCATTGCGCTTTACAAAGACCACGCTTTGTTGGTCATGAACATAAGATGTTACTTAACATAAATACATGTTAAGTTCATGTTATCGATCGACCCGCTTATGAGAAATACTACATGGATTATGTTATCGTGAATTCTCATTACAAGAGTGGTATTTGAGTCATTCGACCCGACCACCATGGATTCCTTACATGAGGAACTTCATGTCTTGACGTAGCTCAATGACGTCTTTAACAGGATAGTAATACAAGCTATGGTCAGGCACAAAGAATCATGTGGAGGTTCGAGTACAGCGGCGAATTTGTCCCGGCCTCTTAATTGAGTGAGATGTCTATCAAGCTCTGATGTCGAATCGGTAAATGCATTTGTCATTGTCAATGAGATTGATAGAAGCCATCAATATCATTTGTTAAGTCATTTCATTTCGAGAATCAAGAAACGATTAAGTTGTATAAAGATGACTTCATCCATGCTTTGTGCTTAATCGAGACATCGTGTGACAAAGGACTAATATCATACACTACAAGAAATTTATAGTTTACCGAAAAAAATTACTGACGGATTAAATTCCGTTGGTACTACCGAATTTTAATATCAATTTTAACAAGGTATATTATTTTTTCCACATTTTTGCTACCATTTACCTACGGAATACCTATAAAAGTTACCGACGAAGTGTTCTCAGAGGTAATTTTCGCTGCAGATGTTGGCAATCTAACTTTTAGGGTACAATTTATCGACAGACACCTACCGAAAAATCACTCCACTAAGGCTTCGTAGTAATTTTCACACGCCAATCCCTCAGCAAGACTCATTTACCGTCCGAATTACCCACGAACACACCGACCTGAAGTGTCCCCGCAGGCAATCCCACCCATAAATCACCCACGCATTACCCGACCTGAATCCCACCAACTGATAGTCCTCCCAGGCACCTACACTATAAAAATTCACGCCACTGACTGTCGTTCAGAATTAAATTCCACCTATAAATCACCTCACAACCATCTAATTTTAATTTACTTCCGATACCGTATGAAATTACACTATAAAAATCTATACAGCTTATCGATTAAGTGTTCCGTAGGTAAAATTTCACTTATAAATTACCTACAGACATCAATTTTAATTCACATATATGTGTCTATTGAAAGTTACTTTGACAGATGTTTAATTTTGGAAACCAATATTGACATATGATATAAGCTTAACTTGATAAATGTTTTTAAGTCAAGGTTAAAATTTAGAAGCTATAATACATTTTATCAACATAACTTAACATTTAATGTATAAGCTGAGGTAAAAAATGTATGAGCCATGACCATTCTCTAATGTACCTAAAGATGCATTTAGTTTCCCTTATTTAATTTTCTCAAAAACCCAATTTTTATGGAATCTCTCTTTTTGAAAAATGATTCAAAGTCGTATTATTGGTCATTGATTCAAAGAGTCCCGAGGCATATTGGCCTTGGATAATACACAAAATATATTAAATTAAGAAGTTCAAAATTTTTAAAAGATCTTTTAAAATTATCACAAAAATCGACATAATCACATAAATTAAAAATTATTTTTATACAAATTAAACATAGATTAAAAAAAATATTTAATGCTGAATATTAAATAAAAACAAATAAGATGTGACAAATTAAAGCTATATTTAAATTGGTAGAAATGGACTTTGATAAATTATTCACTTTTTAAGTCAGCTTATTAGAAGCATAATATACACAATACAAGAAAAAAAGTATTTGTTAACATATATTATCTTAACGTAAAGGTGATTTATGTCAAGACTGATTATTTAAATATACAATTATGACATATAGAACATTTTTCAACCAAAAATGACATAAAATATGTTAATTGTTTTCTTGACATATATAAGTACAATAGTTTTTTAGTCTATACCAATAAAAATGAAATAATTTTTTATAATATTTTTAATTCATTAATATTAATGACATAAAATTTTCTCAATTACGCCTTTTTTTTTTCTAATATGTAGATATAAAAAAATCATTTATTTTTCTTTTGCCCATCATGCCTACCTCATACGATAGAAGATCAACATTTCAAAAAAACATCAAAGACAGAGTTTAAGTGCCTCTGTTCAGTCCTTAATGGGAAGAGTTTTTACTATATACACTCAATAAAGTGTTTATTTTTATGATTTAATGTTAATGATTTATTTTTTCAGTGTGTATTAACATAATATTTATATATTTTTCATAAACAATTTTTTATTATTATTGAAATAGAAGCTATCATATATTGTGTTAAATAAATAATTAGTTTGTGTGAGTCTTAAAATTTGGTGATAATTTGTACTTTGTTTATAAATTGACAATAAAATGCTATGTTTCATATTTACTTTTTAAGTTAACTTACATAAATTAATATATATAATTTTAAAATTACATAAATTAATATATTAGGAGATTAGGATTTTATTCTACTAATTAATTTCAATAAATTAATGTTATAGAATTTTTTTTGAGAATAATTTTTTTGAAATAATTTTTTAGAATAATTTAATATTATAGAATGGATGATCCACAAATTGATTCTCGTATATAGTTGGTTATAATAAATAAAAAATTAAAAGTTTTCCTTGACAAAATCTGGATTGTTTAAATTTTAACTCCACCATTGATTAACAAGAAGCCCTAAAGATAAACCTCACTCTCTCCCTCTTCTTTTTTTCGTTCTCCCTCCATGGAGATAGGTAGTACAAACCCTAGATATTGTTTAGAAAAACCTGAATCATCGGTTTTTCACCTCAATCTTAACCATCTCTCTCTCCTAAATGCTCTCTCTGCCTCAATCTTAACCATCCCATCTCTACTTCGGCATTTATCTCAAAGACTACAAATGCTCACAATCTAGTGACCATGGCCATTCTGGGAAGAGGCTCTGACATCATATCAATTTCATGGAGTATCATAGTCATCAAGCGCCGCCGAAAGTCAATGATCGTTGGGATCCATGGAGCATCGACGCTATGTTGATGTTTGACGGCTTGTGACATCAGATTTTGCACAGAGGATGCAATCTTCTCAAAAAATAGGTGGGCATTTTTCTTCAAATTGAGGTGAGGTGGATCTCGATCTCGCTATATACATCGATGTCGATACCCTTCAACCATTCCAAAGCGTGGATCACAGTCACACATCACCGTGGTCAGTTTCTTCAACCCTTCATCGAATTATTTAAGATTTCCTAAACTTGTGCTGGAAAGCTTAAAATTAGCAACTGATAATCAATAAAAATTAGAAAATTGATATTTCCAAAAAAGGTTGCTAATTTTTGTTGTGTTGATTTTTAAATATACCATGCATTTTTTAAAATCATTATATATATATATATATATATATATATATATATATATTTCCCATTAGGTAATTTTGTTACATGTGTTTTCGATTCTTCGAGTTTCCAGAATATAAAATTGAGGTTAATTTATAGTTAGGTAAAGGGAAAATAAATTAAGGGAATTGTTATTTTTGAAGTTTATTCAACAAGATTTGATGGTAGTTGATAATTCTGGTGTGGAATTTGCAGGAAATTAAGAATGCTGGTTTTGTCGATAGAGTCTGGATTGGATTTAGATATATTATTCATTTTAATTGTTTTATTTAATGTTTCAATTTTTTTTGAGAAGATTGTGTTTCTGTATTGTGTTTGCAAAATTAATAAAAATTTTCCTTTAACGTGTATATAAAGATGAGGATGCTTTGTTAAATACCCAGTGCCCTCGAAATTTGGAGTTGAGATGGCAGACAGAGGTTAGCTCTAGCATATATGCTACCCCATTAATAGCTGATATTAACAGGTGAGATAAAAATTCATTGTCACTATTATCTAACTATGTATGAGCTTTCCGTGATCATTGATTCATTTGGCACAGGATCTTATATTCTTAGATTTTAATATTGGGCCATTCTATGTTTTCTTTCTCAGTGATGGAAAGCTTGATGTAGTGATTCCTTCTTTTGTTCATTATCTGGAGGTCTTAGAAGGTTCGGATGGAGATAAAATGCCTGGTAATAAATGATACTTTTTTCGCCTATCAAAAAAAAAAAATTGATACTTTTTTAAAGATTTTTCCTAGGTAATCCATTATGTTACTAAATATATCCAGTAAGCTATGTATTTAATTTTATAGACTAGTCTCAAAAGGTGCCAAGAGTATTATAAGGATTTTTAGTCCTCGAGCAGTCTTTTGATTGTCTGAGAATATGCATATAGATGTGACATGAAAAATACATTTTATTTTATTTTACTGGAAAGAAAAGTATTATATGGATAAATACAATTATTGATTGATGAAAGAAGAGTGCTACATAGGGAAACACAATTATACTGATTTTGGAAAGATGCTTGTATTGAGTTTAATGCTGTTTTTCATTTCAGGTTGGCTTGTATTTCACCAGTAAACTGTCCATTCTAGTCCTCTTCTGTATGATATTGACAAGGATGGTGTAAGAGAAATAGCTTTGGCTACCTACAATGGTGAAGTGCTTTTCTTCAGGTAGTCTTTAGTTATTTTTGTATGAATGGCTTCTGATTGTTGTGTTATGTCTGTTGTTTAGCTAGTTCTGCTTTCTCAGGACAAGTTTATCTATTCTATTTCTTGGTATCTGGTTACATGATGACCGATAAGCTAGAGATGCCTTGAAGGAGAGTTCAGAAAGATTAGCATGTGGGTTTACATCTAGATCTAGTGGACCGTTCTCATCCAGATGTAAATGATGACCAACTTGTTCAGGAAGCTGCTGAGATAAAGTTATTTTCTAGTAACTTAATAAATAAATCTCACCAAGAGGTTAAAAGTCTGAATATTAATGTCCCACTTAATGCGTCGATTTCTTTCTTGTCCCATGCTATTCTAATATATCCATTCAAGCTCCACTGCCAACGAGAATCATTTTTCGCATCTTCTATGGTGTTTGAATATTTAAGTATTTGTTATTATTAATGTTTTTGTTTTATTCATGGTTTAAACATGAAGTTATGATACAACATGGGGTGCCTTATACTTTCTGCTTTCAGATCATTACCTTGAATATGTTAGAATGAATTTTCTAAACCTAAAGATGAGTATAGTCAAGCATTTATTCTCAAGCTTTATATCAACAGCTTCCTCATCCCTCTTTTACGTGGCACAACAATTTATAAGAACTTTCCAACACATCCTTTAGTCTCCTGGCCTCTTACATGATCAGACAACTACTTGTTAGATTTAAAGATTCACCATGACACGGAAAATTCATTGAATCCCACGGGTAGTTGGATCCTGATTACTTTTATGCCTTAAAATATGGCATATAATTTTTGTTTAAATTTACTGCAGTCTTTTGCTCATTTAAATTGATTCTATATTGTCCTAGAAGCTCCAAACTAGAATTGCTTCAGAATAGTTTCTTGTATACTTTATTGATCAAATCAGTAAATGTGGGATGTCAATTTAGAAATGAATGGAAGCAAATCTGGGTCAAACTCTACTATTTTTACATCAGCAGAAAGTCTCCTTGGTGCAGTGAATGCCTCCCATCCAGAGAACGATGGGATAACAAATGGAAATGAAACAGAGTCAATCATTAAGCTGCCAACAAGTAGGCATAATTCTTCTGAGGATATTGGGTCTGTCAGCACCCGTAATGCTGAGAATGGCACCAGTAATTTTTCTCAATATATTAGTTTTTTTTTTCTCTTGGAGATTTCAAAAACCTTTTAGCATCTGAAACTTCTTTGTGAACTTAAGGGAACACTAATGTTCGATAGGGATTCAATCTCATTCTCGTTGACAATTGAGTTTCCATCTTTAAAGCTTCCACCTATCCAAATAGATCTTGTCCATCTAATGTATTTTAAAAGCAACATTCTTTCTTTTCATCTTCGAAGAACATGACTCATTGTTTCACTTTGTATAATGGAACAGATGGTCTCTTGCTGGAAGATAGAAAAGGGTTGCCAATAATAAAATGACAGTCACCTTCTTATATGTCATTGTATTATTGGCAGCCCTTTATATACACCTCTTTTTATCAATAAAATAATAATAATAGAATGACAGATATCCTGCAATTGATGGTTTACTGCAATGGACTTGCTTATTACCAATTGTTTTAATGAAAAAGACTTCTTGTATGTCTCCAAACATTTCCTGTGTCCCTTTTGTCCTCTTGGAGATTGTTTGGTTGTTTCATGTATTTTGATTTTTCATCTTATTTTATCATTTTCATGAATAGCTCAAAATGCAAACTTAT
Source organism: Tetrastigma voinierianum (assembly GCA_016808115.1). Lineage (NCBI taxonomy): Eukaryota > Viridiplantae > Streptophyta > Magnoliopsida > Vitales > Vitaceae > Tetrastigma > Tetrastigma voinierianum. The sequence continues at coordinate 168,151 of JAEQBH010006388.1, forward strand.
TGATTTGGTCCCTTGCCTTCAGTCTTTGGTAATAAGTCTTCATCTACATTGCTTTTAGTTTTCAGGAGAATGTTTTAAATAAATAATTTGTTAAATGCTTGCTGGTTTTTTGTTGGTCTAGTTATTTAAAAATATCATAATAATGTCATTAATATGTCTTTCTTTATATATTTTGTTTGTTCACACACATACAAAAATGGTAAATGATGACTTTCATTAACAAAAGTCCAAAGATGTTAATGTAATGATTCTAATTACTGACATATTATGTCTTATCTTTCATTTAGTTGATAGCTACAATTGAATATAAGCTTATGTATTTATGTGGATGCTATTGAATGAGAACAACTCCACACAAAAGCAATGAAACAATAGATGAAAATAATATGTTTCTAGATGTTGTGGTGGACAACAAAGGCTCAAGTTTATGGGCTTGGCTCACATGCTACACAATATTATGATTTTGGCTCTACCTCTTATTTCACATCAGCATTTGATGTTTCTCAACAAAATGAGGAGGTAATTCAGCAGTTACAACACAATATTAATGATCAAGATTTAATGATTAGAGATCTGCGAGAGACGACACAACTATTATTAAGGTGTTTGGATGAAATGTCTAAAGGTTGACAAGTACTAGTACCATACAATCAACCTTCGGATGACCATGGTAATGAGCATCAAACATCTGGCGATGATCACACCTCTGATGATGCTAATTTATTTCATAGTAGTGAACTGTTTAAGTACTTTTTTATGTAACTATAATACTTTTTAACTATTTAGGTACTTTGTTTAATACCTTCGAAATATTTATGTACTTTTTTTAATACATTTGACTGTCTGCAATATTGTTCTTTTTTTTTTTTTGTTATCAGATATGTCGTTGTTATATTATTAGCATGATCATATATATAAATTTGCTTTTATGAGAATCATAAAATGTGTTTTAATTAGGTTTTAAGAGCCAAATTATAGTAGTAAAAATATAAATATATTTATATATTTACCTACAATTTACAGACGAAATACATACAAAAGTGGTGAATAATAACTATCATTTACCGACAGATTACCTACAAAATCACTGACTAAATACCGACAAAGGACTTCTGTAGCTAAATCATCGATACGATCGATGGAATACCTACAAAAGTGGTCATCAATTACCACGACCATCTACAAAATCACCAACAAATTCTAGCCAATTACCGACGTATCGTTTATAAAGATTGCTAATTACTCACTCGATTACCTACAAAATCACCAACAAAATACCTATAAAAGTATATTCGTGAGCAAAATTACCGGTGCATCAATCGACTTAACGCCTATGTGCGCTTTTCGTCAATTACCGATTACCTACAACTCACCAACAAAATACCAACAGTCTGTCCATAGGTAAATTACCAACAGATTACCTATGGAATTTTGTCAGTATTTAGTCCCCACTTTGTAGATTTCCCTCAACTTTACCTACCACTTTTCCACAATTTACTGACGGAATTTCCATAGGTAATTTACCTACAGATTGATTTTCTGTCGGTAATTTATTTACCTACGCCACAACAACCAACGAAATATAGTCGCTTATTTCCTAGGGTAAATTTAATTTCACCACTAAGTTTTATATTACCTACTGCACTCGCAGAAACTGGTCACTTTATTGTAGTTTTGATACTTTGATGAGCTTTTAAAAGTCATCTATTTTTAGTCCATTTTTCTCGCTTTGATTTTAATGTAAAAGGAATAATTAAGATGCGTAATTATGGAATAATCAAACCAAATCAAGTAATAGATGGTGGTGAATTCAAGAAAAGTTAAGAATTTTTAAAAGGAAGCGTAAGGTGGATGAGCTGCTAATGAGATAATTGGTCACAAGTCATAGAGAAAAGGCGCATGCCATGAAGGAACCATGTCGGAAGCCGGCAATAATCAAAATGTCGCATATTCAGTTGCAGCTAGTGAAAACTCCGTACTTAAACGAAGCTTACTTGAAGAACAAGGCGTGCCGAGTTGTGCCAGAAACTCCAGCGGCAAATCAGAAACGAAGAAGAAGAAGACTTCATGTCGCGATATCTCGATGCCGCTGCACATCGACAATGATGGCTGTATAGCCATGACGATGCGAAGCCGCCGCGCGACAACTATTGTGAAGAGAAGAGGTCGCTGAGACCACCGAATAGATCAAGCTTCGTCGCGACATCGTGAAACTTGGAAGAAATTTGATGAGGTCGCGACAAGAAAAGCCTTCCCGGACGCTGCGGATGTATGTGAAAAGACGAAATCGCTAGACCGGGAAATGCTTGTCGCGACAGAGGACTAAGTCGCGCGACACCAAAAGCAACGCGAGGCTCGCGAAGACATAGCCGGCGTCGCTACAAGAGATCGAGGTCGCCGGCATAAGACTCGGCCGCTGAAAGTCGCAGTGAATCGAATCATTGTCGCGACGTGAGATTGATGTCGCGACATCAGGAACACCAGTTGAAACCTGCAGATCCTTGAGGTGATGTCGCGACAAGAGATTGATGTCGCGACACCCGGAAGACAGGTCAATGCCGCAGAAGATTCGAAATGAGGTCACACGCGAGATTGTTTTCGCTGACATCAAGAATACCACGGAAGGTCATGGTAATATCAACCGCGTCGCGACGCGGGAGATCGGTGCCCGCCAACATTAGAAATCATCGCTTGAAACCCGCAAAGGCATGAAGTGATGTCGCTACGCGGGACTCGATGTTCGGAGATCGTGAACACGTGCTCGGTCGCACACTTGCCCGACGCCGCGACGCGAGATCGATGTCGCGATACTACGATGTCGCCGACAAGGGAGTTAAAGTCGCGACCTGAACATTAATATGGGCCAGTCCATTTGGAAATCCACAAAGACAGCATTGGGATTAGGGCCCAACCGAGAAACCCTATAGATATAGCCTACCCAAATTTCATAATCTAAGAGCTTCGCGCCGATGAGCTTAAAAGTCATCTATTTAGTCCATTTTTCGATTGATTTTAATGTAAAAGGAATAATCCGCATACGTAGATATAAAGAAATCCTTACCAAATTCGTATTTCAGAAGTATAAAAGAAAGAAGAAAATGCAAAGTGAAAATGCAAGAATCGCGCAGTAAAATGCGTAAAAGAAAGCAGCATGTAAATGAAAGCAACTTCGCTAACTGGCGTTGCAGCTGGGGTTACACAAGCCTACCATGAGGTCGCGACCTCGTGGAAATTGAAGGAATCTCGGCGTGTGTCGCGGCTACGGATAACTGTATATTGAGGTCGCCACCGAGATCGCGCATGAGAAAGCTGCAAAGAAATGAGCTGAGGGCGCGACGTGAGATCGAAGTCGACATCGGGCGAAACGCTCGTGCCTACAAAGTCATGAATCAAGTCGCGACAAGATAACGATGTCGACATCGTGAACAAACAATTGAGACTCAGGAGGCATGAAGTGATGTCGCTGGCAAGGGATCGGCGTCGCGGAAAAGAAGAGCAATCAAAGGAAAGATACAAGTACGATAAGATCAAGCAAATAGAATCGCCGATGTCACGACAACATATTGATGTCGCAACATCGCGAGAAAACAAATAAACCTCGCAGCAGATAGCTGATGTCATCACGACAAGAGATTGATGTCGCGGATATCCGGGGCGATAAGTTGAATGCCGCAGAAGATGCGAAATGACGTCGCTGACATGAGACGGGTGTCGCGAGCATCAAGAGCGACTCAGCTTGAAATATACAAAGGGCGTGACTAGATCTCACGGCGCGAGATTGTTGTCGGCCACCAAGCAATTAACAACCGGGCCATGCCCTGCAGAACTAAGTCGATGTCGCTGCGAATAGCGATCGGCGTCGCTACATCAGAACCTTCAGATGAAAGTCAAAAGAAATGAACCGCCAATACGATAGCAGATCGGTGTCGCGACATCGTAAGATTCCATCGACAACGAAGCTTTTATTTAGTTGATGTCACGACGAAGAGAATGACGCCAAATCGAGCAAATATGTGAAGCCGCAGCAGAAGTAAGCCGATGTCGCGGATAATAGAATGATGTCGCGACATCACTAATGACCGCTCAAGACCAGATAGACAATATTAAGGTCACAGTGAGATCGAGGTCGCGATGATGGATGATATCGCTTAAAAGGAATTGAGGTCGCTGATACTTAACAAAGTGGACTGGGTCGATACCTAAAATCCACGCAGGTTACATCGGGATTAGGCCCAATCGAAAAACCCTATAAATACGCAGCCTATCCGTAAGAGGAAAGAAGCCATACATGCACTTAGAGAAACCGGATAGCTGAAGGCTCATTTTTTTTAGTTTTCTTTTCTTTCCTTTCCTTTTATTTTCTTTAATATGGATAGATTAGATTAGATTTATCGTCTAGTTTTTTTTTTTATTTCCCGGAACTCCGATGTTATCGCTTTGAGCTAAAGCTGAATGCGTAATTCCAATTCTTTCAAATTACTACTCCGAATGTTAGTTCGTATAAATTTCTGAATTCGGCTTCCGCCAAATGCGCTTATTCTTATGATTCAGGAATGCCGTAGTGTGTAATTCAAGAATTTGAGGAACCCAATTTTCATTAAGAGAATGTTATTGTCGAAATTATCTTTCCTATTTATTTCAAGCAAATTGCTACTTCGCTTACGAATCTCTATTTCTAAGCAGTGGGTATAAGGTTTTTGATGAATATCACTTATACCCGCATGCTAAGCTGCCATTGCTCCGATTTCAAGGAGGTCCTCTGAAAGCACACGTAGATGACAATCCCCTGGAGTTGAAGTGAATACTTCAAAAGGTATATTAAACCCGCTAATAGAGATCTAATGAGCTTTGGCGAAGTTTATCGATAAATCCTTTTCTCACTTGAAATCAAGAACGAAGCTGAACAGTTATCAATTTTTTTAAATTGTTGTAGAAACAATTTCATCCTAATAGTGGTGCCAACCCAGTTAGCTGAGATCTAATCAAGTGAGAGGGTGATCTATTTTAATTGGAGGAAGAGTAACTGAAGCTGTGATATCCCCTTTGCTTTCAACGATAACTCGGGTCTAAGGCAGACACCCATAAAATGGGTGTAAGTATCAGAAAAGAAAATACCTGCACTAGGAAGTCTCGTTAAAAGTGCGGTTATCTAATTCCCCTGTGACTGAGAGAATCAAATAAAAATTAGATAATGAAATGTGAGGCGCCGGAGATCCACCAATCATTAATGCCTCGGCTGCATTTTGAAATCAAATTCACAAGAAAAAATTTAAGGTGCTCGACAGAATTGATACTACAATAGCATTGTTTTAATAAGTGTTTCAAACAATAGTTATTCAATTTCTATTCATTTTCTTAATTATTAATTATTCTTTATTCTTTATATTCAGTTTATTGTTCATTTCGCTTATTTCCCTTGATTCGTTTTAATTTTCCAAAGACCTTAATGCCGGATCTTACTATCATTTAGTGGTCCAAATAGTATGGAAATTTAGGCAAATGGGGTAGTTGATTTAAAATTTTCGAGATCTCCTGGGTGAGATCGATATCTGACTTAAATCCATTTTATTACTTGTCGACCGCGGCACTCATAGAAGATATCGCATCAAACCAAACTTTGAAAATGATTTACTTATGAGATTTTCGTTTATATATAGTGTCAACAAGTTTATCGGGCGCCGCCGGTTGACAATAAATTTTGGTAATAGTGTGTCATAAATTTACAAGTGTTTCGTTCGATCAAGTTTTATGGCGCCGCACGGATTAGACAATAGTCCTTCGTAATAAGTGTCATAAATTTACGTGTTTGCCCGATCAACAAGTTTTATGGCCGCTGTCGGATCGAAAGAATTTAATAAATCAATATTCGTATGAAAGAAGGAAATACTTAATTCGACATTTAAAGAAAAAGAACAAAATTAGATTTTCAAGCAAAGGGTCTATTTTGGCCACTAACCTTAAACTAAAAACAAATTGAATATATTTGTTGATTTGACTAATCCACACGGGAGTGTGTTTTGCTTTCGTAAAACTTTCGATGCATGTGAAACAACACCGATCTCATTCCAACGACACTAAATGGGAGACGCCTAAGCTCGAAAGACCAAGAAGGCGTAAAACTCAAATCCATGGCAATAAAGGCGTGGATCAAAGTTGAAATACATATAAGAAGCTTGTAGCGCCCGGGGCCATCGATACAACGGAGGATGAGTGGAGACCAATTATAATACAGAAGAATATCAATGATCACAACCCGCAGCTTGATGCTAATAATTAATCAAGCGCTGATCGACATAATGGTCCGGAAGAAGACGCCATCGGGTCATCCCACCGAAGATCCAAATGAGCACCTGGAAGAGCCCCTCAGATGGCATTACTGCAGCCAACGGGTGAGACCGTAAGTCATATAAATCGCATCTATTCCCATTCTCTAAGAGATACAAAGCACTACATGGTATGAATCTACCATATGGTTCTCGTTGATCTGGGAGGAATTAATGGAAGCCTACTTAGGTAGATTCTTTCCCCCAGCCCTCACCACGTAGTTAGCTGGGTGGAAATCATCAGGTTCCAAAGAAGCGGAAAGGAAAAGCTCAGACGTAGCTCGGGAAAGATTCAAACGCTTGGTCGAGAAGATGTCCAATGACGGGATAGATCCAAAACTCGATGGACATCAGACATCATGCTTCAATGATATATCAAAAGGGATCATCGATGCTTCATGCCGGAGCACTAAACGAAAAAGTGTCAAGAGCAAGAAAAGAGCCGATCAAGACTGGCTAAATGTAACATGTGAAAACTCCCTCCGAGCTTCAAGAGGAAACAAGCAGAGGAAAGGGGATCATAGCCGAGCAAGATGACCCATGGAAGCCAAGTGCCGATGCCATTACGCACGAAATGATAGGCAAAGCAAAGAAAAGACACACACCGGCCTCATGAAATAGGAGCAATTGAAAGGGAGTTATTGAAGGGAAGTGCGAGAGGGTAACTGAAGAACGTCATGATGCTGAAGAGGTTAATTATTTGGGTGAGCCAAGAGCTTACCATTTCAAACCCAATCCTAACCTTCCAACACATTATCACCAAAGACTCGGGGAACCATAGGAATATCTCGATGGTGGAGGGGCTTCTCAAGGCCCAAGGCGTACGTAACCCCAACAAGGGTATCAAGAACCACCAAGGTTCCAAGAGCAGAAGAAGACGGAATGAGCACAGGAATGAATACCAGGTCGTAGGAGGGCCCACCTTCAAGAACGTGGGATCGTGATTTCACGGGGATAATAAGTCTGAACCTCCATGAGCAAAGTTTGCAGAGTCGAAACAACTACTACCAATTCTCAAATTTTTCAACACCACCACGTACCAAGAACCTGAGACACAAGGTGGCAAATGGTCTCTAACCCTCTGAAGCCGTAGGAGCATGCCTTCCAAGTGACACAAGAAGAAACCTAAAAGACCGGCATGGTCAGTGTACTAGAAGCCGAAGGAGCTAAAAGAAATGAAAGAGAAAGATGACTCCGCAACAAAGACGTACCAAGATCGAAAGTGAAGAGGAACTGAGAAAGAAAAAGAAAGAATAGAGAGGAAGAACATCCAAGGATCAAAGCCCCAAATCCCATTTCCACAAAGACCGGTAAGTCAAGAATGAAGAGGCAGGTTCTTGTGGAAAACCTTCAAGAAGCTGGAGATAAGTATGCCTTTTACTGAGGTGGTAACTCAAATGCCACTCTATGCAAAATTTCTGAAGGACATACTGAGCAAGAAAAGAAAAATAAGTAGGGCTAAGGAATAGTGAATCTCACCCGCCACTTCAGAAGGCGCAATCAGAAAGAACTACCAAGAAGACGGCTGGTCTGTGGAGTTTCGCACAAATTCCTGTATTTGGCTTGGAGAATGAATCAGGAAGCTCTCTCGCGATCAGAGCTAGTATCAATTTGATGCCTCTCACGCGCTAAGAAACTAAGTTTGGGAGCTTACTCCCACAACCGTTACTTTCAAATGCATGCATGCATCGATGGTAAAACCTGGCAGTCATTGAAGATGTGTATTGGTCACCGCTGGGAAGTTTGTTTTCCCAAAGATACTTTATCATTCTCGACATGGAAGAAGATTCACAAGTACTCGCTATCGGGAAGACCATTCCTAGCTACCGGAGCGCCCACTGATATGCAAAAAGGAGTTCTCATCTTCAGGGTCGAGAAGAAGCCGCGATTCAAATTTGATCAAAAGTATACAAAATATGTATTGCAGACAAGGAAAGTTGCAATGTAGCTGATTTTGTCTATACTTCCAAATTCGATATTAAACATGACAACACTCAGCTTTATCAATGAAAAGAGATGAATTCCCAAAGATAATCAAGACAAGTTCACTGAATTTCCATACGCCAGCTTTTAATTCTATAAAATCGGTTGAAGCTTGAAGCAAAATGTAAACAATAATGAGGAAAAGAGCGGAAGTTTGAAGAAATTCATCAAGAAACCAAAGCAGGCGGTTAGTTTTGAAAGAGCTACATGTCATCGTAGCATGCTTACTTAGAATTACCAAAGAAAAACCAGCTGATCATTTTTTTTTTTTAACCAGATTAAGTGAGGATGGAGGAAACAAAGATTGCTGAAATATTGGTGGAAGCATAAGGAATCGCTAGCTTGGTCCATCAAGAGTCAAGGGTATCACCATCAATTCCGCATGGCTAAGGATTCCCTGCTAGAAGAGACTTCAAAACCATCTGTAGAACACCGAGGAGAATCAATCCAAAGTATTTAAGGAAGTAGTCGTGAAGGAAGTACTAAAATCATAAATGCTGGTTTTATCTATGCTATCTCGTATAGTCTGAAGTAGCCTACCATGTGGTTCCAAAGAGCGGGTTTACTGGGATCGGGAAATGAAAGAAACACGTTCCAACAAGATCGTTGACAGGTGGATGGAGGGCGATTGACATGTGAAGTCGAATACGCGAACCACAAAGATCATTTCGCTTCACGGATCGATGTCGGGACAAAGAAAGGTGACACCCCTTACTTTTGTTTTCCGACGGGTATTCAGGATACAACTGTATTGCTATCAAGACCTGGGCGCGATCAAGAGAAGACCACATTCACATGCCCTATGGTACATTTGCCTTCGTAAGGATGCCTTTTGGGTTATGTAATGCTCCAAATACATTCCAGGTGTAAGATGTCCATATTCTCGTAGACCGTTGAAGAAGCTATGGAAATTTTATGGATGACTTTATCGTATGGATCCAAATACATCAATGTTTAAACAATCCGGAAACAAGTACTTCAAAGATGCCAAGACAAACAATTAGCACCGACCGAGAAATGCCATTTTATGGTGACGTATGGAATTGTTCGGGGCATAAAATTTGCACATCGACTAGAAGTCGACCAATCTAAGGTATCCATTACTCAAACCCCCGCACTACTCCATTAAGCAAGAAAAGGAGCAGAAGCCAGCATGATTTACAGATTCATCAAAGATTTTTCAAAAATAGCCGACCATTATGCGACATCGAAAAGAGATATGTTCAATTTGATGACTCAGAAGAAGGTCGCTGACAAAATCAATCTCAAATCGGGTACAGCACCTATAATGGCTTCTAATTTTAACGGATCGTAGATTTGAAATAATGTGTGATGCCAGAGATTTTGCCATGGGAGCTGTGTTGGGGCAAAGAAAAGAGAAAGTATTCAGAGCCATATACTATGCGTTAGTAAGACCTTCAATGAAGCACAAGAGAACTACTCAACAACCGAAAGGAGATGCTAAATATAATATTTGCTTCAGGAAAAGTTTAGGCAATACATTTTAGGATCCCATGTGGTGTAATTCACACCGACATGCAAGAATCAAATACTCTGAGATGTCGAAAAATGCTTAAGTCGATTGATAAGGTGGGTGTCGCTTTGCAAGAGTTTGATTTGGAAATCAAGGATAAAAGGATGTGACAATGTGATAGCGATCACTCACAAGAGTAGAAAGAAGTGAATGGATGAAGAAAATGTCTAGCTAATTGCAGTAACTTCCTGCATGAGCAATTGTTTAAGGTTTCCTTCCCAACTTCCATGGTATGTCGAGTATTGTGAATTATCCGCTTCAGGAGTACGCCTTCGTAATTCAAATACCAACGTAAGAGGAAACTTTAACCGACAAATAGATATTATATTCGGATGACCCATCAAGTATTCAAGAGAGGTACGATAATAAGAAGATGTGTGTGCCGTAAGGTGAACAAGGCAAATATTTAAATGAATGCCATGTATCACCATGGGGGGGACATTTTCCGAGAAAGAATGCACCACAAAGATACTCCAATCAGGTTTTATCGCCCACTATCTTCGTAGATCGCGCGCAGTGGGTGAAATCAGGTGATCGATGCCAAAGGATTGGAAATATCGCCAGCCAGAATGAAATGCCTAAAAGGTATTATGGTGATACAAATTTTTGATGTTTGGGGAATATATTTTTATGGGACCTTCACCATCATTCGGGAAACCTATACATACTGCTAAATAGAGATATTACGCCTAAACGGGCGGAAGTGTACTGGCCCAAGGAATGACGCTAACACGCTTGTGAGTTTCTCGCAAAAGAATATTTTCGAGAAGGTTCGAACCCTGCAACCATCATTAAGGATTTGGGAACTCATTTCGCAAACAAAATATCAGAAAAACTCATGAGTAGTACAGATCAAGCATGTACGAGTTTAGCCTATCATCCCCACCAATGGACAAGCGTAAATTTCCAACAGGAGATCAAAAGAATACTTGAAAAGACTGTGTGGAGCTCAAGCAGAAGGATCGGGTCTTCCAAAACTTGATGATGCACTGGGCCATGGGATCGCATACAAGACCCCATTGAATGTCCCCATACGTAGTCGTTAAGTAAACCATGTCATCTACCTCTTGAATTAGAATACAAGGCAATGTGGGCCATTAAGAAGTTAAACTTCGATTTTAAAGCTGCAAGGGAAGAAAGATTGCTCCAACTATCTGAATTGGAAGAACTGAGAAATGAAGCCTATGATAATGCTAGAATATACAAAGACAAGACAAAGAAATGGCATGATCAGAGAATCTTGAGAAAAGAATTCAGAACAGGGGAACAGGTTCTACTTTTTTATTCTAGGATCGGTTGTTTCCGTGGAAATTAAAACTAATTGGAGCGGGACCACGGGCAGCACAAGTACTACATTCTGGGAGCGTGAACATTGGAAGCATCGATAACGGGAAGAGACCAAGGTCAATGACAAAGGTTAAAGCATTATCTCAACAAAGAAGAGGAAATTGAAGAACTCCTAACCGGTTCTCGAGGAAAAGAAGAAGTATCACAACAAAGAAGTCCAAATTAAGGACTCAAAACCGAAGCAGCCTAATGGGAGGCAAACCCATGAGGACTTAAATTCGATTTTAAATTTCAATTATTTCTTTTCTTTTGTCATTGACAATTAGGTCGATTTGTTTCTTTAGAAGGATATATTTAATTTTTAGAAATCGATCAGAGTTTAATTAGAATTTTCCTTTGAATATTGCAAAGATCTTCCGTAAGGGTTAAAGACATGAATAGCAAGGCAACTATGTGAATAATTCCAAAGAAATTGCAGAAGTCATGACATGAGAAAAAGGGAGTAACCTTCTCCCTAACCCAATTCTCAGAGATATATTTGAATTAATTATTAAATCTTTGCTTAAAATAATATGCCCTCAAGAAATGTCTAAACTGGTAAGGATCAATAAGAGAATTCAAGGTTTTCAAATCATTGAAGAAGCTAAGGTCAATGCATATAAGGGTTATGTCGCGACAAAGTCAAGGCTGGTCCCTACAAACATCATGTCGTGGACCGCTTGGAAAAAGAACAATTAGTGAGTATCGAGGAAAGAGATACACGCCGACACCACCGCGATGTCGCGACAGTTGAATTAAGTTTCAAAATGGAGAAGGATTGTCATACATCAAACAAACTCGAAAACCCCGCATTACGCGACATCCTGTGTATGTCGCTACATAAAAGTGCGACATGTGCCAACTACTCACTTCAAAAAGCCCTAAATTTAATGATCTCAAATAAAAAGAGGCGGAATTGAAGTCGCGACAGGTCTTAATTGAAGCATTAATTATCTAATAAACATCGATTGAATCAGCACGCTTGGAAACTATTTCATTCACTCCAACCCACATAACCATTCACCTGCCTTCCTCTCTCAATCTCGAACTCCGAAACCCAAGATTCCAAACCTTCGAAAAGCTTTTCTCGCTTCCAATGGCTGAAATTTCCACCCCGGTCCCTAATCTAGACGAGATTATGAGGGAAACACTAACAATCGTAAGAAGAAGAAACTCGCCAAGGAGAAATGCTAGATGCAAGATCTGGCTTCGGGAAGAACAAAGGTGAGAGATACCATCGGCACCGAAGATCCGGACTTCTCAAGAAAGAGCGTAAAAGGGAAAGGAAAAGGAGAGAAGAATAAGCAGGCATTCTCGTCTCAGACTTAGTTTTATTCCCAAAGGGAAGGCATTATGCTAACAAGGGGTTTGTCAGTAGAGGAGATCTCAAAACCCTCAAGGTGACTCCTTTCAAGGAGATGATAGAGCGTAGAGGATGGGAGAGTCTCCGCGCACACCAAAAGGTATACAAGATCGGGTAAGAGAATTTATTCAAATATGGTAGGAAGGAAGGATTGAGCGCTTTTGTTGGGAGGGGTCCGTATCTTACTTAAGCCAAAGCCATCAACGAGCTCCATGGTAAGGATGGGGCTCACAAACATGGTTCCAAATTCAAGAAATTGTTGGAAAAACCAAAGTTTGGAAGGATTGCTAAGAAGCTCACTAACGGTAAAGTGCAGTTGAACCAAGAAGAAGCAAGACCAAGAACAAGGAATGTGAGTAAGCCTTACCAAGAGGCTAAGGTATGCTCTTATTTTCTCGGGCTTCGTTTCCGTCCCAACAAAACATGTATGCAATGCGGAGAGAACAAGAAGCTGCGGTTGCCGATGCCATACCTAAGGGGTATAAGATCAATATAGGAGTTATCATCGAGAATTCTATCATGAGATATCATGAGGCGGAACAAAAGAGGTCTTATCTCACCCAAAGAACAATCACTGCCTGCGGCTTCAAGGCTGGGGTCAAAGGAATTTGGGAGTCAGAAGAAGTACCCAGAACTTCACCACTCCTTCTGACAGGAGTTAGCAAGGGACCAAGAAACCTGAAGAAAAGGGGAGTGCTGGTGGAATGCAGGAGAAGCCCAAGTCAAGAAATTGTAAAAGAAGACTCCGAGGGTTGCTGATCAAGGAATGTGAGCAACTTAAAATCACCCACAATAATAATTACATGTTCATAGACAACGCAGGCAAGATGAAGGCTCGGGTCACTCTCCATCCCTTAGCCGCTTCTCCTCCCGTGCGTAACAAAACTTCCAACTGAGAAAGCTCAAGGGATACATTAAGAGAACAAATGCAGATCGAAGCTATCCATGCCTCATAAGAGAATAGATGAAAGAGAGAAGGATTGGAAACTACAACAGAATTCGTAGAAAGCATTTATGAAAAAAGAATTGAAGAAGAGACCAACAAAGTGGGAGGAAGAGCTAAATAAAAGAAAAGGAGCATGAAGTAGCTACAAAGAAAGAGAACAAAGAAGGAGAGAAGAGTTGAATAGAAAAGAGGAACAGATGGGAAGAATTTCGAAGCAACAAGGGGAAGAGTTTGAAAAAGAAATGAAGGGAAGAGATCACAACTGCGTAAACCAAACCCGCCTCATGAAGCTTTTTATAACAACCAGTTTGAGCGTGATTCTCAACTCTTAACTATGATAAAGGAAAGAGATACAGAGCAGAAGCCAAATCAGAGCAAGTAAAAGGATTCAAGTTTTTTGCACAAGTCTCTACAAAAGATTTTGAGAAGAAATCGATGATAGAGATAAGAAGCGCATTGCATGCGTAATCCTATGCTGCAAATAATGGTCGGAAAAACTTAGATCCGATTAACAACAATCTCACAAATTCCTAGAGGTTATGACCGAAATGGAAAATACAATGAATGCCTGGGGAAAGAGGCATGGGATTTAGTCGAATTTAAAGGTTTGATCTCTCTAATGAGATTTTCCTTGAACAAATGGGAGAAGGAAACCAAGAAGAGAAAGGAAAGAAAAGAAATGAAAATTCTCGAATTTCCACCCATTTAGGTATTACTGGGACTCAGACTCACCCAACATCTTTGCCCTCGGGGCTATTTCAAAGAAAAAAATAGACCTTCTCCCCGCCTAACTTTCATTACCATCCTTCTCTCATACGTATATCCAATCACGTAATTAAATCGTAATAAAATGAGAATTTTAAATTGAATTGTCAGGTGTGCTAATTAAGTTGTTCATTCCATGATTGTGTTGCTTTGTGATTGAGTGATTAGGAAATCAAAGTAGCAAATCGTAATAAAAACCTGAGATGTAATGAGCTAAATCGAATGAAGCGCCGATTAGGAATGAGCTGGGGTAAGTAGAATAAGGGCCAAATAAATACGCTTTGATTGGAAACAATAAGGTGCAAAAGCTACTTAAGTTTAATAAGTCCAGAATTGAGGGTTGTAATACAATAGAAGGAACAAAACATATTGAGTTTCGCGGGTAAGGAACAATAAGTCAAAGAACCCGTTTGAATATCAATTAATTTAAATGCTTATTAACAAAATGAGTCAAGGTACTCCCTATGGTTACCACAACTGCTCAAACCAAATTCTAGAATTTGTTAGATTGGCTGGTTGAGACGAAATCCTGTGTGATACAAATGACAAGAGATGATGCAGCTTATCTCGACGCTGGAGCTATTCTACCATCCCTATTCATATGTCGATGCATATACAAGAAGGTTCCGCAAATTGAGCCAACAAGCCTAATTTTCAAAAATGTAATTCACGAAACCCCAACTCATCCTAAAACATCAATCCTTCAAGAAGAACCCATGATTACCCAGAATTCAAGGAGGAAGAAAGAAACGAAGTCGGAGTATAGATTTTTGAGGAACTCAAAAAGGAATGAAAGAAAAGACAAAGAGTAGAAAATGCACAGAAAAGAAAGTTTATGTGATAAGTTTTATCTTGTGGCCTAACTCTCTTGAAAAATTAAGTTCTTAGGGGTGTTTCAACACCTAGTACCCTAATGCCATCTGGTATGGGAGCTAATAACCCAAAGTTCGCTAAGAGTGTTAGAAAGCCTAAAAAGTTAAAAAATTGCACTATCTCTGAATGTTGACAAACAAGGAAGTTTCCCCAGTGGAATTACAAGTGAGAAGTAATGGGCATACGTCAATTGAAGAAATTAGAAGAGATGTCCCAAACATGAAGCTTGGTGGGAGTTTATTATAGAAACTACAAGAAAAATGGGCGTAGAGGAGAGAAAAGGTTCAGTGGTATCTAACCTAAAAATTCCTTCCATCCTACCCATTACCCGTGCCTAACAATAAAAACCCAAAAAGACCTCGATTGATCTCAAGGTCAAATCATCTACATTAGTGGAGATCAATATGAAAACAAGCCATGGAATTCGAAGAATAAAACAATCAAAATTGTGAAGGACTTTTAGGGAGTTAAATGACTCAAGATGAAATGAGAAAGGAAAATAATCTATCGCTCAACAGATCCAATGAATATGTTGTTTGTAAACAATTTCAACAGCTTTAGTTTCGTATAAGATAAAAAGTAGAGACCAACCTTGAACCGGACTTGAAGCCAGATGTACGTAAAATTATGCATACCTTGGGATTGCAATTAAATTGAATGCCACCGCATATCAAATCGTGAGAAATGTCCTTTGTTTGGAGGACAAAACAAATCTTTCTTTTTCTCGCTGAGGACAAGCAAATTTTAAGTCGGGGGAGTTTCGATGAGTTTAAAAGTCATCTATTTTTGGCCCATTTTTCTCGATTGATTTTAATGTAAAAAGGAATAACTGCATACGTAGATAAGGAAGAAACTCACCAAATTTGGTATTTGCAGGAAGTATAAAAGAAAGAAGAAAATGCAATGGAAAATGCGTGAATCGCAGTAAAAATGCAAAATACAGGCGTAAATGAAAGCAACTTCATAACTTATGTCAGTAGCTGGGTTACACGTCACTACAGGTCGCGACTCGTGAAATTGAAGGAAATCCGAAGGCAAACGCGATACGGATAACTGTGATATCGAGGTCACGACTCGGGAAATCGCGCATGAGAAAGCCGCGAAAGAAATGAGCCGAGGGCGACGTGAGATCAAGTCGGATCAAGAACCACACTCAAAGCTACAAAGTCATGAATCGAAGTCGCGAGCGAAGATACCGACATGTCGCCACATCGGGAACAAACAGCTTGAGACTTGTGGAGGCATGGCGATGTCGCTGGTTGTAAGGGATTGATGTCGCTGACAAGAAGAGCAATCAAAGGAAAGATACAAGTGGCGCACAAGATCACAAGCAGAATCGGGCCACGCCACGACAACATATCATGTCGCGACATCATGAGAAAACGCCTGAAACCCGCGGTATCCGTAGTTGATGTCACGACAAGAGATCGATGTCGCGACATCCGCCACGTCACCGCCGCAGGCACGTGATCGACGCCGCGACGTGAGATCGAGGTCGCGACATCAAGAGCGACCAGTTGAAATATACAAAGGGCGTGACTAGATCTCACGACAAGAGATCGCGTCGCGATACCAAGAACAACCGGGCTGAAGCGCCCTAGAGAACTAAGTCGATGTCGCGCAGAAGAGATCGATGTCGCGACATCGTGAACCTTCGTGATGAAAGTCGGAAAGAAATGAACCGGCCGCTACGACAAGATATCATGTCGCGACATCAAGACTCTATCGACAATGAAGCTTTATTTAGTTGATGTCACGACAAGAGAATGACGCCGCTGATATCAGAGCGCAACATGTGCGTACTCTACAAAAGAAGTGCAGCCGATGTCGCGATAAGAGAACATGTCGCGATATCACTAATGATCGCTCAAGATCAGATACAAGAGCTTTGGTCGCGACGCGGAGATCGAAGTCGCGACATGTGGATGATATTATCGCGACAAGGAATCGAGAGAGGTCGCTACATGAAATAGCTGACTCGGGCCGATACTCTAAAATCCACAGCAGCTGCTGGGATTAGGCCCAACCTAAAACCCTATAAATACGCAGCCTATCCGTAAGAGGAAAGTAGTCATGGCCACGCATCTAGAGGTCCTGATAAATGGCTATTCATTTTTTAGTTTTCTTTTTCTTTCCTTTTCTTTTATTTTCTTTAATATGGATAGATTAGATTAGATTTATCGTTCTAGTTTTTTTTTTTTATTTCCGGAACTCCATGTTATCGTTTTGAGCTAAAGTCGAATGCAAAGACTAATTCTTTTCAAATTACTACCCTAATGTTAAAGTTCGCATAAAATTTCTCTGAATTCATTTTCTCCAGCCAAATGCGCTATTCTTATGATAAGAGGAATGTCAGAGGTGTAATTCAAGAATCGAGGAACCCATCTTTCATTAAGAGAATGTTATCAGCTTAAATTATCTTTCCTATCAAGTTATTTCCAAAGAAATCGAGAATTTCGCCATGAATTTACTTCTAAGCATGTGGTATAAGGTTTTTCGATCCGAATATCGCTCTTATACCCGCATTAAGAAGCCGCTTCATCATTTCCGATTTTCAAGGACGTCCCTCCGAGTGACACAGATGACAACTCGAGTTAAGGAATACTTCTGGAAGGTATATTAACCTCGCTGGCTGGGGAGATTCAATGAGCTTGCGGAGTTTACTTGATAAATCCTCTTCACTCAAATCAAGAACGAGTTGAATGAGTTATCAATTTAAACAAGCAGAGTTCACCTCAATTCGACAGCCAATCCCGTGTTAGCCGAGATCTAATCAAGGAGAGGGTGATCTATTTTAATTGAGGAAGAGTGTCCCTGGGGCCATATCCTCGCTGACCGATAACTGGGAGCTAAGGTGTACACCCATAAAATGGGTATGAAGTATTGCAAAAGAAAATTACCTTTAATTAGGAAGTCCCTCGTTAAAGAGTTATCTAATTCCCGTATTCGAGAGAATCGTCAAAATTAGGATAATGAAATGTGAGGGGTGCGGAGAGATCCAAATTGAACTATTAATGCCTTCGACAGATTTTGAAATCAAATGCACAAGAAAATTTACGTTGACAATAGGAATTGATACTACACAAGATTGTTCTTAATGCGTTTCTCCAAACGATAGTTATTCAATTTCTATTCATTTTCTTAACTATTAATTATTCTTTATTCTTTATATTCAAGTTTATCGTTTTTACCAAATATTTCCTTTGATTCGTTTAATTTTCCAGAAGACCTTAATGCCGGATCTTACTATCATTTAGTGGTCCAAATAGTATGGAAATCGAGTAGTCGTGGTATTGATTAAAATTTTCAGATCTCTGCGGATCGATATCCGACTTAAATCCATTTTATTACTTTGTCACCTGCACTTCGCAAAGATATCGCATCAAAACCAAACTTTGAAAATGATTTACTCTGTGAGATTTTCGTTTATATAGTATATCGTCAACAGTTTATCAAGGCCAAGCCACGGATTAGACAATAAATTCTTGGTAATAAAGTAGTCATAAATTTACAAGTGTTTTGGTTCGACATCACGGCGGATACAGACGAGGTCCGGTAGCCAAGGCCCATTTTTCTTTTATTTTCTTTAGCTTTTCTTTCTTTTCGCTTTCTTTTCTTTCTTCAATGTTGATAGTTAGAGATTTGATTAGATTTATCGTTGTTGCTTTATTTTCTTCGAACTGATATCATTTTCGGAGCAAGGTTTTAATGCGTAATTCAATTCTTTCAAATTACTACCCGAATGTTCGGGTCTCGTGACAAAAATTTCCGGAATTTACCCGCTTCATAATGCAGCTATTCTATGATCGTAGGAATGTCAGAGTGTAACACCCAAGAATTTAGGAACCCCCATCAAGTGAATGCTATTGTCGAAATTATCTTTCCCGTAGTCTTTCAAGAAATTGCGAATTTCTCAGCTTATGAATTTACTTTCTACATGGGTTTAATGTTTTGATCTGAATATCGCTTTCTATACCGTATTAAGAATTGTTTCATTCACTGATTTCAAGGGAGGTCCTCTGAAAGGACACAGAGATGACAACCTGGGAAGATAGGATATTTCTTGAAGGTATATTAACTCCGCTATTAGAGATCTAATGAGCTTTGTGGAGTTTACTTTGATAAATCCTCTTCTCACTTGAAATCAAGAATGAGCTGAATGAGTTATCAATTTAAACAAGGTAGAGTTCACCCCAATTCAATAAAGGAAGCCAATCCCGTGTTAGCCGAGATCTAATCATGAGAGGGTGATCTATTCTAATTGGAGGAAGAGTAACCTAGTTTATATCCCGTTGACCGATAACTTTGGAGCTTAAGGTTTACATTCATAAAATGGGTATGAAGTATTGCAAAGAAAAAATACCCTGCACTAGGAAGTCCCTCGTTAAAAAAGTAGTTATCTAATTCCCTCGTATTCAAGAGGATCAGTAGATAATGAAACAAATGAAGTGTGGAGGAGATCCAAATTAACTTACTAAACGCCTCGACGATTTTAAAACTTGAAATACACAAGCAAAATTAAATAAGTTTAATAAATGTGAATGATACTTCACAATAGCATTGATCTTAATGTGTTCTCTAAACGATAATTATTCAGCGTCCATTTATTTTCTTAACTAGTCTTTATTCATTATTCTTTGGATTTCAGCTTATTTGATTGTTCATTTTTTTTTTATAATAGTATATTTTACAAATTTTAGAAATAAACACCATATCATGTTATAGTTCAAATAAGTATGGAGCTTGAGTAGTCGTAGTAGTTGATCTAGAATTTTGATCTCAGGGGATCGATATCCGGACTTAAATCCAATTTATTACTGGTTTAATTGGGCACTTGCAAGATATTCAGCCAAAACCGTAATTTAAAATGATTTACTCATGTGTTTTGTTCGCTCAACAAGTTTTATGGCTGCCAGCGGTGGATCGAAAGAATTTAGTAAATCAATATTCACGAAAGAAGGAAATACCATCTGACATTAATGAAAAAGAATGCAAAAAATAGTTTTTCAAGCAAAGGGTTCATTTTGACCACTCAACCTACAACAAACCATATTGAATATATTTGTTGTTTTGACTAATCCTATTAATGGGAGTGTGTTTTGCTTTCAGAAAAACTTTGATGCATAGGAATCAGAAAACTGATCTGATTCCAGCTGATTCTTAATTAGAGAAAACACTTCGCAGCTTGAGGAAGAAAACTCAACCATGGCAGATGAAAGACAGGATCAGAATGAAGCACATAGAGAAGCAGTTAGAAGGCCTCCAATCACTGATACTATGGAGGACTTATGGAAATCATTCATCCAAGATAAATATTTAGCAGTGAGACCACCAGCAATAGATGCGAACGACTTTGAGCTCAAGCCAGCCCTGATCATCATGGTTCAACAAAACCAATTCACTGGTCATCCAACTGAAGATCCCAATGAACACTTGGGACGATTTCTAAGAATAGCCAATTCAATTAAATTGAATGGTGTGAGACCAGAAATTATTCACCAAGAAGCTTGTTCCCATTCTCTTTTGCAAGATATGGTCAGTAACATGGTTTAAATCACTACCATATGAATTGCGAACACACTGGGAAGAGTCGGGAGGAAGCTTATCTCCCAAAGAGATTTCATCCCTTCCTTCCTGAACAAAGAAGGAAAATTACTAATTCCAAACACGGGAAGATGAGAATATGTATACTCGCTTTGGAAGGATCTTGCTGAATACAACATTATACCACCTAAATCTTCAGAGAAATAGCAGAGCTAAAGAGAGTGGAATGAATGAGCTGAACAAACTGTCAGCTATAGAAGCCAAGCTCGATGCATTGATATATTTGGTGAATAAAAAGAAAAACAAATTTAGAATTTAAAAAATGGAGTGCTTTGAGGGAAAGAGTTAAGAATATAGCAAGAGTTAAGAACCTCCGAAATCACATTTCAGGACAACAGATATAACATGATTGGAATAAAAAAGTGGGGAGTTCTTATTCTTTCTCTTGACTTTTATTTTACTGCATTTGAATTGAAATATTTTAGAATTTTATATTTGATATATAGCATGATTGCAAGTTTGGGGAGTTTTTATCGTGTGTCGAATGCCTAACTATTGAATAAAAAGAGACTGAATTAGGAGTATATTGTTTTGTCTCGTGATTCGATCAGGTAGAAAATTGAGAAATTGGTTATTACTGATGTAACAAAATACTTGGTTAAACTAATGTAAATAAACAGTGAATAAACACAAGTCTTGAAGAAAATAATACACCTCAGGTCAATAACACCTATGAAACTTTGATTGAAAAATGTGAACATTTTCTCGGGAAACTGTGGAATTAGAATCCATGGTCCTAACTTGCTCGAAAGTATTGATCGAGGCTTAAATCCTAGGTAAGACAACTAACAAGAAATGATGCAGGCCATCCTTGAACAGCTTGAACCATTCTGGCCACCACTATGTATATGCTTCTGCATACACCTTAGTTCCTGAATTTGAGCCAAAATAGTCCCTACCTTCAAAACAAGCAAATTGAAATCCTAAGCCATCCTGTATAAACAATCTTCCAGTAAAGAACCTTGACACCCAAAGACTCGTAGAGAGAGGATGAGACAAAGTTCGGGGGAGTTTATTTGGAAAATAAAAAGAATAAATACTTAAAAGGCGAAGAGAAAGATCAAAAGTGTGGAGGATACAATGTGTAAAAGAAAACTTAAAGGAAGAAGCTTGTCTTGCGGGCCTAACTCTCTTGAACAATTAAGTTCTTAGGGGTGCTTCAACACCTAGTACCCTAATACCAACTGGTATGGGAGCTACTAACCCAAAGTTCGTTAAGAGTGTTAGAAAGCCTAAAAAGACAAAACATTAGACTTTTTCCTGAAAAGTGGCAGAGAAAGAGTTCCAACTATGAGAAATACAATCGAGAACTGAACAAAACAATTTTAAAGAAAAGAAATCAAGAATGATACCCCAAAGATGAAACTCGGCGAGATCAACTATGGGTTACAAGGAATAGAAAGGCAACAGCTTGAGAAGAAAGATAAAGAGCCTGGGTAACTCAACCTAAAAATTCCATCCATCCTACCCATGACTCAAGCCTCACATTACAAGCCTCCGAAGACCCGATTGATTTGAAGGTTGAATTTACCTATATTAGTTGAGATCAATATGAAAACAAGCATATGGGACTCTTTAATAAACAGCTTTCTAAGAGAAACTCCTGTAAGATTAACTAAATCCATCAAAAGTGGAGTAGGATTGCTGACCTACACACACACACAAAACAAGACTTAACAAATAAACTGTTTACATACATCAGTTTATCAAGAAATTTTGTAATAAAAGTATACCATGCTCTATTCTTTTATCAGAAAACTGAAACTTGAAATAACAGTGATATCTTTTAATTCAAGATTAAAAGAGTGGAAGGATAAAAACTACAAACATAACAGAAAAATGTCCTATTTGTTTGAGGACAAACAATTCTTTCTTTTTCTTTGCTTGAGGACAAGCAAAATTTTGGGTGCCTGGGGAGTTTCCATGAGCTTAAAAGTCATCTATTTTTAGTCCATTTTTCGTTTGATTTTAATGTAAAAAGAAGGAATGAATTAAGACGCAGACTACGGAATAACTAAATCAAACCGTTAAAATGGCGTGGAATTCAAGAAAAAGAAGAATTTTTACAGAAAAAGAAGCAGAAGGTGGATGAGCAAGTAATGAGATAATCGGGTCGGGGCAAGTCGGGCAGCCAGTAAAAGGCGACAAAGATGAAGGAACCCGATGTCGTGAAGCTGGGCAAAGAATCAAAATGCATATCCAGTCGCAGCAAGAAACTCCAATAAACGGCTTACTTGAAGAACAAGGCAGTCGAGAGTTAAAGAAACCTGCGTGAAGCAACCAGAAATGAAGAAGAAGAAGACTTCATGTCGACACCGATGCCGGCCGTGACATCGACAATGATACGTGGGGCAGGCCACGACGATAAAGAGCCGGCCGCGACAACTATCGCTAAGAGAAGAGGTCGCGGCATCCACCGAATAGACCGCTTGTCGCGACATCGTGAAAACTGAAGAAATTTTGATAGAGGTCACGCATACAAGAAAAGCGTACTGGACGCCGTGATTGTATGTGAAAAGATGAAACTGCTAGACCAGCCGTTGTCGCGACAGGACTCAAGTCGCGACACCAAAGCAACAAGCGAGGCTCAAAGACATAGTTTCCATTTCGCGACAAGAGATCGAGGTCGCGCCATAAGACTTGGCCGTTGAAAGTCGTGAAGAATCGAATCATTGCCGCGACGCGAGATTGATGTCGACAATCTAAGACAAGCGAATGTCGCAAGACTGAGTCGAGGTCACAACGTGAGATTGTTTTCGCGACATCAAGAATACCAGTTGAAGGCTGCAGAATATTGAACTGAGGTCGCGACGTGAGATCGAGGTCACGACATTAGAAATCATTAGTTGAAACCTGCAAAGGCATGAAGTGATGTCGCGACGTGGGATTGATGTCGCGACATCAGGAACACAAGTTGGAGGCTGCAGAAGACTTAAGCTGATGTCGCGACGTGAGATCGATGTCGCGACATGGATGATGTCACGACAAATGAGTTGAAGTCGCGACTTGAACATTAATACGGGCTGCCCACTCGGAAATCCACAAAGACAAAGATCGGGATTAGGGCCCAATCGAAACCCCATAACACGCCAGCCTACCCACTTCATAATCCAGAGCTGGCTACGATACAGACGAGAGGTCCGGTACCAAGGCCTATTTTCTTTATTTCTTTAGTTTCTTTCTTTCTTTTTCTTTTTCTTTTCTTCAATGTAGATAGTTAGAGATTAGATTAGATTTATCGCTGCTGCTTATTTTCTCGAACTGATGTTATCATTTCTTGAGCAAGTAGTCAATGCAGAATTCAATTTCTTTTCAACATTACCTCGAATGTTTGAAGTTCGACAAATTTCGAATTCGCTCCGCCATAATGCAGTTATTCTTATGATCGTATGGAATGTCAGAGGTGTAATTCATCACCGAGGAACCCAAATTCTTCCATCAAGTGAATGCTATTGTCGAAATTATCTTTCCGTAGTCGCTTCCCAAAGAAATTCATAATTTCAATTATGAATTTACTTCTAAGCATGGGTTTTATGTTGACCAATATCGCTCTTATACCCGTATTAAAAATTGTTTCATTAAGCCTGATATGGAGGTCCTCTGAAAGTGACACAGATGACAACTCGGGAGTTATGAATATTTCTTTGAAAGTGTATATTAACCCGCTTATTGTAGATCTGGGGGAGCTTTAGAGTTTACTTGATAAATCCTCTTCTCACTCTGAAATTAAGAATGAGTTGAATGAGTTATCAATTTAAACAAGGTAGAGTTCACCTCAATTCACAGCGAAGCCAATCCTGTTAGCCGGTGGATCTAATCAAGGAGAGGGTGATCTATTCTAATTGAGGAAGAGTAACTGGAAGTTGTATATCCTTGCTTGACCGATAACTTGGGAGCTAAGGTTTACAGTCCATAAAATGGGTATGAAGTATTGCAAAAGAAAAATACCTAGAATTAGGAAGTCCCTGTTAAAAAGTAGTTATCTAATTCCCTGTATTCGAGAGGATCAGGTAAAAAAATTAGATAATGAAATGCGAAGCGTGGAGAGATCCAGCTGAACTACTAAACGCCTACGTATTTTTAAAACCCGAAATACACAAGCAAATTAATGCTGACAACAAAAAGAATTGATACTTCACAATAGCATTGATCTTAATGTATACTCTAAACGATAATTATTCATGTCCATTTATTTTCTTAACTATTCTTATTCATTATTCTTCGATTTAGCTTATTTCCATTGTTCATTTTTTTATTATAATAGTGATATTTTACAAATTCTTAGCAACACCATATCATGTTATAGTTCAAATAGTATGGAGCTTGAGTAGTCGTGGTAGTTGATCTAGAATTCTGAGATCTCTCGTGGTATCGATATTCGGACTTAACCAATTCTATTACTATTTAATTCGCACTTGGCAAAGATATTCGGGGCCAAAACCAGAATTTAAAATGATTTACTCTTGTACATGTGTTTTGGTTCAGTCAACACCTGTCTTGGGAAGCAAGAAATCTACAGTCTTAAAAAATGGGTATAAAGTATTGAAAAAGAAAAATACCCAAATCTTACAAAGAATGATCATAATACAAGTAACTGATTAGATCCATGTCTTCGAGAGAAGGAGGGACCTATAATTGATGAATTAAAAGAGAAATCCAAACTACATTATTAGGGCTATTTGACAAATCCAGATCCAAATTCAGGATAGAGTCTAAATGGGATACAATGCAGAAATTGACTATTTCACAGTATTTCCTTGTTAATGTTCATTTTTACAGAACTGATTCAGTCAGTTTATTTTAGTTTAAATCATTTTATTTGTTCTTATTTTTAATTTCTTGCTTTGTGATTACATCTTTCAAAACAATACATCTTTTAAATTTAACCGATAAACTCGTATTATGGAGGTTCAGCGCATGGATTCGAGTACTGGGGTGGGCTTGAATTTAAAAATTTTCAGTTAATCTCCGTTGAATGATATCTGGACTTACATCCAATTTTTACTACTTGTATGACCTGTGCACTTGCAGTGTCATAGACTAAACCATTTATAATTCCATAACATAAAATCAATTTTATTCATTTCTAAGAAACTCCATTCCAATTTGACATAGC
This sequence comes from Tetrastigma voinierianum, assembly GCA_016808115.1. Classification (NCBI taxonomy): domain Eukaryota; kingdom Viridiplantae; phylum Streptophyta; class Magnoliopsida; order Vitales; family Vitaceae; genus Tetrastigma; species Tetrastigma voinierianum. Next base: position 193,984 of record JAEQBH010006388.1, read on the forward strand.
TGCATGAAAATGGTAAGGCTCCTGTATAAGTGTTAAATTGAGTGGTTTAGTCTATATTTAATAAAAAGGGCAAACAACAACCCCTATGATATTTCAGAGGGTCAAATTTTGCGCACTTCGCGGAACTTTCCTACAATATTTGACTTTTTTATTTTTTATTTTTTTCTCAAATTCCTTCCTCGTGGGTAATAATGTTAACTTATGCACCTTTTTGCAATTTGTATTAACTATATATGTGTCAAAGACCCTGCACATGAGAGTTTTGGACATTCAATAAAAGTAGTTTTGGAAAAGCTTATCAAGAAGTTTTTCTCATTTTCTCCTTCCTTTCTCGCAAGATAAACAACCTCGAGGAAGAGAGGCTACTGAAACCCTCGCTTCCTCGGGAGTAACCCAAACTAGGTGAAAAGGTGGGGGTTTTCCATGTTTTAACTGAGGTATTTTGCACCATTAATGGTTTCTTTTCAAATATTGGTTTTAATCCCTTCGGGTTATCTTGAATGATCCGTGCGTGATAAGATTTTTGGGTTCAATGGATGCTTATTGCTAGATCCATTGACATTCATTAGTTATCATTTATGGGTTATTGGAAGGCAATTCAAGGTGATGTTTTTATTTCCTTCAAATCCTAGGTTTGATCAGTTCGAATAACCTTGAATGGTTAGTATTTGGTAAGCTCTCAGCCTCAATGATACCTTATTGCTGGGATCTGACGCTCGTCGCTTATCATTTATGGACTATCAGCGTGATTTAAGGAGATGTTATCTGATACTCATCCAGAGAGACCATTAATGGGACGCAAATACCATTTTTTCAATGATATTTATTTAGGTCATTTATTATAGCTAAAACTAAGAATCGACAAGAAGATAATTATATGTTGTCCTCCTAATGCGAGAATAATGTAATCTTAGGAAACCCCTCCTTCGGGCTTAAGGAACTAAAACCGAAAGGCGTGAACTCCAAGGAATTTCTCCTTTTTACATTTTATCCTGATTTTACTTTTTGCTTTATTTTTATTTTTAATTTCTCTCTAAAATCCACTCCTTTTATCACAATCCAAATATCCAAAAAGAAATCACCAGTATAAGCTTTATTTTCAGTCATTTTCAAAGAAATCCCATCTCTGTGGACAATCCTAGAACCACTATACTATAGTAGCTATGCTACGCTAGTATGAGGTATTAGGTTGTAAATTTTGTTGATCAATAACCTACGCGGTAAAATCAATGGCATTGGCTGGGTCGTGGGATGGTGCCTTAGTGCTAATGACTATCTATGGTGGATACTTGTGACCCTCATCACAAGCTGGTGATTTTTCTCCTATTAATTTTTTTTTTAGCATTTTACTTTTACTTTGCTTAATATCCTTATTTTTTGTAATTCTCAGCCTGCAATGGGAGAAATTGAAACTGTGCTTCAATGCTCTGAATTTTAGAGTTTTTTAAGCTTATAAAAGTTTATGAAGTGTGGAAACTGATTAGTACCCAAATAGTGCAATTTCAAGCCTTGTTTATAGCAGGTTTTATGTACTTTTTTGCATACTAATCGTCTTCAATAACTCAATTGATACATTGGGGTCCTCGACTTTGCTACTGATCACATTTTGTAGCTATTTTAGTAGTTTTGTAGGTCGAATGCCTTATATTTCTTCAATTAGACTCAAACACGATGAACCTAAGCCGGATTCGAAGATGCATGATCAAATCAGAGGAAATTCGAAGCAAATTTAATGAAGAAGGGGGAGCAAACTGTTGAAATTTTGGGGGTTGCAAAATTTGGCAACCTGCAAATTTCGCAGGTTCACAATTTTCGCAACCTGGGAACGCTGCTCACTTTTTGACCCACCTTTTTGGTGGTTTTATACAAGTTTGCCCTCATGTATTTTTGGTTCTTTAACACACTTTTGTAATTTCCTTTGTCGAGCACCTATGCTTCAATCGTGCTTGTGTAATCAAATCAACTTTGTCACTCAATCAATCGGGCCGCACTAAGCTTCTCCTCTGGCCGTTGGTGATTTTCTTTTCTTCCCTTCACTTTCGCATTCTTTCTTGCAGAGCAAACACCACGATGACAAATCAAGGGATGCTTGGCTAATCCCCCCTGATCCTTGAAGGGGAAGGCCACTAGGTGTTGTTTTCTGAAGCTTAATTTACATGTTCCATGCTCTTCATGTTTGTGTTTAAGGGTATTTCAGGCCCCCTCGCTCTCCTCACCATAGGTTAAAATCTCTTAAGCATGCTCTCTTTAATGTGTATTCGCAAGTTTGGGTTCGCGGATACTTTCACTAGATCCACCGAGGCCCGCTTAGTCAGTTCCTATTAGTTATCATAGTGGCAGTGTTTTGAGATGTGTTTTCACCGCTAGTGACATTTATGCCTAATGAAATGCTATCTTTCAAAAGGAAAACTCTAGTGGTTTAGGTTTTAAAGCAATGAAGATCCTGGCTCGAAAATGACTATATATGTCATGCTCCCAAACGCGAGGATAAAGACCCGAGTACATGTTGGTTAACTTAGAACCCTAAGCTCAATGGCCCGAGACTTCAAGGATTTCTCTTTTAACTTTTTATATCAGCTATGTAAGTTTGCCACCATTCACACACACACTGCTTACACACCCTATAAACTAAACGAGAAAAAACACCATTTTCACGTAATCAGAACCTTCTCTCCCTCGAAGAAAACCCATCCCCTGTTCGAATTTAGGAGCCACTATACCGGCAGCAGCTTTGCTACATCGCAGGTAGGAATCCCAGAGCAGCCATAAATTTTGTTGATTACGAACACCTACTTGGCAAGAACGAATGAAATGGCGTCGTTGCCGGGGATGGTGCCCTAGTGAGAAAGAAAGGTAGTGAACTTGTGATTCACATCATAAGTTTAAGTGCAATCTCATTTCTTTTTGATTTTATAATTTTTCCCCACTTGCAGCTCACTGCAGGGGAATTTGAAGATTTCACTACAGGGAGTTTGAAAACTTCCCTGTGCAGACGGTTACCATTGTTTTGATTTTAGCTAACCAATAACCTATAGTCTAGTTTTCATACTTACCAGGGTGTGATTACAGCAGCTTATGCAAGTGGGATGTAAAACACCGCAGTGTGATTGAAAGCAGTGCTTCAATCAAGAAGGTCATGTTGAAGAAGGTTGTGAAGTTAGCCGGCTGCAATCGGAATGGAGACACGAAGCGGCGAAGGAGGCGAGAGGGGTTCGCCGTGAACCAATCACTCTGAGATCCCGATGCGAGGGATCAAATCTTACGGTGGAGTGCCTCATTCCATTTATCCCCTCTGGGAGGATGTGGCGGTGAGACCTTGTTGGTGCTGCTCAGACTTTTCATGGTATGGAAAATAAAAATTGATTAGTGCCCCGAAAAGTCTTATTTTGGGCTTTATCGAGATAGGTTTGTGAGTCACTTTTTGCTTGTAATCATATCAATCAACCAAATTGATGTGTGCGGGTCCACTTAGTTCCTTGTCGTTCGAGCTTGTTTGGTTATTTTGCGGGTTTTTGAGGACCTCGGTCATTTAGTTCTGCAAATCGATGTAAAGATAATATGCGAATGCTGAGGAATCATGGTATTTTAAATATCAAATCATCAAGTCGATCATGGAATTGATAATGATGAAGAGAGAAAGTGCGAGAGGATGCGAGTGGGATACGATGTTGGATGGAATAGGAATTTTATTATAGGCTGAAATTAACTATCAGCAATTCAGCATACTTTGTGAAATTAATCGTTGTTATCTCACATATTTTAATTAGCCTAGCGAATTTAAGCTGGCCTAGAAATCCCAGCTAATGAATGTGAGAATTTCTCAGTTTCGTATCTCTGCTCAGAACTAAACTAGGCTAGCGAAATTTAAGCTAGGCTCTTGAAATTTAAGCTATGCTAAAGCGAGTGCTCTCAAATGACGAATTGGGTGCTTGTGATTTTTGTAATTAATCACCGACATTGCGTTTTGGTGTATTCTGCGCTTATTGTCCTTTGTAAGTGATATTTTAGGCATTTGTGTATTTTCACACTTTTGGGTGGACTATATAAACCCCCATAATTTTGTAACCTAAAATTATTATTTTTTGGCAGCAACTTTTCATTTTATAAAATTCCCGCAGCTTTCATTTTAGGGTTTCATTTGCTCTCTTCTCTCTCTTCTTTCTTTCATTTTCTGGTGCAGGCACACCCCCCTTTGGATGACCTTCGAGGATGCTTGGCTCGACCTCATAGTCTTGAAGAGAGGGTTCTTGGCTTAGTTTTAGACCTCTGAGTTGTCCTCTTGTTTTAAATGATCTGATCTTTGCATTTATGGTTCCATACCTTCAAGCCCAAGGTTTAATGCCGTTAATGTATTCCTTTAATTCGATACTTGCCATGCTTTAGGGTTCGATTTTCATGTTTATTTCTGGGTGTCATTAATTTTGTTTTGACTTGGCTGAAGCAGGGGTTAGTGGAGTTTTTAAAGCTGAATGGGACTGAGATGCTTGTGCGTGTTGACTCAAATAGGAGTGGATTCGCAGGGTTGGGTTTATGGTTAAACAAGATCAGGTTTGGCTGACTATGTCACTTGCCATGTCTGACCTTGGGGACATGGTACTTTATGTTATCCAAGCTGGTATTGACCTTGAGGTTCACAGTTTTACACTTCACTTTAACCATTTGGTCGGTCGTTGGTTCATCTGACCTCCTATTTTGGCAATCAAAAATCAAACTAAAGCCTCACGATTTTCAGGCACTAATGCGAATCATTAGGTGGGATGAAAACCCATCCGTGTTCGACCACAGAGGCGCTATCTGCGGTGGCTTGACTCTGGCGGTGAGAATTTATGGAAACAAATTTGTTGATTAGCTCACCTAAGTGCGAATCAAAATCACTTCCAGGATATTAGGTTTTGAGGAAGTTTTGCCACGACTTTCAAGGAAGGTGCGTTTGATATATGGACACTTTCGGTAAAGCCAACTTCCTTTGACCACCGAAGATAAAGCAATTTTGGCTTAATTCATTAAGGCAGGGACCATGGGGTGTTTGAAGTACAGGGAGGAATTTTGAAAGTTCTTGAGTACCCGTAGGCAATCAAGAAGAGGAAGATCTGCTGCGACTCATGGCGGTGAAAGATTTTATCAGTCTTGGGAAAGGTATCTTGAAACCATGGTATGCCCACTCACCATGGCTTTGATCATGGATATAGTGACATTTTTCAGTGAAATGTCCCTTCCATGAAACAACTCACGGAGACCATGTGTGGAGGGGACTTCATATGAAAATCACAGTGAAGCCGGCGTATGGACCTTTTGAGAACTATGTGGTACGAACATCGAAAGGATGGGATGAGCCAAACCAGGGAGGTGGAAGGGAAAACCTGCGATGTGAACTTGGGGAGGCATTTGTTAATGGCGGGGATGTGGGTAAGGCTAAGTTGTCCTATACCATGGAAGGATGGAAGGAGGAGCTTGACGGAGAAACCACCGGAGATACGGGCGTGGTAGGCCATCATACTTTGTGACCATTGTTTAATTGTGATCTTCCGGTGTCGAGGAGAGACGTATCGATTTCCCCCTCGATGAGGATTTGATGGTTGAAAAATGCAAATGTTATTAGACTGAAATAGTATCAGGTGATGCAGTGTGGTAACATATAATCCATTGGAAAGACCACCGACGGCTGGAAACTAAAGCCTCTGTATATGTTGGGGCATACTTGACAACGTATGAGTCCACCTCCGGCGTGCCTGACTTCATGCTGTTGAAGGGTTATCATGAATCGAAGCGAGTGGTGCGGGAATTTTGTGGAGGCTTGAGCTATCAATGCTGGATAAACCCGAATAATATAAAGGTAAAGCTCCATAGACAGAAAAGGATTGAAGGGCTTCTGGCTAAATCAAAAAATTGATACCATGCCGGTCATCCATCGATGCTGAGCAATGTGACAAGTATAGGAAAGGGAGATTCCGCTTTGAACCACGCTGATCACAGAGTGCGTAAATAGGCCTTCTCGTGAGCCTGCTGCATGGATGAAGTCCAGGCCATTATCACCTTGAGGAGTGGTAAGGAAATTGAGCAACCAATGCCCAAATATGAAAGTAAGACCAAGGAAAAAGAAGATATGGAGCCGAAACAAATAACCATCAAAGAAGATTAGATGAAAGAAAAGCCTTTTACTTGACTTAGTACTTGTGTTGACTCGAATAGGAGTGGTTGGGTTAGGTTTTATATTAAACAAAGATCAAGTTTTGGCTTTGACTATATGTCCTTTGCCATATCTGAGGAAAATAACGAGACATGTGCTTAAATGTTATCAAATTTGTGACCCCGAGCCTTGAGTTCTGGGTTTTACACTTCACTTTAACCATTTAGTGATCATTGAACATCTGACCTCCCTATTTTTTAACCAAATCAAAAATCCAAACTAAACCTCTACGATTTTAAACATAATGCAAATCATTGGGTTGAAACCCGTAAGTATTGGTACTAGGCGCTGGCTGCGGTAGCTTGATACGGCGGTGGGAGGAACATAGGAAGCAGTTTTTGTTGATTCGGCTCACCCTGCGGGCAGCGCAGTCAATCCGGCATGCAGATGGGGTTTGGGGAAGTTTGCCCCACGACTTTCGGAGGTTGTTTGATATGGACTTTCCAGTGAAAGCCAGCCTTTGACCTCGAAGATAAAGCCAGAATTTTGGCAATTCATTAGACGAGGACCATCAGAGATTGGTTGCAGTGCGGGGAGGAATTTTGAAGAAGTTCTTGAGTGCCCGTAAGACCAACAATGCGAGAGGAAGATCTACACCTTTGCGACTCATGACGGTGAAAGATTTTGTCAGTCTCTTTGAGAAGAATCTTGAAACCATCGATTGCATGCCTCACCATGGCTTTGATACATGGATCTTTAGTGAACCATTTCTCGTGAAATGTCCTTCCATGAAACGACTCCTGGAGACCGTATGTGGAGGGACTTCATAGCAAAATCTGATGAAGCCATGGACCTTTTGGACATGTGGGTTTGAAACATCCGAGGATGGGATGAGCGAACCCGAGGAGGTGGAGAGAATGAAACCTCTGATGGGCTAGGAGGCATTTATTCAGCGGCGAGGATGTGGGAACTAAAGGCTAAGTTGTCACCGCAACGGAGGATGGGAAGAACTTGAGGCGGAGAGCCATCGGAGATCTGACGTTGGGCGGAGCCATGTGCCCTGGCGACCATGTTTTGATTGTCGATCTTCCAGTGTCCGAGGAGGCGTTATCCGATTTCCTCGGTAAGGGATTGATGGTTGAAAGAAGTACCAGATGTTGACCAGGCGAAATAGGCGTCGGTGTTTTGATATGGTAACGCCTCAATCCCGGCTGGAAGAACCACTGACACGGCACCAGGCTAAGCCTCCTGCATATATTCCCCGGGGCACATGGCCCGACAACGGTATGAGTCCACCTCTCGGTAGCCACGACCATCACACGACTGAAGCGAGGTTATCTGAATCCCGAAGCCGAGTGGTGAATTTTTATTGGAGGAGCGGCTATCAATGCTACCGGATAAACGAATAATATAAAGGGTAGAAAGCTCACTTAGACCAAAGGATTGAAGAGGCTTCCACACAAAGCTTCATCGAAAATTGATACCCATGCGGTCATCCATCGGTAGCACGAACGATCAACAACAAGTAGGAAAAAGGAGATTCCTTTAAAACTGCCCAATCTAAGAGTGCATGGAAATAGGCACTTCTCGTGAGCTTGCATGAATGGATGAAGTCGGGCCATTTATCACCTTGAGAGTGGTAAGGAAATTAATGACCAATGCCCACGAATATGAAGAAAGTAAAACCAAAGAAAAAATAGATAGGAACAAATAATCATCAAAAGAAGATTAGATGAAAGAAAGCATCTGACCCTACACCCAAAACTTAGTACTTGTGTGACTGACTAAATTGGTTGGGTTGGATTTATAGTTAAACAAAGATGGGTTTTGGCTTTGACTATATGTCACTTGCCATATCTGAAATAACAGAGGACATCAATAGCCCCATGTTATCAAGCTAGTGACCCGAGCCTTGAGGATTAAGTTTTACACTTCACTTTAACCATTTCGGTCGGTCATTGAACATCGAGCTCCCACTATTTTTTAACCAAATCCAAAAATCATTAAAGCCTCCTGATTTTGAACACTAGTGCATTAGTGGGATGAAAACCCATCCGTGTTCGACCTGGGTAAGTAGCTGCAGTGGCTTGACTACGAGTGGGAGGAACATAGGAAGCAATTTTGATTGGCTCACCTGCAGTGGCACGAATCAAAATCCATACAGAATATTGGATTTTGAAGTTGCACGACTTTCAGAAGGTGCATTTGATATGGACTTGTACTCAACTGAAAGCCCTTGACCCTCGAAGATAAAGCCAAATTTTGGCTTATTCAGTAAGAGCGAAGGGCGCTGTGAGGAATTGGTGAAGTGCAGGAGGAATTTTGAAGAAGTTCTTAGGTGCCCATAAGACCAACAATCGAGAAGGAAGATCACACCTTTGCAGCTCATGTGATGAAAGTTTATCGATCTTGGGAAAAGGTATCTTGAAACCATCGATTACATGCCCTCATGGCTTTGATCATGTGGATCTTCAGCAGTGAACCTTTCTACGATGAAATGTCCCTTCCATGAAACAACTCTGGAGACCATGTGTGGAGGGGACTTATGTAAAATCTGATGAAGCCGTGGACCCTTTTGAACTATGTGGTACGGCTATCGAGGATGGGATGAGCGAAACCCGAGAGTGGAGAGAATGAAACCTCTACCGGTGAACGGGGAGGCATTTATTCAACGGCGAGGATGTGGAGCCCAAGGCTAAGTTGTCCACCATATGGGGATGGAAGAACTTGACGAAGAAACCACCGGGAGATGCGGGCGGTGGTGATATCACATGCCTAGCTGACCATGTTTTGATTGTCGATCTTCCCGATTAATCAAGGAGAGCGGTATCCGATTTCCTGGTAAGGATTTGATGGTTGAAAATGCAAATGTTGTGGCCCAAAAATAGGCGTGATTGATGCCCGATATGGTAACAATCCCGGCCGGAAGAACCACTGACTGGCGGGCCCGACCTCCTGTATATGTTCCAGGGGCACATCGCGGCTATGATCATGAGTCCGCCTCTGGCGGTAGCCACGGCTTCATCACGGTGAAGCGGGTTATCATGAATACGGCGGCGAGGTGGTGGGAATTTTAATGGAGGAAGCGAGGAAAACTATCAATGCTCGGATAAACGAATAATATAAAGGTAAAAAGCTCCATGAACCAAAGAGTTGAAGGGCTTCACAAAAGCCTAAATCAAAATTGATACAATGCGGTCCTTGTGATGCTTTGGTGATCATGACAGAGTATAGGAAAAGGAGATTCCACTTTGAGCCTTGATCTAGGGGTGCATGAAATAGGCCTTCTCAGCGAGCCTGCATAAAAAATGGATGAAGTCCAGGCCATTATCACCTTGAGGAGTGGTAAGGAAATTGAGCAACCAATGCCCAAATATGAAAGTAAAACCAAGGAAAAAGAAGATATGGAGCCGGAACAAATAATCATCAAAGAAGATTAGATGAAAGAAAGCATGCAACACACACATTTCCTCAGTGGAAGCGAAAGAAACTACAGCATGGCATCTTGGAAGTCTTTGAGCGAATCGAGTGAACATCCCTTTACTTGATATGATGAACAGGACAACTGTCTTAATTTTTAAAGGACTTGTGCATTGTCAAAGGGGTTGGGCGTGTCAAGAAGGCCTTCACATTGAACAAGTCGACCTAAATCGGTCGACGATGTTTGATACAAAGATCGGGGATCCCCCACCATCTCGATCAGCATTGGAGGAACCTGTGACGAAACGCTGGCAGATTTGGGAGCTAGTGTCAACTCTTTGCCATGCTCGATGTCTGGCGATTAGGTTTGGGGAGGAGGCAGAGCTTTACCTGACATCACCACATCCTTAAGCGGATCGTCCCGGTGAAAATACCGAGGATGTGAGGATGTCTTGGTAAAGGTAAATGATTTCTATTATCAGGGTGGATTTGGTTCTTGATCGAGACCGAAGAAACCTCACGAAGTGCCAAATCATGCCAGGAGGCCATTTTTGGCGCGGCTAATCTTATATCAAGCATTTGACGGAATGGGGTTATGCGGCTACCTTCGACATGACTTTGGGCTCGACATTTTTCACTTGAGTAATAGGGATAAGCGATTGAGGATAGGAGTAGAAGTCGGAAGAGTCACGCCTAAGTGGCACGGTGAAGGCGATTATTCATAAAAGCTGGGAACAAATTGGTGAAACGAAGAAGCGGTTGATGAAGGATCAGAAGCGCATCGATTAGCCTTCTGCATCATCATGCTGCAAGCACCGCAAAGAGCATAATGCTTAACAACGAGGATCGAGCGAAGTGGAACTCGGCTGCGGCCTCAGCTGCGAGACGGGAGGGAAGTGCCTTTGGACCCTCCTTGAGACCCTCGAGTACATACATTTGGGAGTAGCTCTGAGAGTATCTCGAAGGCACTAATTTAATTGTAGTCTTGTTTAGGTTTCCATTTGTTAATGATCTTGTTGTGATTAGTTGGGTGACTTGTTTTTCTTTGTGTTGGCGGTTATGACAGCATATTCACTTCACCAGTGACACCTTAGCACACTTGGTGAGATGTGATCACTCGACCACTACCCAGGTCGAGGTACCACTTCCTCATTAACTTTTGTTATTCTTAGGAGACCCAGTTAGTGTTGGAAGTGATGTTCATAAATTTGATTTTAGTTTTACCTGTACTTCATGCCTAGAAAAGCCCATTTTTTGTTTATTTAGAGGCTTGTTGTTTACTTCTTTTTGAAAAAGTCGAAAATTTTGTAAAATTCACCTTGATATATATAATAAAAATCTATTTTTCTACACTTTTGCATCTCATTTGACCTATTTTATTGTGATTTTGCCTTTCTGTCAAAATTGAAAATTGAAGCCTTTGTATAATGCGAATGCTGAAGAATGGTTCATACTGAATGAGTTATTGGTCGGTGGCGGACCTTGATAATTACTTTACGTCTTACCATTCTCACAACCACTTTGAGTTCACATTAGTTTCATGATAGGTTGAAGCTACATGCCTACTTTAAAAAGCGGCCTTAGCTTTTTGTTGGCAAGTACTTAATAGATTAGAGGCCCATATGAAAGAAGGCGATGTGTCTTCACAAGAAAAGCCAAAAGAAAAAGAAAAAGAAAAAGACAAGTAAAGTCGGCATTAAACTGCCTTGAAGCCAGAGCATAGTCAGGGTGACGAAAACCTTTAAAACTTTGGTGCCCACTAAACAAACTAGTTGGGAGTCAGACTTAGTGCTGCACCGCTACATGGGTGACGGTGGAGTTGAAGTGAGTTGTAAGGTCTTTGGATTCTAAATCATTGAAGTCGAGTGGAAACACCTGTGGGATTTGTGGTTGAAGATCTTTGACCCGATGCCTAAGCATAGTTAGTTTGGGAGTCGTCGGTGGATCCAGATTACACGGACACACAGTGGAGTCGGGTTTCGACATTGCACCTCTGTCTGATGAAGGTATAAATAAGTGTGGAAGCCCCGAGATCTATTTAGGGTGTTCGATAATTAAAGGGATCGAGCAGGTAGTTTGGTTGAGTGTAGCAGCGACTTATTGAGTGTTAATCACTAAAAACACTTAGATTTTGGTGTGGAAGTTGGTGATTCATGGAATGAATGCGCCTTTGAAACATTCTACCCGTATGCCATTTGTTCTTCAGTTGGTCTTTATCTGAGCAAATTTTCATAATGAAAGTTGGGCATTATTTACATATGCTTTTGAACAAGCGGTCGATTTTACGCACAGACATATCTGCGTGATCTTTCTTTCTATTATTGCTAAGGGGTAGCAATATCACCGATTAGAGTGATTAGTACGAATAGTGCAATTTCAAGCCTTGTTTGAAGCGGGATTGCCTGTACTTTGCGTACTATCGTCTTGATAACTTGAGTGATGATACATTAGGGTCCCAGAACTGCGATCACATTTTGGCAGGCTATTTTGAAACTGGTTTTGCGAGGTCGAGATCTGTATTTCTTCAATTTGACTCAAACCACGATGAACTGAAGTAGGATTGAAGATCGCGTGATCAAACTCAGTCGAAGAAAATTTAATGAAGAAAGGGAATGGCTGACGAAATTTTGGGGGTTGCAAAATTTGGCAACTTGCAAATTTCATAGGTTGTTAATTTTATGACACAAAACCAACTCACTTGGCCACTTGTGCTGTTGGCCCCTTTTTGACCCACTTTTTGGTGGTTTTATCTGAAGTTTGCCCTCGTGTATTTTTGGTTCTTCTTACACTTTTGTAATTTCCTTTTCTTGAGCTTTATATAAGCTAAGCCACATGCTTGTAATCAAAATCGACTTTGTCCCTTTCAATCGTCATCGAGGCCTGAAAGCTTCCTTCTGCTGTTGGTGATTTTCTCTTCTTCTCCTTGGCTGCTGCTCTTGTAGCGAGCACCCCTTGATGACAAATCAAGGGATGCTTGGCTAATCTGATCCTTGAAGGGAAAGGCAGCTGGAGTGTTGTTTTTAGGCTTATTTGCATGTTCTCATATACTCTTCATGTTTGTGTTTAATGGTATTTGTACTTACAACTACTCACCATAGGTTAAAATCTCTTAAGCATGCTCTCTTTCTAATGTGTATTTGGCAAACTTTTTGGAGTTCAGTGGATACTTTCACTAGATGCATGAGGCGGATGGATATCTCCATTAGTTATCGTAGGGTAGTGTTTGAGATGTTTTCCTTCTTCAGGGACATTTATGCCTATTAAATGTTATCTTTCAAGGAAAACTACGAGGTTTAGGTTTTAAAGCTAAATGAAGATGGGTTCGGGGAAATGACTATATGTCATGCTCCCTGACAGAGGATAAAGACAGAGTACATGTTGGTTAACACTAGACCTCAGCTAGTGGCAGAGACGAGAAGTTTCTCTTTTGGCTTTTTATATCAGCTATTTAAATTTGCAACCATTCACACACACCTTTGTTTTCTACACACCTATAAATCGACGAAAAACACCATTTTGATGCTGCTGTAACTCTTCTCACGAGAAAACCCGTCACAATGTTGGACCACTAGAGCATTATCTTTGTGAGTAGCTTTACTACGTCAGTAATAGGAATCCTAGGCTATAAATTTTATTGATTCTGAACACCTACTTGGAAAGAACGAATCAGAAACTCCTTTTTTCTTCAACCTTACCTCTTCCACTTTGAGCTAATCACACACTTTGCACATTAGTTTTCAATTATATGCTGAAAATCTGCCTTGCCTCCTGAACCTTGCAAAAGTCTGGCCTAATACTTTTGACCACCTTTAATAGGTTTAGATCCCTAAAAATACCAATGAGTCTAAAAAAAAAATAAAAAAAAAGGATCAAAAGAAAAGAACAAGAAATTTGTGACACTTACCTTGAAACCCGAGCATGGTCTGAGGGGTATATGGCGAAAGTCTTTAAAGCCGGTGCCTATTGGCCCGGTTGGGAGTCTGAACTGTTGCTCGTTGCATGGGTGAATAGGTGGAGTTTAGCAATTTGTTGGTGTTGGAATTATCAAACTTATTAAAAAGTATGGGGTGAAATGCGAAGAGTTAGTGGTTGAAAGATCATATGACTTTACATACAAACCTTGATTGGTGGAGTCATCGGATTGACCAGATTACATGGACAATTGCGAATTCCATACCCTTAGCATTGCACCTCTACAACAAAAAAAAAAGTTGTGAAATAAAGTGGTTCTTGATATTGGTGGGTCGGTCTGCTAGGTGTAGAAAAAACCCCAGGTTAGAGGGGGGGGGGGAGTGAAGAGGATGGTTGTGGTATATTTGAAATCTAATCATGTTAACATGTAAGTTTGAATTTTCATAGTACATACTCTTCTTTAGACAGTCATTGGGCAGTATTTTGATGACTCTTGTTGAAGGTTGGGTTTTATCCCCTCATTACTTTTTAAAAACTTTTTGTTTTGTGGATATATAGATCATCTTGTTTTATATTATTTCATTATTCCTTCATTGCTAAGGGACTATGCTAATGTGTATCTAGTTGGGGAGTTATTGCTACCCAGAGTGTTGTTTTATACCTTTAACACTATAACAAGCACTTTTTATGTTTCAGTGGCTAATTGGCCGATTAAGTACCTACTTGAGTTGCTAATCGGGTGTTTGTGGAAGTTTTGTTGTTTTAGGCTATATCTCAAGGTGAGATTGATCTCAAAGCTTGAGCATAGTTGTAGTTCGAGCTTGAAGCTAAGAAGGCAAAAGCGACGGAAGATGTAGTAACAACGCGATTTATGAGTGCAATTTTTGGAACCCCAGGTAAGGAAATTCTGTGTGCTGAAATTTGTGATAGCTCTGAAATTTATGATTCCATGAAATTTCATGAACTCTGCCGATCTTTGACTTTTTGATTTTTGATTTTTCCAGTCTATATAGTGCAATAATATTGCTTATGCCACTTTTGGTAATTGTATTAACTATATATAGGTTGAAAAGACCCGAAACGAGAAAATTTTGAACTGATGAGTAAAAGTAGTTTTGAGAACGTTTTCTCTTTTTCTTTCTTCCCTTTCTCGCGAGCCAAACAACCTCTGGAGTAAAGGAAACTAGGTGAAGGTATCGGATGAAAAGGTGGGAGTTTTTCATGTTTTAACGGAGGTATTTTCCACCATTAATGGTTTCTTTTCAAATATTGGTTTTAATCCCTTCGGGTTGCATTGACATTCGATAGTTATCATTTATGGGTTATTGGAAGGCAATTCAAAGTGATGTTTTTATTTCCTTCAAATCTGAGTTTGATTCTTTGATGCATGAATGGTTGATATTTGGGAAGCCCTCATAACTGCTTCATTCGATACTTATTGCACTAGATCATTGATATTGATCGATTATCATTTATGGACCATTGGAAGGTGAGTAGTAGATGTTGCTTCACTATTGAGACCGTGTGGGAAGCAAATACCATTTTCAAGGATATTTAATTAGGGTTAGTTATTATAGGTAAACCAGTAGGTCAGGGGAGATATGCTATATATCCTCTGATGTGAGAATAGACTCGGGAAGCCCTCATTTGCCTAGGAACTGAAACACAGTGACTTGGAACTCCCGAGGAATTTCATTTTCCATTTTATCTGATTTTACTTTATGCATTATTTTTATTTTAATTTTCTCTCTAAAATCCACTATTTTTTATCAAAACCAAAATATCCAAAATGAAATCACCAGTATAAGCTTTATTTTCAGTCATTTTCATAAAGAAAACCCATCTATGTGGACGATCTTAGAACCACTATACTATAGTAGCTATGCTACACTAGTATGAGGTATTAGGTTATAAATTTTGTTGATTAATACCCCTACGGGTGACGAATCAGAGCAGACTAATGTTAATTATCATTTTATGTGCAACTTGAAAGAATGTAATAGTTAGAAATCTTGAATTTGTAATTAGTATTTGTTCTTAAATTAAGCGTTAGAATATTAGTAGCTTGTACTAAAAATGGATTGTATCTTCTTGTGAAGTTTCTATGAGACCCTGCAAGTGACACGAGAGATGGAGATTCACGAAGTATAGAGCAGTTATTTGGGGGTATGCTAGACTAACATTATGGTACTAATGGACTCTAAAAGATCACTCTAATCGATCACTAATTTACTCATGGTGTGAGGATTAGTTGGTTGATGTATTAGTTTAATTCATTAAGGGTTTCCCCTCTGTTTGATGAAATGATCTTGATCCCATGTTAGCATAGATCTAATCAAGGAGATAGAGAGTTTATTCAAATTTGGCAGGATGAGATGAATTATTAGGCTTGAGAAACGTGTTATCTCACATCTGTAGAGTAACAAATTCTTGATCCTGAGACGAGGTGTGAAATACTGGAAAGGAAAAATACTTAATTCTTAGAAAAAGGATTATATCCTCTGAAATATTGAATTGACCCGTATTACGTGAGAATATGGTTTTCTAATTAGTGAAATGTATAGTGTATGGCAGAATCCAAAATATACTACATTTAATCTTTGACAAGTTCATATTTCAAACTGATGGCTGAACTATGTTGTTGAATGATGCAGAAATTGATAATATATCATCCCATTTCCATTTACTAACTTTACTGATAGAACTCTCAATTCAAATTCATTTTGAATTTTTATTATAGTTATAAAATTTTTAATCAGTCATTCTTTCTTTAGTTTAAACAATCGATTTGTGTACTTAGTCAAATATTAAGTATCTTAAGTAGTAGGGGTAATTGATCTTTAGATATTTAGTCGATCTCGTGGGAATGATATCTAGACTTAAATCCACTTTATTACTTGTATGACTATGCACTGAAGAATTAGACCTAATATAATTTTTCAAAATTACATACATTATCATATAATTCTCAGTCATAAAAGTTTTAGGCATATTTCGAAAGTTAGACAGTGGCCTTCTAGCGTCGTGACATAAATCTACCCTTCTGATGGTGAATAGTTATGAGCGACGGTGGTAGGTAGTATATAGAAAAGGTCTTTCTGAATTTTTGCTTTTTGTCGAGAGAAAGTGAAATAAAATTTAAACATCAATATTCCAACTAAAATAGAGAATTGCTAATTTAGACATTTCTATGTTTTATAAATAAATTCATAAAAATTTTAAACGTTGAGTTTTAAGCTGTAGTACGATGTTATGAGCCGGATTATATGTAAAATTCATGACATACTATTACCGTGAGGTATGCATTTGAAAATACTAAATTTTATAATAATTTTAGTATATATTCGGGTATGAATTGAGCCAAACTTGAGTTTTAAGGAAAATTTGATAAATTGATAAATTGAAATGTAAATTGAAAGTGTGAGCATATGATTGAATATTATATGCCTAGTAGGAAACATTGATTGAACAGGAAATAACCAAGTGAGAAGAAAAGGACAGATGTGGAAATTTGTAAAATGAGGACCTAATGGTCAATTGTTATAAAGAATAAATGTCTAAGTGAATTTATGATAAATGAATGGCCAAAGTGTAATAATAGGAGACTAAAATGGAAAATTGGATTTATTGGGTGGCAAGCAAGGTATATGAAGATTAAGTGATTTAAGACCAAAAAGGTAGAAATGAAAAATGATAAATGTGTAGGCCCGAACAAGGCCTTACACTTAAATGGAGTTTAAAAGACCAAGAGAGTGGTCTTTGGATGCTCGTGAGCACATCACGTTTTGGGGGGAGAGAAGAAAGGAGAAGTGGAAAGAAGCTAGGGTTGCAAGAGATCTGAGTTTGGTTGGCTTTTTGCTCCCCGCCTTTGCTCCTGAGAGATCGAAACGACTTGGAAGAAAGATTTGAAAGAGTGCTAGGTAAGAAAATCAAAACCTAACCTCGTCTTTTTTTTAATTTCGATTTGCAGGAAAAAGCCACAACGGTGAGGATTTCTTCGCGATCCAGCCCACTTTTGGAGTTATCACAATTTTGGATTCCATGGTGGGATGAGATACATGTGAGTTTAGATGAAGAAATGTTGATTATTATGGAGTGAGAATTGAGCAGAAGCGCCTGTTTGCTGGCGGAACAGCCGTCTTGTAGTACCCTGGTGGTCTCGTGCCCGTCAGTGCGACCTGGTCTGAGAAGAGAAGTAGTGGGGTACCGCTCAAAGTGTCTTGCTAGAATACTGAAGACATTTTTGGTCGAGAGAGAGAATTTAGGTACCATCAAAGTGTCTGGTACCGTGCTCGACCTTCTTTTTTATTTTGCGCAGTTAAGTCCTAGTATTCATACACACCGGTGTTTAGGAACCCTAAGAAATGATTAATGAGGGTTTGAATAAGAATGAGACTAAGTGAAAAACGTACCGTACCTTGCCGCCGAGGGGATATTCGTTTAGTATGATTATTTCATTTAACTCTAGGTGAAGAATTTGTATTTGACTATGGAGATGCGGGTGGGAACCAACCTGGCTGGGTGATATAGAAAGAGAAAGGAATCGATAATTGGTTGTTCTCATTTCTGATTCTTATTTAGTATTTTGGTAGTTTACGAATAAGCTATGAAATAATTGCATGAATGGTATATGAAATGAGTACATGAATGAGTATATAGTAGGTATGAATGAGTATATGAAATAAGTACGTTGAGTATATCTTTGAAAGATAATACGAGTGAATATGGGGTGAAATGTGATATTTGGAAAGAATGAATTGAATGATATCTTGAATAGGCAGCGGCCGGGATGCGCAATCGATATCGAGTCACGAAGAGCGCCTCGGGGTATCGATGTCACTTGGCGGGATGCTGATCGATATACGTCGCGATGGCGTATGGCGTGAAGAAATGTCACTTGGGTTGCACCCGATGTCGGTCATGATGGCGTGTGGCGTTAAGTGATACCACGCATGTTGAGGTGCGCAAGCGACATCGTCATGATGGGGCCAATTGTTAAATAATGGCGAGCACATTACCGAATAATAATAAGGAGGTTCATGGCAAGAAAGGTATGTCAAAAATGTGATTTGAATAGTCAAAGTGAATAACGACATTGTAGTGTAAATGGGATTTTATGTATACGCTTAAATCTCATAAATTGAATTATTGAATTGAATTGATGCCCCAGAATTGCATGTTGTGATAGGATAAATGAATTGTAAAATGAAAGCATGCGAGAAAGTGAATAACATGATTATATGTTGATATAATGGCGTTTGTTTAATGTTAAATGCATGCGAGTTAAATTGTGGAATATTGAAATAGAGGCGTATGGAACCACTAAGCATGAAAATCTTGCGTGTAGTTTTTTATCTGTGCGAGTTTAGAGTGATCGGAAGAAGACAAGATCGTGAGAAACCTGAGTCATAAAGCAAGTTGCGGAGTATAAGTACATACCCTGCCATGCACATATCATTTTCTCTTTTGAACATGAATATTTTAGGGAACAAATGGTTGAACTCCACGATAAATGTTTTGTTTGTATAATATCATTTGAAAGGGCATAGAATGCCTTCCTTGTAATTGCATTTGATGAAATGTAAATGTTTGTGAACTACCATTTAAGAATGCTTCCTTGAATCGAAAACCTAAAGAAATAACAAAGAAAATGTTTTGATAAGATAATTGAAAACATCGGAGTAAGCCCAGGCTCACAGTTCGGATCGCCCATAGGGTGTAGGGGATTGAGTCGCGACACTTTTGAAAAAAAACGTAATAAAATGTAAATAAAAGAATATAGCTTGCGTTCTCGGGTATGGGTTCGGACTCTACCATTCGGGTCGGATGAGACTCGAGAGGCCATTCTGAGGACTAATATCTAATCCCTAGGTAATGTCATTAAAACTTGTTGACTGATATCGACACGTACCAAAAGTGAACTAAAATCCTCGCAATGATTACGAAAACTTGTTAACCAATATCTAACATAAACTCTAAGACCTTATCGACCACGACAACGACACCAAAAACTTGTTTGAATGATTTTTGTGTAGAATAAGTGTTTGTCCTTTTTGTTAAATGGATTCGTTAAAAATTATGTTTTGTCTAAATCACTACAAGTGTGCAGGTCGTACAAGTAATAAAAATTGATTTTTAAGTCCATATATCATTCCCACGAGGATTGATGATCAATCGAAAAAGACAACTAGCTACTGACTACTGAAGATCCTTACTATTGAACTCCATTGTTAAAATGATGAGATAACCTAATAAAATAATACTAAAGTAATTTCAATAGGTAACCATAAAATTAATAAGTGGATTTGAGTGTTCAGCACAGTGAGGCAACCTTGGGAAATAGGCGATGAATGATGTCTCGATTTATGTATCATTTTTGCAGATCATAACTAGAAAACATAAGTTTGAAAGTTGAGTTTGTAAAGATGCATTGTGAATAGTTTGGGTTATCCTTAACCATACCTTTCACTAATTAGAGATTCATGTTCATTTATGACTCATGGATCTAATCAAATACTTGTAAGATATAATCCTCTTTCTAAGATATGGGTATTTTTCCTTTCTAGTACTTCACACCCAAATCCTAGGACTAAAGAATTCTTGCCCCCATAGACAGGATATTGCAAGTATTCTCCTAGTTAACTGGCACCTCATCCTTCAATTCTAATGAAATTCTCCATCTCCTTGATTAGATCTTTGATAACATAGGATCAAAATCCTTTCATCAGAAAGAGGAGAAACCTCTGAGCGATTAAACTGATACTTCATCAAACTATCCTCAAACCATTAGTAAGTTAGTGATCTATCTGAGTAATCTTTTAGAGTTCATTAGTTCCAGTATTGATACACCATACCCACAGACTACTTTATACCCTCGAAGATTCTCCATCTGCAGTGTCACCTTGAGGAGGGTCTCTTTGGAAATGAGCAAGATCTGATACTTTATTTGGGTACAACATCTTAATTACTTAGACAATTAAGTTAAAAAATAATACCAATCAAATAATTTCAAGAATTCTAGCTAAGGCATTCTTACACTTTGTGCAGAAAAATAAAAATCACCATTCACTCATTCACATAGGGAGCTCAATCTTTCAAAATTGGTTCACATAAATCAATGACTAATTGATCAAGAAAATTCATTGAATTATCAAACATTGAAATAAATGAATAATCAAATTTTCTAAAATCCATTTTAAAGCGAAATAGTAGTGACCGGAGAAAAGTTTACAAGTGAATTCCATTTCGAAAACACATAATTTCTTTACTCAAATCAAGAGTGAAAACTAACTTCGCCATGCTCCAAACTAAATCTACTAAAAAGTAAATAAAAGATAAAAATAAAGAAAAATAATATACAAAGAGTGTTAAATCACTAGAAGTCTTGGATTAAATGGAAGCTACACCTGATACTAGATAAATACATTTATAGGCTTTAATGATGGTGTGCACTTGAGCACAAATTGTGGATCTAAAATTTCTAACTATGAAATGGTCTCTTTGTTGCGACAAGAAAATTATATCCTGACATGGTTCTTATTTTTATGCTGGCTCTTAATAAGTGGCTTACGATTTCTTATTTGCGACGTATTTTCATGCTATCTTTAACAACCCGATTATGTACGTGACCTTAATTTGATTTTTAATCTAGACATAGTTACCATTATCTTTGTTTGTTTTATGCCATTGACATAGTTGTCTTTGTCGCAGCAAATTTCCTTCTTTAGCTCTTCAACTTTGTTGTAGCGGTCTCTACTATATTACGACATTCTTTCTGTTGTTATTCTCAATTTATGTTGTGACACACTTTCGTTGTCATGACAGTGTTTCTCCTAGTAGTAGGGATTTGTTGTCACGATATACTTTTCTTTATAGAAAGTGTTGGATCATGTATTGTGAGGCCCGAACTCGTATGTGGCGGATAGTTTGTACGCGATAGAGTTTTCTTTACTCCTTGTCGCTGGCTAAACTTTGAAACATTGAATCCCTTGTCGTGACAAACTTACCTTGGCTCCTCCTACTTATCTTCCATTTTCTGTCGCGACATAAAACTTCTCTATCGTGACATAAATCTCTTACTTCGCAGCTTTTATTGTCACGACATAATTTTTCTTTGTCACGACATGGATGACGGGCGGAAAGTGAGTATGTAAATTAGATGGAAAACGTAAACCCATACGTGCAAGTATACGCGTCGAGTTCACGTTGTGTAGTGGTGGGTCAGAAGTGTCATTCCTGCGAAAGAGCGTGTTGAATCTTTGGCTTAATGACTTGACAATATTGGATCTAGTCTCGGAGCCCGAGTGCGACTAAGTGCTGAATTAACCAATTGAAAATTGGTTTTACTAGATTATATAGATGATGATATGCCTAGGGTTTTAGTCTCCTCTAGCACGGATGGATATCGATTGATTATGGACTTATTAAGTTTCATATGAGTTATGTTGGCCAGAAGTTGATCTTTCCCTCTGAAATATTCTCTCTCGAGATATATTTGCCTATCTCACTAGTGGGATGTATTGCATCTCTGCCTCAACCCCTCAACTCTGAAATGCTTAAATGTGTAAACCCAAGTGCCGCACTTCCAACCTGTAATATCTCTATTCTTCGACTACCCAGTGTTGCTTTACCGTATCCACAAAAATCTTCTTCTGTGATCTCAGATTCTAGCTTTGCATCATCACGATTGGCTTAATGATAACATGATTAAGTCACGAAAATTAAGCGAACATAAGCTTCGTACTTATATTGAAATAAGTGGCAGAAAATCAATCCATCAAGCTGCGGTTAGGATTGACAAAACCACGAGCGAGTGGTCATCATATTATTCATTATAGATTGAAGAATTCGAATCATGAAGTAAATTGAGGAAACCTTCTGAAAAAGCGAGTCTTGCGATCTCTCTAAATCAGGTCTCTGACCAGTCTCTTTCTCCTATCTTCTTCTCTTTGAGTGAACTTCTTTTTTTCCTCTTTTCAAATTGCCCTTTATACCTTGGGACACGGGCCCGTGATAATGAGAAAATTAGGGTTCTTCACATTCAGTTTTGGAAAAGGAGGTGCCCTGTGCCCAAACCGAGGTTCGCTGCCCTTTGCGTAGTGAGACCGCTAGGCTCGCATTCTCCTGGTTCGGCTAACTGCCGAAGGGTCTTGACGAAGTGCTAGCGCGGCGAAGGGTCTCTTCGCCGCTGCGTACCAGTAGCACTTATGTTGTCCGCCTTTTTGTCATTTCTACTTCTGTTTTTTTTTTATGTCTTTTAGCTTCCCTTTTGATTCCAACATCGCCATATTCTATAGAACAATATAATATGAGGGTTTAGCGTAATATTAATGGCGCCAGATCATGCATTTAGCTATAAGAACAGGGAATTCAGGCGAATGTGACATATTCATCTTGATCAACACCCCGAACTTAGCTTCTTGGCATCACTGAAATAATAAGCTCATTTGGGACATGTAGTGCGTGAAACTATATGGCGATATAGGTTGGCACATAATGACAACAGAAGGAGTCCATATTAACCAGTTCAGTGGGGACTGCCTTGATTGTTTAGCTTTGAAGAATCTGCAGGTCGATCTCGGTTGACCAGTAGCTCAAACCCATTTTTAGTGCTCGATAATTTTCCCACGAGGAGTCGAGTGCGGTTAAAGTGCCGATCTCAATGTATCGTTTAATTGTAGTACCTAAACTTGAATCGAACTGCAAGCCTATTTGGAATAAGCTTAACACGGAAGAATAGAAACTACAATTTATTTATGACTAGTCTGAGGGATTAACTCTAAGGCAAATGGGAAGAGTACTACGAGAGGTTTAGATGAGGTTCCTATAGCGGGGATCATTGGTAACTCCCGCCGGTTGGTTAAAAGCCTTTGGGCATTTAGTTCCCACTGAACTACTTGAGACACTCATCAGGCCTAGAGGTCCTAGATTGTGGAGATCATTGATTAGTACCCAAAAAATGCTATTTTGAACCACATTGCAAGATAGGTTTGAGTGCTTTTGTACTCCTCATATTAATTAAGCCAATTGACACGTGTAAGTCCCTTTGGCTCATGAGGATTGTATTTCGAGAAATTGTTGTGGTAGTTTTTCAGGTTTCATAAACCTATCCCTACCATATCAAGCTAAGCATATATCGAGTTGAGCTAATTTACCAGAGTTCGTATGATTTATATTCGATTACATAGGCAAGGAATGAAGCGAAGATGAAACAAATTTGGATGCGAGGCTGAAATATATCTGATACAGCGAGGTGAAGTCAAGGAAATTTCGCTAGAATAGCAAAATTTTCATAGAAATAGCGAAATTTTCTCTAGAATAGCGAAATTTTGTAATTATAATGAAATTTTAACTGTGAATCAATTAGCTACATAGCGAATTTTTTGGCTATAAATGTGCTGCCGTGTTTTTGATTTATAAAGCGACAGTTTTGGTTTCCATCTCTACCCTCTTTGTAATGATACTAATAAGAGATAAATTGGTATTTTCACCTTTTTGTAAAAAATTTATATAAGCGTCTTATGAACATTTTATATTCTTTCATCTAAGACATTTTCCATTCTGACCCCATTCGGCCCTCATTTTCCTCTTCTCTCTCCTCTTTCTCTCTGCTTTCTAGGCTACCAAACACACCTTTGAGGATAGCTGACTCAAAGATGTTCAAACTAAAGCCTCTAAACCTTGAAGAGGAGGGTTGTTGAAGTGATGTGGTTTCTTTGGTGTTCTCTTATTTTTCGAGGCAGTGCTGTATTTATGTTCAAACTTTCAAAACTAGGTTTTAAATGCTGTTGATGTATTTTCCTTAGTCAATCTTGAAGCTTTTAGGTTAAGTGTATTCATAATGGTAGATACAACGACATCCATTATAGATGTCATTCCCGAACCATGTCGAGGTAGGTTAAATCTTTGGATTTCAAGCTGAGGAACTTGATAAATGCTCATAAAATACCATAGTTCAAAGGAATGTTACTAAGGTTGGTTTTAAAGTTAAACAAAGATCAGGTTTTGGAAAATGACTATATGTTATTTGCCTGCAATACGAAATAACTTTGAGAACACCTTTATGACCATATCATATCAAGCTAATTGACACGAAGCAGTCTTCTTTTACATTTTATTTGAATTTCCTTGGAGTTAACATAGTGATATGACCACTTTTTTTGTAATCAAAATCGAAAAAAAACCTCCTACATTTTGAATCATTATATAAATCATTTGTAAGACGAAAACCCATCTCAGTGTTCGATCCTAGAGGCATTTATCTTTGTGTTAGTCATCACTCTGTGATGTCGATGGATTAAGGTATAAATTTTGTTGATTCATAACACTTGTTGTGCATGCGAATCAATCATCCATCCTCTATCTCATGTAGTAGGCAGTAAAGTCAATGGCTCCCGGCCAGTTGGCTCAGGGAATTAGGCTTTGAAAGCCCACTCGAGCTGTGCCCAGGGATTAGATTGGATGATCCGTTGTTATTATTATTATTAGTATTATTGTGTGTGTTTGGGGCTCGAGGCGATCCTCTTTTAGGTATCCCATCATAGGTGTTTACTTCTACAGGTTCGTAAAACTCTTGCATGGTGAGTCCGAGTCAACATACGAATAAATTATTGTGTGCAAAGGATAACTACTTAGGAGTGAGTTCTTGAGATCTAAAGGGTGACGGACATGGATTTATTCTCGACTTTGACCACGGTCCCAATTATCAAACAACCTCGGAGTCCTAGCCATTGAACATGGGTTGTTTTCACGATTCTTCTGACTCCGCTTTTGTTTCATCATGCTTTCGCGAGAATTAAGGCGGTCTCGTCTGACTCTGGGTATCGTATTATAATATGTGCAATTTTGATACGTGTTGGTGTTAGTGATATGCTCTAGCCCAGTGGCATATACATTGTCATTATATGTTTATATACATGAGGCATTTATCATTTTATCTTGTTATTTAAATTGTGGTTTAACTTTATAAAATCAGATCCTTGAATAGTTGGCTCTATTTATGTCATCAGTCGTGACTTGATGAAGTAAAACCAAGGCATAAGAACACTATTCTAAATAGTCCATAGTCGATCATCATTGTGGGAGATAATAATGAAGTGAAGCCCGTATGTTTTATGTGTAAAGAAAAGACCACGTTTTCTTTGATCATGAACATAAGATATTTTTCAGAGAAACATAAATACATGTTAAGTTCGTATTGTTGGTGGCATATGAGAAATACTACATGGATTATGTCATCGGTAATTCTCATTCACGTGAGTGGTATTTGAGTCTTAGGCTGAATTCATGGATTCTACGGGAACTTAGTGTCTGGTAGCTCGATGGCGTCTTTATGGGATGGTAATATAAGTGGTTGGGCATGCGGTAAATCAACGGAGGAATGTGAGTGATAATGAAGAATTTGTCACTTCTTAATTGAGTGAGATGTCATTGGCCTCTTGATAAGTGAGGCCCGAAATGCATAGTAGTGCTCGAATGAGATTGGGTTATCAATATCAAGTTTTTGATGAATCGGTGAGAATCGAAAAAAAGTGCATAGTTGGCATATAGATGACTTCATCATGCTTTGTGCTTGTCAAGACATCGTGTAATGAAAGGACTAATATCATACTATGATAAGGTTTCGAGTCATCCAATTCACTTGAGTAGTTATAATGTCTTGTTAGAGACGATTATAACTTGGCAAACTAGATCAGATTTGGGCCAGCGACGGTAGAGTGAACTATAGGGTCTTTTTATAAGAATGAGTTATAATGGGATGTTAGAAAGGCTCTCTTTGCCGTGATTAAGCTGACAGCCCATTTAATAGTTAATGGGTTGGTTTAAATTCATTTAAATAAAAGGGTTTGGGAGGCTTGATATAAATATGGGGTTTATCATCTAAAAGGGTGTTGTTCTTTTGAAGTGGGTGTTTTGAGAGAGAATTCTTTTTAGATTTTTGGAAGACACTAAGGTGTCTTCGGTTTTGTGGGACAAAGACCTATCATAAGGTGCTAGAACATCCATCCTATCCATTAGCCGTTCATGTGGATACCTTTAGAGGGCGTTTGCACACTGCATCGTCTTAGCTCGTTCTTCTTGGGTGTTTCCGAGAAGAGTCTGTTGTGTTTGACATGTCGTAAAGCAAATATGCACTAGTCGAAAAGTTCGATTACAGAAGAGGTGAATCTGGATTTCCTTGGTTCATTGTTTAGTTTCATCAATGGCGGATCTGATGCGGTTGTGTATTTTTTATATCGTATGTTTTTATCGCTAGATTCAACGGTGGTATCGAGCTACTTGTTGTTTGGTGGCCAGTTTTTATATGTGATATAACGTTATCTGTTTAGTGTATTTGTTTTTCCATATGTGATATGCCATGATCCATTAGTTCATCCGTTTTATAATCAATATAATCTGAGTCAAGTTTTTTTTTTCTATATGAAGTCTGTAACATCATATCATAAATTGAAAAATGATTCGGTTTAGAAAATCTCTAATAGGATTAGGACTGTTGATGATCATAATCAAATTATGAGTTAAATGGTCTTGTGTTCTAATCACGATTAGAATTTATTCTGATTCTTATTAGTGGGGTATTACATATTAAGTATGTTGATACAGGATACTTATTAATGATAGGCGCACATATTAAGTATGGGCATTGCAGTTCTTCAATGGTGGGGCTGTTACATTAATGTTAGACATTAAGAATGAACTATTGGGATTATTCTTAATCGGTAGGGCCAGATTACACATTAATGTTAGACATTAAGATTGGACTGTTATAGATTATTACACATTAAGTAGGATTGTTCCAAATTAATGATGCACTGTTAGATTAAGAGTAATCAACATTGGTGAATGACTAGAATTATTAGTGTGATTAATCATCAAGAGAAATCCCAAAAATCTCACTCATGCTAGCCTTAAAATTTTGTTTATGTGGGACTAACGCGCAATTGAAATAATCGTATTCATAATCGATTATGTATAATGTGTTTATATTCAATTCTTCCAGATGGTATGTCATGGCCCTTAGTTCAATGATTGGCAGGTATTAATTATGGGATTGTAATTTTTAAATACGGTCTACATGTCAGACTTTATTGACAATAACAAGTGTGTCTCTTTTTCATTATATTAGTGCAATCTGGGCCATAGAGTCAAGAGCTTTTAGTTGACAACATGTGTGTCTCTTTTATTATTTTAGCATAAAATAGCATACACTATTACGTGCTTGTAATTAAGAAAAACAAAGAATGGAGGCCCGTCTGCTCTCGAGACAAGCCCATAAAGCTTAAGGTATTGTGTTAGAACTGTGATTCCATATCGGGCTTGGCTGGAGATCACCTTATGGAAGCTGGGCCAAGTGAAATGTCACGCTTACATTTATGCTTATTAATATGCTTCAGATGCGGATTTATGTATGTTTTTTCATAAAGCTCATTTAACAACTTGATGTTGCTGCAATTTCATCACATAAAATATTAAGTCATAAAATGCCTCCTACACTTAATACTTGGCCAATACTTCACTCGCCTTATAGTTTCGCCAAAGCAGGTGTATTAGCCATCTTAGGTAAATATACATGATAATGGTGATATCCATAAGATTGAATATGGTTAGAGTTAACTAGGTCATTATAATCTGCCTTGGGGCTAAGGGCATAAAAGGAAAGAGTTTACCGAGTTACTGCTTAAGGTTATGCCAGTTAAGTTTTAATTTTAAGTCAACGTGGATTTTCACCATACTAAGAAACTAAGATTGTTTATGTTAATTAAAGAGTTACTAATTTTAGTGGGAGATTAAAGACCTCATTTATTAAAAGCTTGCATATATTTGTAGACTTATGGCATCAAACAACACATCAACATTCTCATGATTCATCCAAAGTGAAAACTTAATGGGACAAACTTCCCGATTGGTCTCAAATTTAGGATTGTCCTAAACAAGAGAGGAAGATGTATGTTCTTGATAAATTTTTAAACCCTAATGAACCCCGCTAATAATGCCCCACGAGCCGAAAAGGGATCCTTATAAAGAAGCATTTGAATGACTGAGGGAATCTGCCTTATGCTTACAACCATGAACTCCGAGTCACAATTTTAGGAAATGGAGTATTTGATATGATGGTGTATCTCAAGGGAATGTTCAAAGATCAAGAACGCCAAGAAAGGTTTTATAACCACTAAAGCATCAATGCATTTGAAGATGACTCTCGCACTTCGGGTTAGGCGCATGTGCTAAAGATGAAGGGTTTCATCGACACCATAAGCTTTGGTGTCCTATTAGTCATGAGTTGGCTATTAATATGATTCTAGGTTCATTACCTGAATCTTATGATCAATTTGTTATGAACTACAATATGCACCATATGGAGAAATCTATTGCTGAGTTACATGGAA
The DNA here is from genome assembly GCA_016808115.1 of Tetrastigma voinierianum. Taxonomy (NCBI): domain Eukaryota; kingdom Viridiplantae; phylum Streptophyta; class Magnoliopsida; order Vitales; family Vitaceae; genus Tetrastigma; species Tetrastigma voinierianum. Next base: position 222,829 of record JAEQBH010006388.1, read on the forward strand.
TGTTAAAGAATGTTACATTCAAAAGACAAATCCAGTGCTTATGGTTCAGAAAGGGGAAGGCATGAAAAGGAAAGAAAAGAGCAAAGGCAATAAGGCCAAGAAAGGCAAAGGATAGTCCAAGCCTAAGGCCAAGAAGCCAAAGCCACCCAAGGAGGGAGTTTGCTTCTTCTGTAATGAACAAGGTCATTGGAAGAGGATTTGCAAGCTCTACTTGGAAGATCTAAAGAAAAAGAAGAGTAGCGAGGCTACCACTTCAGGTATTTATGTTATAGAAGTCAATCTATCTACTTCTCCTTCATGGGTATTAGATACTGGATGTGGATCTCACACATTTAAACGTACGTGAAGAGATCATTGGCTAAAGGCGGCCAGCTAGCCATCGAGCAATCTAGTCCTAGCTGGTGCGGATGGTGACCATCTTAACCTTATGGAATCCATGTCCTGGCTCAAGGCAACACGGTGCTTCTGAGACTCATCCCAACAGGCGTTAAAGTAGGTGGTGAGTGCATGGATCTGGTCAGCTAGAAACTGGGTCGAACTAGATGGGACCTCAGTGGTCGCTGCTCATTGGGTCGTCTCGCTACCGGGTGGTCGAGACATCATCGTCGGCCTCATCATCTGACTCGCCGTGGCCCCGAACTTCACTCAAGTGCGAGATCGGCCGACGCTTGTGCCACCCGCTCCTCGAGTCCAACATCTAACCTCAAACATAGGCATAGCCGAAAGTGATCAGTGGAGGATGGATTAGTGGCTCCCATGCAAACAGCCCATGAGTCGACCTTAATCAACCCCCGCCAATGATCCGGCCCGATGTTTAATCGGAATCCCTTGTCATGGCGTAGAGGAGGACCGCCTTGTCCTTCGTGAACGAGCATCGAGATGGGCGGTAGCTGGACGGTAACACAAAAGAAAATTGTACTCAAACCTTAGCCAGCGGAGCAGCTTGGCATCCGGGAATATGGTGAACTCGCCCATCGACGGATGTCGCCTCCACACGCCCTAGCCCCGTGCTCCCCTCCATTAGGCTCTTCTTTCGCCAAAGCCTGGTGGGTCACAAATAACGCTTGGTACTCACTCCGTCGGTCATCCCACAATTGATAGATCCGTTGATATTCCAGCCCGAACTTGACCCACCTACCCTGGAGCAACATGTGCCAACCTCGAAACGCAGTCGATTGAACCTCATACGATCGAGGCCACCCTGGTTGCAGAGGAGCACACACAGTATTCAACATCCTCCGTTCCGGATGTAGAAGTCAAGAAAGTGTTTGAGGTGGGAAACCCCTTCTTCGGAATGAAGGAACGATTGTATAACAACTCGTGGTAGTTCCACTCGGCCTCCTGAGAGATGAATCAGCGCGGCTCGTCCAGAGGGGGAGGGTCTGCCCGTGATGTGGAGCCGGAGCAATGTTGTTTGGCCGGGACAAACTTCTTAGGGGCCATGGTGGTCAATTTCGGCTCTCAATTTGAAAAAATCATAAACCAGACACAAGCCACGCCGCGGGTATTTATAGATGTTCAGAATGTGTGTCGCTTCGCCACGGGGAAGGGTCCTACTCTATAGTAAAGCCACGCTATGCAGCGATGTACTGCTCTTCGCTGCGGAGGGCTAAAATCTTTAGGCGGAGCCATGCAGTGGCGAAGGGCTCTTCGCTGCTGCGTACCCGAGGGTTGGCTTAAAATTTTTCTCCCTCCGTAGAGGCATAGCGAGTTTCGCCGCAGCGGACCAAAAAATGGGAAAATGAGTTATTGCCCCTCCGCAGTAGTGTAGAGGGCTTCGCCGCGGAGGACCAGAATGTTGGGACCTTGCCTTTCTTCTCTCCTCCTTGAAGACTCGCCAATACTTTAAAAATAAGCAAAGGTAGGAAGCCCAAAAACAAAAATTTCACCACAAAGCAATAAAAAATAATGGAAATACGCAAGTTTTAGGGAAAAAGAAAAATTCACAAAGCTTGGGTTGCCTCCTAACAAGCGCTATGTTTAACGTCTTCATTCCTACAACGTAAAGTACCAAGACCGGAAACAAAAACAGAACCTATTGGGAATGTGACTTTGCAACTGTTAACCCCTCTCAGGTGTTCCTAGAACGGTGTCCTACCTCTTATTATGGAATTCTCCTCCAAAATACGGTTTCATCCTCTAAGAGTTAACTTTCAACTGTCCTTTCTCGGGATGCATTATCTCAACTCCTCCATAGGGAAATACTTGAACCACTGTAAATGGACTTGACCATTTGGACTTTAGCTTACCAGGGAAGAGTTGCAGTCTAGAGTTAAACAACAAGACCCACTAACCTGGGTCAAACTCTTTCCTCATAATATGTTTTTCATGCCACGCTTTAGTCTTTTCCTTATAGATTAGGGCATTTTTATAAGCCTCATTGCAGAATTCATCTAATTCACTAAGTTGTAGTAGCTTCTTTTCTTCAACGACTTTGCAATCCATGTTCAACTTCCTAGTTGCCCAATATGCTCTATGTTCTAATTCCTTAGGCAAGTAGCATGCTTTCCCGTAGACTAGTTGGAATGGTGACATGCCTAATGGGGTTTTAAAGGTTGTCCTGTGTGCCCAGAGTGCATCATCAATCTTCACTAATCTTTTTCTTTGACTGTTGAATCATGCTTTCCTCTAAACGACTTAATCCTCACGATTCGACACCTCAACTCGGTCCATTAGTCATGCGGCAAGCTGTTGGGTTCAGATGCTCACACCATTTTGCAAGACCTTTTTTTTTTTTTTTTAAAAAAAAAAAAAAAAAGCAGGCAAAAAAAAAAATAAGTATCAACCAACTTGTTGCAGAAGTTAATACCACTATCCGTGATCAATGCTCGTGGAGTGCCGGAAGAACCGAAAATATGTGGTCATATGAACTTGACTACCACACTGGCATCATCGGGTGCGCCATTTGCATTAGCTCTACCATTTGGAGACGAGTCCACAACAAGGAGAATATGAGACTGACACTGATCGATGAGATTAAAAGCCTATCATTTTCACCTCATTTTTTCTGATGATTTTATATAAAAAGACCGACATTATGTGAAGATGGAATAATCTCAACAATCGCATTGCGCCAGGAAATTGAAAAGAAAGCGTAAAATGCGTAAAAGAGCATAATGTACAATATCGGATATAATGGTCAAGGAAGTTTGCAAGAAGAGAAGTGCAAAATGATTAAAGAATTTGATGTCGTGAAGCTTTGACAACAATCAAAATGCATCTTCGTTATAATTACAAAGGTCCAGTCGCAATTGAAGCATAATTGAAGACAAAGCGAGCTGGGCGTGAAAGGAGCTCAAGGTCAAACAACCAGAAATTGATGAAGAAGAAGAAATGATGTCGCGACATCATTCAGAGGTCGCGACATAATTTAATCCTCTCATGTGGATATGATGTCGCGACACCAAAAAGAAGTCGCGACAGGAGCTAAAAAATTGGATCGAATATTTAGGCCGCACATCGTCAAAGCTAAGTAGTCGCTAATTTCAGCATCGGGCGTAAATGTAACATCGCTTTGGTAAGGAAACTAATGGTCGCAACATCGTGATGCACTAAAAGAAGGTCGCGATAATATCAAGCCGCCGCGACATCAACTACACATGGGAAGTCACTTACATCATTCAAAGGTCGCATAAATATTGCAAGAAGAAGGTCGCTGATAATACCCGTGCTGTCGCGCGACATCAATTGTGGGGCACGTTTCGGCGGTCAGCATAACATCCGCAGGTCGCGGATACCACTGGCGAGAAAGTGGTCGCCGGCTAACATCTCGGGCTTGTCGCGGACATCAAATGCACAGCGCTAAGGCCGCTGACGCTCTTAAGCCGCCGCGATATCGCCTACATTCAAAGACACGTCATGACTCAAACAAAGACTCGCGGATACACTAAAGGACAGAGGTCGCGACAAGAATTGATGTCGCGACATCAACAACCAACTAGGCCATTTTAAATCAAGTACCAAAAAAGAAGTGCATCGGGGCTCAGGGCCTAACTGTAACCCTATAAATACGGTCAAGTATCGAATGAACGATCTCTAGCTTGCATCAAGGAGAGACTGGTTAAGTCAAGGCCCTATTTTAATTTTCTTTTCTTTTCTTTTCTTCTTTTTTTTTATTTTAGATTAGTTTGTATTTCATTCAAATTTGGATTTGAACGTTAGCTGTAAAGGGTGTAGTTGAATGCATATTTATATTTCTTCAAATTACTGTCTGGTAGTTTGAATTCCGCATTAAATTCTTGATTTCTGAATCACTAGCTTCCGATTTACAAGGGTTTTCTTGATCAAGAAGCCAATGTAGGCGGTGTAATCCAAAGGATTTAGAAACCCACCCCATTGAAAATGACGCTATTGTCATAAATTATCTTTCCGCATAATTTTATTCATTATTACGAACTTCGCCTTTATAATTCGACTTGCCAATTTTTATGATTTCCCGAATTCATCCCAATGTCAGTCTCTTATACCCATAACGGGGTTGTTCCAAGCTCTGATTTCTAAGAAGCCCTCTGAGTGACACAGAGAAAGCATTCCTGAGAGTGATGAATAATTTCTGGAAGGTATGGGAACCTGATATTGATGATCTAATGTGCTATGTGTAATTAAATCGATACATCCTCTTCTCACTTGAAACCGAGAATGAGTTGAGTGAGTTATCAATTTAAGCATGCAGAGAGTTCGCCTTAATTCGAATCGTGAATTCAATCCCGTGTTAGCAACCATCTAATCAAGGAAAGAATGAGTCAAGCTCTAATTTTGGAGGAAGAGGAACCAAGATGGTAAACCCATGCAATGACTATACAAAGGGAGCTTAAGGTTTACAAATTCCATGTTACGGGTATGAAGTATTGATAAAGAAAAATACCTGGTAACAAGGCTACCTGTGATTAAAAGTAGTTATCTAGCCCATCGTATTCGGTAGAAACGGTGAAGGTGATGATGAACTGTGTGGTTTGAGAGATCCAAATAAAATTATCACATTCCTCGACTAGTTTTAAAACTGTGGTTCGTAAAGCAAAAAATTACCATACAAGCCGTAGGAATTCCTGATTCTTCACAATAGCTTTTGAGCTAATGTTCTATTTACAGATAACTGTTCAATCTAAATTTGTCATTTCATTATTTCAGAGTCATTCATTTGTTATTCATTCATATTATTTTAGGTTTTCATTATTTCAAGGCTTTAACGGCTGATTCAAATTGTCCATTATAGTCCAAATAGTATAGAGCTTGAGTAGTTGAGATAGTTGATTGAAAATTCTTGAGATCTCTGTGGATCGGAGACTGACTTAAATCCAATTTACTACTTGTCCGACCTGCACTTGCAAGATAACGGATCAAAACCACTTCAAGAACAGCTTACTCCAATTGAAACAATCTTCGAACTAATCAAATAGCTAAGACATATACTACAACAAGTTTTATGGTCATGTCGGATTAGACAATAGTCTTTTGGCGATAGTGTTATAAATTTGTACATGTCTTTTGGTCCGGTCAACAATGACGAGGGAATGGACCCATGAAGTCCAACCCCCATAAGTCAAATAACTCGACCTCTAGAATTGGACGCATTAGTGGTTCATCCCGGTTGGAAATGTTGCCCATCCTTTGGCACTTATCACAGATGGATACAAACTGATGAGCATACTAGAACAAGCTAGGCAAGTAGAAACCTGATTGGATTACCTTTGCCACTGTTCTCTGGCCTCCAAAGTGCCCCCCACATGATAAGGTATGGTAATGATTCAGAATACTACCCATTTCATCTTCCGGTACGCATCTCTGTATCACTTGATCGGCACAATGTTTGTACAAAATAGGTTTTTCCCAGTAATAGTGCTTCAACTTTGCAAAGAACCTCTTTTTCTGTTGGTAGCTAAGCTCTAGAGGGATCACCTTAGCCACTAAGTAATTCACATAGTCAGCAAACCATGGAACCGACTGTGTGTTGGCAATTGCCAAGAGCTACTCGTCTGGGAAATTATCATTAACCTGCACCTCGTCTATTGGCCCTTCGAACCGTGAAAAATGGTCCGCAATTAAGTTCTCTGTCAAACTCTGTAGTAAATAATTCCATCGATAGCCCCGACATTTTGCATCTTTTTTAGTCATTAGGTACTTAATGGCTGAGTGGTCGGTGTGTACTATCACCTTATTTCCAATCAAGTATAGCCTAAATTTATCAAAGGCGAAAACAATGGCCAATAACTCTTTTTCTGTGGTGGCATAGTTCAGCCGAGCATCATTCAAAGTTCGGCTAGCATAGTAGATAACCTGAAATATCCTTTCTCTTTTTTGCCCCAGCACTGCTCCGATCACATAGTCACTGGCGTTGCACATTAGCTCGAACGGAAGGTCCCAATCTGGTGCTACTACTATGAGGGCCGGATAATTCACTTTCTTTCTATAATCGAGAAGGCTTAAAAGACTACTCAAAGAAAATCAAATGGTGTCCCTTGAACTAGCAACTGACAAATTGCTCTAACTGAGAAAAATCTTTTATGAACCGCCGATAAAATCCTACGTGCCCTAGAAAGCTTCTTATGCCATTCACCGATGATGGTGGAGGTAGTTTCTCTATTGCCTTGATCTTAGCTCGGTCGACCTCTATTCCTCTGCCAGAAATCCAGTGGCCAAGTACGATGCCTTCCTATAACATAAAGTGGCACTTTTCCCAATTCAACACAAGATTGGTTTCTTCACACCTAACAAGCACCGACCTCAAGTTTTCCAGACAACTGTCGAAAGGAACTCCCCAATACTGAAAAGTCATCCATGAACACCTCGATTTTCTTTCAACCATATATGAGAATATGGCCATCATGCACCGCTGGAATGTGCCTGGTGCATTGCACAGCCCAAACGGCATTCGCCTGAATGCGAATGTACCATAACGGCAGGTGAATGTCATCTTCTCCTCGTCTTCAGGGGCTATAGCGATCTGATTGTACCCGGAATACCCATCCAAGAAACAGTAATATTCATGCCCTACTAGCCTATCCAACATTTGGTCTAGAAACGACAATGGAAAGTGGTCTTTTCGAGTAGCCTTATTCAATTTCCGATAGTCGATGCAAATCCTCCAACCTGTGACCATTCTAGAAGGCAACAATGTATTATTTTCTGTCTTTATGACTATTGTTCCTCCTTTCTTAGGCACTACCTATACTGGACTTACCCATGCACTGTCAGAAATAAGATATATAACCCCGACATCCAGCCACTTTAAGACTTCCTTGTGGATGACCTCTTTCATGGTTGGATTCAGTCTCCTCTATGCCTCCACTATCGGCTTATGGCCCTCTTCGAGCAGAATTCGATGCATGCACATAGAGGGGCGGATCCTCTTTAAATTAGCTAGAGACCAACCAAGCGCATTTTTTTGATCTCTTAGTACTCTTAATAGCTTATCTTCTTCTGATGCTGTTAGAGACGCTAAAATGATCACTGGTAAGGTGGAGGCATTCCTAAGATAAGCATACCTCAAATGGCTAGGTAATGGATTTTTCTCTATCTAAGGTGGTTGTTCGAGAGAAGGTATTGGCGTTTGAGTATTTTCACCTAGAGGTTCGTAGTATTTCCTTCTATTAGGTTCGAAGGAGTCCATCCATTTCACATACTCTTCTGCCTCTTCTCCACGTTCCTCTTAATCACTCTATACCAGGATAGCCTCCAAAGGGTTAGTGAGACCACTTTGGCTAGACACTATAGCCTCTATTGTCTCTACTATGAAGCATGTATCACTCTTTGCTGGGATACATTGAACTTGACCTCATCATCCTGCACTCTCAATTTCAACTCTCCCTTCTATACATCAATCATTGCCTTGCCATTTGCGAGAAATGGCTTGCCCAATATTATTGGTATTGCTTTATCTTATTCCATATCTAGAACGATGAAATCTGCCGGAAAGATGAACTTGTCCACCTTTACCAAAACGTCTTCTATCACCCCCCCCCACTTGGGGTGTTTCAATGACCTATCCGCCAACTGGAGTGTGACTGTAGTTGGGAAACCATATTCCTTCCAGACACATGGGTCTAATCAGTTACTTGTAGGATATAATCCTCTTTCTAAGAATTAGGTATTTTTCCTTTCCCGTACTTCACACCCTGTTCCTAGGACTGAAGAATTCTTGCCCCCATAGAAAGGATAACGCAAGTCTTCTCTAATGTAATTGGTATCTCATCCTATGAATTTGAATAAACTCTCTATCTCCTTGATTAGATCAATGCTAACATGGGATCAAGATCATTTCATCAAACAGAGGAGAAACCTCTAATGAATTAAACTAATCCTCACACCATGAGTAAATTAGTGATCGATCAGAGTAATCTTTCAGAGTCCATTAGTACCATAATGTTAGTGTAGCATACCCCCAAATAACTGCTCTATATTCTCAGGAATCTCCATCTCTGTGTCAATCAGAGGGTCTCATGGAAATAAGAGCAAGATAAAATCATGTTTTGGGTACAAGCTACTAATATTCAGAACAGTTAATTTCAAGAACAATACCAATTAAATAAATTCAAGATTTCAAACTATTGCATTCTTTTAAGTTGCACAGAAAATGATAATTAACATCTGTTTGCTCTCGTAGGGGTATTAATCAACAAAATTTATAACCTAATACCTCATACTAGCATAGCATAGCTACTATAGTATAGTGGTTATAGGATCGTCCACAGAGATGGGTTTTCTTTATGAAAATTACTGAAAATAAAGCTTATACTGGTGATTTCATTTTGGATGTTTGGGTTGTGATAAAAAGAGTGGATTTTAGAGAGAAGATAAAAATAAAAATAATGCAGAAAGTAAAATCATGATAAAATGTAAAAATGAGAAATTCCTTGGAGTTCCAAGTCACTAGGTTTCTGTGTTCCTAGGCAAGGAGGGGTTTTCGGGGTATTTTCTCAGATTGGGAGGATAAATATATAGTTATCCCTTGAATCGGTTCTTAGTTTAGCTATAATAACTAACCCTAAATAAATATCCTTGAAAAATGGTATTTTCTTCCCATTAATGGTCTCGACAAGAAGAACATCTCTCACTACCTTCCAATGGTCCATAAATGATAACTGACGAACATCACTGGATCTAGCAATAAGTTTCCAATGAGCTCCGAGAGCTTACCAAATACTAACCATTCAAGGTGACTCGAAGGAATCAAACCTAGGATTTGAAGGAAATAAAAACATCACCTTGAATTGCCTTCAATTAATCCATAAATGATAACTAACGAATGTTAATGGATCTAGCAATAAGCATCCATTGAACCCTAAAATATTATCAAGTATGGATCATTCAAGGTAATTCGAAGGGATTAAAACCAATATTTAAAAAAAAAAACCCATTAATGGTGGAAAATACCTCCGTTAAAACATGGAAAACCCCCACCTTTTCATTCGATACCTTCACCTAGTTTCCTTTACTCCAAGGAAACGAAGGGTTTAGTCGCTCCTCCTCTTCTTAAAGGCTATTTGGCTCTCAAGAAAGGGAAGAGATAAAATGAGAGAAAAACGGAAGCTCCAAAACTACTTTACTGAATGTCCAAAAAATCTGCTTGTCTGAGGTTTTTCAACCATATCTAGTTAATACAAATTACCAGAAAGTGCATAAGTTAACCTTATTACACAAGGAGAAACTGGGAAAAAATCAAAAATCAAAAATCAAAAAGTCAAAGATTGTAGAAAAGTTCGTAGGAAATTTCACAGAGTTTGGGAAATTTCGCAGCCATTGCGAAATTTCATAGCCTTGTGAAATTTCACCGGGGTTGCAAAAATTCACAACCCTTTAGAAATTGGCAAGGTTGCTACTGCGTCTTCTGCTTCTGCCTTCTTCTAGCTTCTGAAGCTCTAAACTGAAATTATGCTCTTCATGCTTTGAGATCAATTCCCACCTTTGAGATATATAGCCCCAAAACAAATACCAAAATCCTGCCACAAACACTAATTAGCAACCTTGCTAGGTACTTAATGTGCCAATTAGGCCAATTAGGCCAATTACTACATAAAAAGTGCTCAAAACATAGAGTGTTAAAGGTATAAAACAACACTTTTTGGGTAGTAATCACTCCCCCCAACCGACACATTGCTAGTCCCTTAGCAATGAATGGATAATGAAATAATCTAAAACAAGATGATCTATATATCTACAAAACAAAAAGTTTTTCAAAAGTAATGAGGGGATAAAACCCAACCTTCAACAAGAGACTATCTCAAGAAGAGTATGTACTATGCAAATTCAAGTATCAAAATAATTTCCACTGCTAAAGAACCAACATGTAGCCTTCAACAATAACCTACATGTTAAAATGATTAGATTTCAAATATAGTCTGCCAAACTATCCTCTCCCCCCCTAACCTAACTCTTTTTCTACACCTAGCAGAATGACCCACCCCAATAGATCAGGAACCACTTTTATTTCACAACTTTTTTTTTTCATTATAAGGGTGCAATGTTGAGGGTATCGAATTCACAATTGTCCATGTAACGGGGATCCACCAATGACTCCCAACAAATCAAGGTTTAAGGCATCAAGTCATAAGGATATTTTAACCACTAACTCTTCAGATTTCACCCTAAACTTTTAACAAGTTTGATACTCCAGCACCTACAAATTGCTAAACTCTACCTATTCACCCATGTAACGAGCAACAAAGTCGGTGACTCCCAACTAGTTGGCTTAGGGCACCGGGCTTTAAGGACTTTCTCCATATGGCCCTCAAACCGTGCTTGGGTTTCAAGGTAAGTGTCAAAAATTTCTTTTTCCTTTCTTTTGATCCATTTTTTTTTATATTTTTATATTTTTTAGACTCATTGGTCTTTTTAGGGATCCAAAACTATGAAAGGTGGTCAAAAGTACTAGGCCATACTTTTGCAAGGTTCAGGAGGCAAGGTAGTTTTTCATCTTATAATTGAAAACTAATGTCCATAGTGTGTGATTAGTCCAAGTGGAAGAGGTAAGGTTGAAGACAAAAGGAGTTTCCACACTTCATCAACTTTTATAAGCATAAAACAACTCTAAAATCCAGAGCATTGAAGCATAGATTCAATTTCTCCCATTGCAGGTTGAGAATTACAAAAAAGAAGGATATTAAGCAAAGTAAAAGTAAAATGCTAAAAAAAAATTTAATAGGAGAAAAATCATCAGCTTGTGATGAGGGTCACAAGTATCCACCAAATATAGTCATTAGCACTAAGGCACCATCCCCGACAATGGCGCCATTTGATTCATCGCCCGTAGGGTATTAATCAACAAAATTTATAACATAATACCTCATATTAGCGTAGCATAGCTAGTATAGTATAATTGTTCTAGGATCGTCCATAGAGATGGGTTTTCTTTGAAAATGACTGAAAATAAAGCTTATGCCGGTGAATCGATTCTTGGTTTAGCTATAATAACTGACCTTAAATAAATATCATTGAAAAAGGGTATCTGCGTCCCATTAATGGTCTCGAACAATGAATAACATCTCCTTAAATCACCTTCCAATGGTCCATAAATGATAACTGACGAACATCACGGGATCTAGCAATAAGTATCTAATAAGCCCGAGAACTTTCTTCCCTTCTCAGAAGATAAACAAATTTATGAGAAGAGGATGCTTAAACTTTGTTTCGAGTAAAGGAAACTAGGCAGGAAGGTACAGGATGAAAAGGGATTTCCATGTTTTAATGGAGGTATTTTCCACCATTAATGGTTTCTTTTCAAACATTGGTTTTAATCTCTTCGGGTTACCTTGAATGATCTGTACTTGATAAGCTTTTAGGGTTTAATGGATGCTTATTACTAGATCCATTAACATTCGTTAGTTATCACTTATGGGTTATTGGAAGGCGATTCAAGGTGATGTTTTTATTTCCTTTAAATCCTAGGTTCGATCCCTTCGAGTAACCTTGAATGGTTAGTATTTGGTAAGGAGACAACTATATGTTATCCTCCCCAATGCAAGGAAAAGACCCGACAAAACCCCTCCTTTGCCTAAGGAACCTGAAACCTAGTGACGTGGAACTCCAAGGAATTTCTCATTTTTACATTTTATCCTGATTTTACTTTCTATTTTATTTTTATTTTTATTTTCTCTCTAAAATCAACTCCTATTATCACAACCCAAATGAGAGAAAAATGGAAGCTTGTAGAGCAAGCTTTTCCAAAACTACTTTATTGAATGTCCAAAAAATATCTTTGTCCGGGGTCTTTCAACCCATATGTAGTTAATACAAATTACCAAAATGTGCATAACTTAACATTATTACACGAGGAGAGACTAGGAAAAAAAATCAAAAAGTCAAATATTGAAGGAAAGTTCACAAGGTCTGCAAAATTTCGCAGCCCTGCGAAATTTCACAGTGGTTGCAAAAATTCGTAACCCTTGCAAAATTGGCAAGGTTTCTACTGCATCAGAGTAATATTTAAGAATTCATTAGTTCCATAATGTTAGTCTAGCATACCCCCAAATAACTGCCCTATACTCTTATGAATCTTTTCTTTGTGTCATTTAGAGGGCCTCTTGGAAATCAAAGCAAGATACAATAATTTTTTGGGTACAAGCTACTAATATTCGGAATAGTTAATTTTAATAACAATATTAATTGAATAAATTCAAGATTTCTAACTATGACATTCTTTCAAGTTGCACAGAAAATGATAACTAACATCAATCCATTCCTAGAGGGAGCTCAGTCCCTCGATATTGGATTGCGAATAATAGTGACTAACTGATAAAAAAAATTCACTAAAATCGAAAGAAAACTTAAATAAATGAACTCCAAATTTTTGTATTCCATTGAAATCAGACAATTATGAAAACGAAATTTTTACAATGAACGCAACTCAAAACTTCAACCCAGATCACTGCTAAAATCTAAAGAAAATGCTAACTAAAATGTAAGCTGAACCTAAATCTACGAAAAAATAAATAAAAGAACAATAATATACAAAGGAGAATCCAGCTACGGAGATGTTCCTGGTTAGGTGGAAGCTATGCACAGTGTCTTATGTGCTTCTATTTATAGATTTTCAAATGATAGGCCACACTTCGAGGCTGAAATTATGGATCCCCAAAAGTTACCCAAGTGACGTCTTTGTTGCGAAATAGTACCTATTTTTGTCCCCCAGCTTTGTTGTGACTTACATTGTTATGTCAAGATAGTGTCCTGTGCCTTTTTCTTGAATTATGTTGCTACATACTTTGCAAGTGTCGCGATAGAGCTCAGCTTAATTTGTCTTGTCATTATCCCGACACAAATGTCCTATGTCACGACATTTATTTCATGCTTTGCAGTGTTAATACTTGAATGGTGTGTTGCGACATAAAAGCTTTGTCGCTATGAAGTTTGCTTCTTGACGCTCTTCAATTGTGTTGCAACATAAATTTATGTGTCATAATAGAGTTTCTTAGTTTTCAGCTTCGCTTTTTTCACGACATAAGATTGGAATGTTATGACATACGTTGTCTCTTTTCCTCTAATTGTGTCGCGACAGTCTGCAGTTCTCTTCTAGGCGCTTCTCTTCAATTAATGTCGTGACATAGCTTCTGATAGTCAAGACAAATATCTCTTCCTCCAGCTCTTCATTATGTCATGACATAAATTCTTATGTCGCGACATTCTTTCTATAGTTCTTCTCAACCTTTGTCGCAACAATAAATTCCTATTTTGCAATAGAGTTCCCTCTCAGCATTTTATTGTAGTTGTCGTGACATAAAACTTCTCTATCAAGACATAGCCTTCTTGCCTTATGATGCTAACTTCTGAACTTTATGTCGAGACATACTTTGAAAATGTCGCGATATATTTTCTGCCTTGATCTTGTCATTCTTTAAAATGTTTGTCGTAACATAAAATCCTTTGTCACGACCAACTTGTCTTGACTTGTCTCTTTACTCTGCCATTTTCTTTCTCGACATAGTTTTGTTGTGTCACGACATTCTTTCTTCCCACTTCAGTTCTTTCTGTCACAGCACAGTTTTGGATGTCTTGACAAAACTGTACTGTCATTTGCTTTTATCAATGTCATGATAAAACAAAGGAATGTCGTGACATTCTTCTTCAAGAACTTCTTAGACAATGTCGCGACATAAAAATCCATTGTCGTGACATAGTTATGTCTTCTGATCTTCATTATGTTGCGACATAAATTTCTTTGTTGCAACATTTATCATCAATCCTTCTCATATTATGTTGCAACAAAGTTGTGAAATGTTGCGACAATCTTTACTTCCAACTTTAGCTCAGCTTTGTCTTGTTGCGACATATCATTGCTTGATTAACACAAATGATGGGTTTTCTTCGAAGGGATGCGACATATCATTGTGACATATCTTGAGGCTCTGGGGTCGAACAAAGGGATGGGTTTTCTTCACACAAATGATTAACAATTGGCCCAAAATGGTGAATTCAAGTTAGATTTCAGGGTTTTGTAAAAGCAGTGGGTTTCAATGGTTCAAAACTGAAAACAAGGTGAAGAAAAATATGAAAATAACTCCTTGAAGCATCGGGCCACTGGGTTTGAAATCCTAAGGTAACTGAGGGGTCCTCGGGTCCCTTTCCTCGCGTTGGGGAGAATAACCTATAGTCATTTTCCGAATCGGATCATCATTTAACACTAAAAACTGAACCCTAATAATTTTCGTTTTGAGATATAACATTTATTGGATGCTCCCAGGCAGTTAAAACTCATCACCTTTATCTACCTTATAGTAACAAATAAATGGCAACTAATGAATCTCAGTGGATCTAGCAATAAGCATCCACTGAACCCTAAAAGATTGCCAAGTACTGGTCAAGCAATGCACATCCAGGGGATTTAAGCCTAGAGTGAGAGATATAAACATAAATAGCAATAAATGCTTGCATTAAAAACATGAGAACCAACAGTTTACCTCATATTCAAATCCTAGCAACCCTCCTCTTCAAGGAGAAAGGGGGTTTAGCCAACCACCCTCTGAGTTGTCATCCTCAGGGGGTGTTTGGCAGGCGAGAAAATGAGAGAAAATGAAAGAAGCGGGGAAACTCCCGCCCTGGCTCTTTGTATTAAATGCAGAATGAAAAAGTTGTCTTTACAGTGAGTACACATGGGCTTTTAAAACCCCAAATCAAGCAAAATTACCAAAATACATGGAATACCACTATTACATGAAGGGTATTTTAGGAAAAATCACAAAAAAAGGTCAAACAGTGGTCAACTGGTCAAAAATGTGGAAGCAGGTTGCGAAAATTCTCAACTTGAAAAGGAAAGAAGCGGGAAAACTCCCGCCCAGGCTCTATGTATTAAATGCAGAATGAAAAAGCTGTCTTTACGGTGAGTACACATGGGCTTATATAGCCCCAAATCAAGCAAAATTACCAAAACACATGGAATACCACTATTACATGAAGGGTACTTTAGGAAAAATCACAAAAAAAGGTCAAACGAGGGTCAACTAGTCAAAAATGTGGAAGCAGGTTGTGAAAATTCGCAACCTGCGAAATTTTTCGTAACCCTACAAAATTTTGCAATTGCCTATTTTCTTTTGTTTTCTACTTCTCTTTCCTCTGGTTTTTGATCTACAATACTGAGTTCAACTCGGATTCTTTGTGCTTGAGTTAACTCAATAATTTTGGCGAGATTAGCTTCCAAAAACTACAAAAATAGCCATAAAATGTGATCAGTAGTATAGCCGGGACCTTAATGTGCAAATCGGGTTAATTAAGTTGATTAGTACACAAAAAGTGCTCAAAACCCCCAATAAACAAGGTTCACAATAGCACTATTTGGGAACTAATCAACAAGTGATTAATGCAAGGTAGGATATTCAATGAAAGCAATATAAACATCATTCAATATTAGGAATAAAATCAATCCATCGGTTTTACCATCGATGACATCAAAACCTTAGAATTTGAATTAAAACATCCTGAGACTTCTCTCTAGGAGCCCTAGGGTGTCTCCACCGTTGAAGAACCCCTCTCTTCAGTCCTCTCCCATCATCTCTCCTCGTGTTATATGATTCCTAGGTTAGATGATCAAAGAGTGCCTCCCACCACCTCCTCTTTATCATCCTTATCACAAGCTAGGGCTTCCCTTTTATTGAATATGTGATGGGCTACAGGATGAGCCTCAAAGACATTACGGCGTGAGGAATGGCGCCTAGGCAAGAGTTTTTGACATTAAAGCTTGAGATTGATGCCTAGGCATGAGTTTTTGACATCAAGGCTTGAGATTGACGCCTGGACATTAGTTTGGCATGTGGGATGACACCTAGGCATCAGATTGAGCTTGGGATGACGCCTAGGCGTCATCTTATGCTCTAGTTGGCACCTAGGAGCTAGTTTTGGCTCTAGTTGGTGCCTAGGTTCCATATTTGGCTCTGGTTGCCGCCTAGGTGCCAGATTTGGCTTTAGTTGGCACCTAGGTGCCAGGTTTGGCTCTGGATGATGCCTAGGGGTGCCAGAGGCCTTCTCCAGGCTACACTCGAGCACCTTTGGTCATAGTTTTGGCTCACCTTGTCTCATATTCTAAAAAATGCACAATTTGGGTACTCATTGTCATTCTTTATGCATACAACCTCATTTTTAATGTCTTTTAGCTCATTCTCCATTCTTAACCATCCAAATGCTTACCTAATGAAAAACAAACCAAACAGGACATTAGAACACTTATGTATACGATAAAACCATGATAAAAACTAACTAAATCTGGGGATAAAATGAGTTTCAAGTATGCTCATCAAAAAGCAACCCTACACATGATTTCTAGGGTTGTTTACTGTTAAAGGTTGAAGTTTCTTTGCACGAGCATCTGGAGCAAGATCCCGAGGTTGCATCACCATTCCTTCATTACTCCCTGATGTTTTCTATTAGAGTTTACTTTTTTTTTAGATTTATCATGTTTTAGTTTTATTTTCTAGGGCTACGATGTAGCTTGGGGTATGAACCCTAATTAGGGTTTGGATTATGTAACCTTTCAGCACAATAGTAAATATATATTTTGATGTTTTTCGTTCTATTGTTAATGCTTGCAATTTCTTGATCACCTTTTGCATGTTAACACAGTGAGCTTGAGAATGACAAGAGATGGGGAGATGGTGATTAGTGCCCAAAATGTGCTATTTTGAACCCTATTTATTATAGGTTTTGAGTGCTTTTTGTATACTAATCATTCTAATTAACCCTGACGACACATTAAGGTCCCTACTATTCTACCGATCGTGATTTTGTGGCAAATTTGCGCTTTGTGAGCTAATCATGCCAACATTGTTGAGTCATCCAAACATGAAGAACTCTCGAAACAAACTCAACATCATAGATCGTGACCAAGAGGAAAGAAGAGCATAAAATGGAAGAAAATGAAGCAATGGAACAAAGAGCCGTGGAGGAACAAGTTGAACAAGGTAAATTGCTATGCCGAATTTTCGCCATCATAGCTTAAATATCGCATAGCTTAAAATTTCAATTTTCGCTATGCATAGTTATTTTCTCTATGATAGTGAAATTTCGCTATCATAGCGAATTTTCGCTATGATAGCGAAAATCACTGTTCACAGTGAAATTTTTTGCTTCTTGTTTTTTGGTTCAAACGACTCCGTTTTGGTTTTTCTTCTTTCTACCCTTGTAATAACTTATGTTTTGGTTTGTTTTTGTAATTTCCTCGGCTTCCGCATTAATTATATAAGCTAGGAGTCAAGGTTTGTAAACATCAATCAACATCACAATAAATTTTTGGGAGCTTTACCACCAAGCTCCCGTCGCTTCATTTTCTTCCTTTCTTTCCATTTTTCTCGCCTAAACACTCCGAGGATGACAACTCGCAGGATGTCTGCTAGGACCTCTTCCCTCCTGAAGAGGAGGGTCAGCTGCTAGGATTTAAGGTAAAACCGACGGTTCTGTTTTTAACGCGTATTTATGGTTGCTTTACGTTCCGCTCTCATTTAGGTTAAAATATCTTAAGCATGCTCTTTAATGTTTACTGCAGCTGGGTTCAATGGATACTTTCTACCAGATCCATTGAGGCTCGCTTAGTTGTTTCCGCTAGTTATCGGGAGTAGGGTTTTGAGATGTTTTCACCAAGTAAACATTTATGCCCATTTAAATGCTATGTCTGTAAGCAAGGGAAAATCATAGGATTTAGCTTTTAAAGCCAAACGAAGATCCCGGGCCGAAATGACTATATGTCATCCTCCTAACGCGAGGAAAAAATACCCGACATAAGGGTTACCTTAAAACCCTAAACCAAAGGGCCCGACACTTCAAGGTGTTCTATTTACATTTTTTCTTATTTTTAGTTTTAGTCGCTGAACAACCACCCCGTTTTTACCCAAACCCTAAAATCCAAATTTAATTCACCAGTTTTGACTTCACTTAAATCATTTGTACGAAGAAAACCCATCCCTGCAGCCCGAATTTAGATCACTCATACTGCTGTAGCTTGATTCACGCAAGTAAAGAGGGAGGAATATAGGATACAAATTTTGTTGATTCCTATCACCCTATCGTAAGGCATTTAATCAAAATGGCGCCGCTGTCGGATGGTGCCGGCGCATTTGACGAGTCAGGGAACACTTGTGATCCTCATCACAAGTTTTGGTGAATTTCTTTTATATTTCATTGTCATTTTTTATTTTATTTTCATTTCATAAAAAAAAAAAAAAAGTGTTGCAGGACTGCTTTTGTGTGCCATATTTATACTGCAGGATTGAATGTTCCAGTGGGCTTGAACTAGAATCAAATGGAACACCTAAGGAGAACAAGATAAAGGAGTACCCCGGAGAGTAACCCTAGAGCATACATGACACGAGAGGATTGGCGGTGAACCTCCATGGCAAGGCAACCTGTGAGAGAAATCCAAACCCACCTAGATCCATGAGGGACTATAGAGACCACGACGAGTGCACCCACTACATGGTGCCTCCACAAGATACCTCAATCTCCTCAACAATCTTCAACCACCACAATTAATTTCTCCTGAGCAGGCCATTTTGGACCTTACCAAGCTAGTGGGTAACTTTGTGGAAGCAATGTGTAGACAATCAATTCTCAATTAAGTCGAATTAATACTATGGAAATAATGTAAACAAGAGAATTGATGGACTTCAAAGTGAAATGGAGAAGAAATTGGACAACCTGCAGTACTCCATTTCAAAGCTTGCCAATCAGCTTGTTCATCAAGAGGAGGAGAACCTTGAGGGAGAGTGGCTGACTGACCAGGAGGAATTGATGCAGGAACTAGTGGAAGCTCCTGAGGAATTGCCACCAGTGGTGCTGTGGGAAGTTATTCCAAGGAACCTATCCTTCAACCAATCCCCATGAATTTGAATCCCACTGCCAGTAGCCCCCTCCACTGACCAAGTGTATATTCCGCCTGCAGCCCAATCCCAACACAAAGAAGCACCCACCACAAAGGCCACATCAATTGCTCTGCCTGTCCTACAAAAATTCAAGAAATTAGTGGCCACTTGAGCTCCGCCAGTTCCAGCAGCCTCCAAAGGCCTAAGGAAGTGGTTTGGGGGGAGCACAGTCTCCCCCACTTTTTGTTTTAATTTTTCTTGCTTTGTTTTATTTTATCGTATTTTATTTTGATTTCATTAATTTTTCTTCTTAGATTTTCTCTAATTTTTAGTTAATTTATATTTTTAAATTCACTTTTGCTTTTCCAAATTCCTAATCTTCTTGTGTTAATTTTTGCATTTTAAGTGATTTTGAAGGCTGGAATGAAGAGCAGAAGCAGCAGGCAATTTCGCTATGGCATAGCGAAATTTTCGCAATGATAGCGAAATTTTCGCAACCATTGCGAAAATTTCGCAGTGGTAGCGAAATTGAAATTTCGCTATCATAGCGAAATTTCGCTAAGCTAGCGAAAAAAACTGTAGCCTCCACTAAACGATGCTTCACCAACAAGAATAGTAAGTGTAAAAATAAAAAAATAATAATAATTAAAAAAACGTTTGATATATATATATATATATATATATATATATATATATATATTAAAAAAATTGTCTCTGAACAAAAAAATATTTTTATTTTTATTTTTATTTATTAATTATTTTATTTTATTTTTCAAAAAAAAAAAATAAAAAAAAAGTTTCTGCATTACGCAATTTTGCTATGGGCCCCACTTTGACCTCCAATTTTATTTCGCTCATGTTCTTCATCCGAACCCGCTTTAGACGCTCTTGAAATCAAGGTTGGAAAGCTTAGAGAGTGTAGAATCCAAATATGGCCAGAAATAACACTTTTAAAATCTTTATGAATGTGTAATTTGCAAAATGCTCCAACTGGTCACTTTTTCCCTCTCTTTTCTTCTCCTAATTTGTTTATTTGAAGCCCAAATGGAGTGAATAAGGTGTCGATGGAAATCTTCATGGAAGGTCCCCATCCAGAAATGATCACATCTCATCAAGGAGGTAACACTTCCTTCTCTAATTTTCCAATCCGAGCCCCATTTCGGACACCGAGATGTTTGGGTTGGAGGGAGAGTTAGCGAAGGAAGTGGCTTTTGTATTCATATTTTTTTATTATTTTGAGCAAGACCATTTTGTGATGTTTAAAGCCTGTCACACACATGGGCACACACACACACACACAATAATGGGTAATACAATACAATAATACAACAATAATAATTTCTTCATAAAGTCGTTTATACTTATATAGCTTTTTTTTTTCAAAATTTGACCCATTTTGCAACCAAAAATCTTTTGTGGTTTTGCCTAACCTCGCAAGTTGGAAAATGAAACTTCATTCAATCTCTATCGATAAAAGGATCGGGTTCCATGTCAGTTGAGTGAATGATTAGCTGAATTCTTATTTCGACCTTTCTTCCACCTTTAGCTAACCACACACCGAGCACATTAGGTTTCAAATGATAGGGCTGGAAAAAATGCTAAACCTCCTTTACTTCTGCAGATAACCTACCCTAGTTTCATTGGACTGCTTTAATAGGTTAAGGACCCCTGTGGAAAGAAGGTCAATGCGTCTTCGAAAAAAAAAAGAAAAAGAAAAAGAAAAGAAAAATAATAAAAATTGCAACGCTTTGCCTTGAAACCCGAGCACGGTCCGAGGGGTATATGACGAAAGCCTTTAAAGCCCGGTGCCATGAACCTTCATTGGTTGGGAGTCACCGACTTAGTGTTCGTTACATGGGTGGATGGGTGGAGTTTAGCAAGTTGTAGGTGATGGAGTCTCGAAATCATTCGAAGTCCGGGGTGAAACCTGAAGAGTTTGTGGTCGAAAGATCCTTATGATTTGGTGCCCTAAGCCTTAATTGGTTGGGAGTCATCGGTAGATCCCCGTTACATGGACTTTGGTGAGGTCGATTCCTCAGCATTGCACCCTACAACGCAAAAAGAATTGTGGAATAAGATGTGGGTCCTGATCTATTTAGGTTGGTTAGCATGCTAGGTCATGGTAGTAGCTAGGTTGGGGGGAGAGTGCAGTTTGGCAGTTTATTGTTGAGAACTGATCAAACAAACACTTAGATTTTGGTGGAAGTGTCCGCTGATTCACCAAGAAGGAGGCTCTGATACCAATTTTGTAATATGGCATTCATTCTCTCATGATAGTTATTGGACACGACATTGATTATTCTTACTTAGGGTTAGGCATTACTCATTCACAACCTTTTTGAAATATAATTTTTGTGAACGTTATTTTGTTATTGTTTTGTATGTTCTCTCTTTCTTTCATTCTTTCATTGCTAAGGGACTAGCAATGTAGGTCAGTGATTAAATACCAAAAGTGCTATTTTAACCCTATATTTATTATAGGTTTTGAGTGCTTTTTGTATACTAATTATTCTAATTAACCCGATTTACATTAAGGTCCCTACTATTCTACTGATCGCATTTTGTGGCAAATTTTGCATTTTTTGCGAGCTAATCATGCCAACATTGTTGAGTCGATCCAAACATGAAGAACTCGAGTCAAACTCAACATCATAGATCAGAGACCAAGAGGAAAGAAGAGCGGAAAATGGAAGAAAAATGAAGCAGGAGCAATGGAACAAGAGTCGTGGAGGAACAAGGCTGAACAAAGGCAAATTAGTTATGCTCGACTGCCGCTATCATAGCGAAAATTACTGTGCATAGCAAAAATTTCAATTTTCGTTATGCACAGTTATTTTCGCTATGATAGCGAAAATCACTGTTCATATCGAAATTTTTTGCTTCCTGTTTGTGTTCAAACACCGTTTTGGTTTTTCTCCTTTCTACCCTTGTAATAACTTATGATTTGGTTTGTTTTTGTAATTTCCCTTGCTCTGCACACTATATAAGCTAGAGTTAAGGTTTGTAAACATCAATCAACATCACAATAAATTTTTGGGAAGCTTCACCTCCCGTTTCCTTGCCGCCCATTTCTTCCTTTTCTTTCCATTTTTTCTACGCAAACACTCCTCTCGAGGATGAAAACTCGTAGGATGTCTCTATTAGACCCTTCCTCCTTGGAAGAGGAGGGCTGGGCCGGTTAGATTTATGAACCGACCTGGGCTCTGCTTTTAACGCGAATTTATGGTTGTTTACGTTCTCGTCATTTAGGTTAATCTCAAGCATGCCTCTTTAATGTGTATTTGGCAAGTTTTTTTGGGTCCAATGGATACTTTCACTAGATCCATTGAGGCTCGCTAGTTGTTTCTGCCAGCGTGGAGTAGGGTTTTAGATGTTTTCACCGCTAGAAACATTTATGCCCATTTAAAATGCTATGTTTCAAAAAGGAAACTACAGGTTTAGTTTTGAAGTCAAACGGCGATCCGGTTCGGGAAATGACTATATGTCATCCTCACCAACGCGAGGAAAAAATACCCGGGGACATGTTGGTTACCTTAAAACCCTAAACCGGTGGCCTGACACTTAAAGGGGTTCTATTTTACATTTTTTTTCTTATTTTAGTTTTAGTCAGTGAACAACCAATCTCCCTCGTTTTACCTCAAACCTAAAACTAAATTTAATTCACCATTTTTAACTTCAATTAAATCATTTCAAATTAAGAAAACCCATCCCCGTGTTCGACTCCTAGACCACTATATCAAGAATCAGTTGACACAAGTAATAGAGGAATATAGGATACAATTTTGTTGATTCCGTATCACCCTAATCGTGGCACGAATCGGGAGTGGATCGGGGGACGTAGACCGCGATGACCATAGGCAGCCAGATTTTATATTCATGGCGTGTCTTGAGATTAGCTATACATAATGCTTCCAAAGACCAAGGGCTTGAGGCCGAGAAGAAAATGTATTTGCAGTCTCAAGGATAGGTTGCTGTACTGAGATATACCAAATGATGAAGTTGTGCCAATTAACCTTCAAAATATAACTATGGGATTTAGGATTTCACCAAACCCGAACTAGGGGGATTATCTTTGGTGAACTCAAAAACCCTAGTTTTATCTCCATAGTTAATCATTTTGCATAATTAGGTTAATTAAGTAAAATCATCATATTTGATAATCCAAACATTATTAGGGTTAGACTAGGTTAGTAATCAATAGCTAGTTCCCTGTGGCTTTGACATCCTGTACTTCGTTGAGTCCACTCTATTACTTGTACAATCTGTATACTTGCAATGAAACTGTGTATAAAAATTCTTAAAAAGGCCTTGTAGTTCACTTATTAGGATCACTTCATAAGGTAACTTGAGCAATTTATAGAGTTTCATAGTTAGTGAATGGGGATTCAAATAAGTATAGTTGATCTCCTAAACCTCAATAAGATGGTCCTCTATTAGATTTTGGACAAGATCTGGTTCTGGGAAGGTGAGTAACTTCTTCACCATTAAATAATGTTTTAGGCTCTCACTTAGATTCATTTAGATCCTGGAAAGGAGATAACTATTCATTGATGGTAGGTGAAGGATGAAATCGACAATAATTCGACGTATCTACTATGATTACCAAGTGTCAACTAAAATATATGACCTAGGATGGGAAATTCCTTCAAGGGTTTAACCACTAAACGTATTACGCTCGTCCTAAACAAGTTCAACTAATTAAATTTCTGACCTTTTAGATTAAGATAGATTTTCCTTCATTACCTTTGGATGTGAGCCCTAAATCCTCATCTACCTAAGAAAGGGGTTATTCACGCATGATGGGATTGGAAACAACCATGTCACATATAGAAATCCCAACCATTCCAAAAACAAAATAAAAGAAAAATCAAGTTTTATTGAAGGATTGAAAGAAAATATAAAAAGGCTTCGTGGTTGGCGTTGATCCAAGTTAATCCAAACTTTATTCATTTTTCTTTCCCTAGCCTCTATATAAAAGGATAAAATACATCTTGGGAGCTGACATGTTATAAGATCCACATACCCTTTATATATTGAAAATAGGGTTAAAAATGGGAAGAAATTGAGGAAAAGACAAAACTAGGTGAATCTGGGCATTTTTTCTTCGCCTAAGTGGCAAAACAAAATTTGGCAGAGAGGTTCGCTATGCCTCTTTGGTAGTGCAAAATTACTCATTTTGCGGTAGAGGTTCATTCACTTTATGTTGCTAATGATATTAATTAATCATCATTTAAAAGACATATAGTGAAAAATATAAAAATGTGCAAGATGTTTTTCTTTTTTGCTTGTATGAAATAGAGGAGAATAAAGTTCCTAAGTAAATGTAAATGATTGGATGAATATAACAAAACATGTCAAATGGACAAAATTGTGTTGGAAAAAATGTAGGTAGTGTAAAGAATTAAATGAGATGAGAAATTTATTTATTTCAAATATTACGATGGAGTTCACATTAGAACCATCTTAAACAGGTTAATACAAGTTGAACTTGACTATATTTGAAAAGTTAAGAAAATTATGAGCACTAATATTTAAAATATAAAATCATCAAATATGGTGAATGAAGCTTTAATTTTAATGATAACCACTCAGAAAGAGCATTTTTACACACTTAGTTATTTCATACTTAACCGATTATGCACATTGTCAAGTCCCTAACCTTATTACTAATGTTTTTCTCGAGTTTTGGTGCATTTATAGGCCTTTTTAGGTACTTTTTTGGCCCTTGGAAAGGATGAGGTCAAGAATTGAGGTCTTCTTGGGATCTCTAGTTCAAGCTTTGAAACTCCAGGAAGAAATTCAGATGAGTTAAAGCCTTTGAAGCATGATTACTTAAGAAGGTTGGGAGAGTATTATGAAATTTCATCACTCTATGAGGTAGAGCAAAATTTCGCCTGCTTAGGTAAGGATAGGAAATCTTCAGTCAAATTTTACTCTAACTCCTAGGCGGAGCAAAAATGCCCAAATACGTCCAATAAGGAATGTTTTTTTATTCTAATCCGATGATTAAGCCTTATTTTTCGTATGTAAAAGGTTTGAATCATTGTAACTTACCTTAAAGGCCCCCAAGATGTAATTTCATCCCTTGTTTACAACTAAGGTTGATCAAAATAAATTTATCATTGTCTTTCATTTAATCTATTGTAGGACATTGTTCTTCAAACTTTTAATAAAATTTCCAATTTTTATTTCATTTTTTGTCTATCCTTTGGATGTCTTCCCACATTATGGATGCATAAAACACCACCATGAGTGAGTAAACCCTCTAATCTCGGTGTTTCGTGGATCCAAGCCTCCCACAATGATGCCCAAAAGGGATAAAATAGGCTTAATAACAAAGTTATGAATTATTTTCTAATTGAATGCCTTTAGGTCGTGTTCCAACAGTTTGGCCACACTAAGAGATGGTGGCTAAGAGATTAGGACCCCTCAAACTATCTTGGAAGGAGTTTCTCACCTTAGACCATTTAGTTCTTTTGATACTTAGCAAATTCAATAGGTATGTCGGATAGTTGTTGAACTAATCCTTCATCCAGCATGCACGATCGATTATTTCTTGTCGGGAGTCTGAAAGAGCCTAGGTGAGACCCTACAAGCCACCTTCCTTAGTTAACCGTCCTATCATAACCATAGAACTTGCATAATCTAAAAATCAAATAAGGATCACCTTAGTATGGCAAGTGGACATAGTTGTCTCATCATTCAATTTGGGACCAGTGCATAAAATCTTAATTGGTGTGTGTTGAATTGAGGTGAGAAACCAAATTAAAGATCTTTTCAATTATTGAAGTTAATTATTTTAATCAACATACACTCTCAACCCCATATTTTTATAAAATCGTTTTAAAGACTTAGGATAAAACAAAGCTTGAAACCACAAAGTTACATTATCGCAAGAAAATCCATATCAGTGGATAATCCTAGAAGCACTATATCTACAAGTAGCTTTGACTACCCTAGGTTTGTAATAGGAATATAAATTTTATGATTTCCCACATACCTACACATTACTTAGGTGAGCGATGAATTAGTTGAGTACATGGAAGTCCATTCAATCTTGTTTCTTTCAAAAATAAAATAAAAATAAAGAAAGTATTATCATACAAATTTTAGCCACTCATAGAAAATATGAGATCTTTTGCAATAAACCATAAAACCATTATGGATCTAATTAGGAAAATAGGAAAATTTTTTATATAATCATAAATAATAAATACACTTATATATATGGAAATATAAAGCTAAGCTATTTAAACTAAACCTAAAGGAGTATACATTGACTCCATAATTTCATTAGCATGTCTCACAAGAAGGTACAAAATAGAAAGCACATTACTTAATGTAATGATTTAATTGTGTTTGAAAACTTAAAATATGTACTTTAAGGAAAGATAACATAGTACTTCAAATATTCTTCAACTCATTGAGCACATCAGTGACTTTTTCGACATTGAAACTGCATGTAAGCATTCATGACTAAGAGGCTTGTATCTTTGAATCCTGGTTATGAGATGTCACTCCAACTATCATGTAACATAGTAGAGGAGTTGTAGATTGCTATCAAAGTATTGTAGTTTGAGATCATAAGAAATTGGATAAGGTAGTTTTAATGTATATAATTTAGAACTGATAATTCATAGAAACATTGTTGATTAGGTTCATAAGTAATACTTTTTTTGTCTAAATTAGAACATAAAATTAGGTCATAAATTTAATTTTTAAGTGTTTTTAAACAACAATAAGATGATGCTCTCCTACCTCTTGAGGATAGCACCATTTTAGTCTTTACTTTTTTCATATATTTTATTACACATTCTTCAACAAACAATTCAAAACATATTTTTAAGAACTTACTTCAATTCCATCCATAATAAGCATTTCGAGATCTGTAAGGATGAGATCAAAAGATGCGCCTGAGAGGAATAGGTCAACGGCTTCTTTACCATTTGTTACAAGTTGGACTTTAGTTCCAAATTTAGTCATCGTTACCTTATGGATTTTTTGAATAAGAAGATCATCATCTACAATGAGAACAGAGATCTTCATTTCAGTATCAATGATTTTCATGGTCTTTGAGGTTGATGTGACATTTCCAAATCCCATTTTTCCCTGCATAGACAAACCAATTATTGCACACAATCTTAGTATAGAAACATATTGTTTTTGTAGAAATAAATACAATAATTTATACACAAAATATACATAAATCTCTTAAAGTGGATAGAACAGTAGTGAAATAATCGTGTTAAGCTCTTTAATAAATAAATAAAAATTATAATAATGGTACCAACTTGGAAAAACTCAATATGCATTAAATCAAAGGAGTGAAATTATGATGACATGAATCAAAACACAAAAGAATTTATAACAAGAATAGAAGTGGAACAAAACTAAAGATGTCTCCTTCTTAGTAAAAACCAAATTTATCACACAGATTTCTTGTGAATGATTACCATAAGGAAGAGTTTCCAATGAACAATGAAACTAATTTGCTTGAAATTATAAAATCGTGCTTGAGGTTTAATATATAGGGATGAAAGGGTCCTCAAGAGGATATATTTAAGACAACTGTCCAAACAAGATCACATAATTTGTCGTTTAAGCAGTTTGGTTTTACTTGAAATTAGACCAAAAAATAAAATCCGCTATATTGATGATTTTACTTGTTTACAGTTCAAATAACAGAACAAAGAAAATTAGAATCCCATTTTTAAAAGTCTTGACAAAAATTTAAGCATCTTTTTATTTAGCCATAAAATTATAATCTGATCTTAGTGGATTTACTAAAATGCGCTTTTTGGATTTGGACATATTTGATGAGATACGTTACAAGAAGAACTTATTCAATCCTAGAGATGGAAATCGTGAAGCTCAAATCTATTAGGCTATGATTTGGTTATTGTGTTTAGGATTTATTAGAGGTATATACCATCTTAAGTCCTTAGGCTTTTTAACTGGGGCTAGTGTTTTAAGCTTATTGGCCCGTTGTGCTTATATATAATATAGAAGGGATGACTTAGAGTTTAAAGATGAAAGGGACATAACTCATTGAAAAAAGTACAAAAATGTTAAGAGTTAAAGCTTGAGCTTATGGCATAGGGAGTGTTTATTGTACTTTTAAGACGGTATTGGTTTCTTAGGCCTTTACATTGGGCTCATGAGAGTTGAAAGTTTAGGTCCATTTCTATTTATATCTACTTTAAGTTTTAGATTACAAGAGAAGTTGTTATAACAGGTATTAGAAGTTTTTTTTTTTTTTTCCTTTTTGTTCTATGTGTTGAGATTTAAGTTTCACATGAATCAAGTTCATCAAGTTTGTCTAATCCACTTCGAAGATCTGATGAATCTTAAACTCATCTATTTTTAATCAATTTTTATGGCATGTTTTTAACAGTTTTAGATCTATTTTTATGCAAAATTATGGAATATTCACCAACTTTGTGTTTTGCAAGTGTTAATTGAAAAATAGATAATTCCAGCAAAAAATAAGCAAAAAAGTGAAAATTATAGAAGTCTATGTCGCGACAAAGTCAAAGTTTACAGCCGAAAAATTTCCGACAAATCAAGAACTCGTCGCGACCACGCGGCTATATGTCGTAACAAGCCCGGAGCATAACTTCGAGGAATTTGAAAGAGCATTACTTTTGCGACATTGCCGAAGAAGACTATCACGATACCCTTAACTCTGTCACGACAATGATCAAGGCAAATGGAAAAGGAACTTTATCACGATAATCCTTCCTTTGTCGGAACATAAAAGACAGAAGATTGAAATATGAACTCTGTTGCGATGGAAGACAACTTTATCGCGACAGAGAATGACAAAAATACAACACAAGTCGAGCAGATAAATTCTTTTATGTTAAACAAGGATTTTTGACATGGAACTTGACTAAGGAAGAAAATGTGTGACAAAGAAAAATCTGTCACGACATAACACATTCGAGAGTTCACTGCCAGAACAACAAAATCCTATCGTGACAACAATAATTTATGTAAGTGATAAACTAAAACATGAGATTAAGGAAATGAATTATGTCGCGACAGGAATTCTTTATCATGATAGAAGTTAAAGCAATAAGGAATGATGAAGAAATTCTGTTGTGACATAATTGATGAAATAGTGAAGAGCGAATCTACTATCGCGACAAAGAAGTTTTCTATCGCGATAATAAAAGCTGAAAGTTGATAAATTACATCACACGGCAGATTGAAAATAACTTAAGATTGGCAGAGTGAGTTTGTCGCAGCCGAGATCTGCATGTTGCAAACAGAGCAACAGCCCGGGGATAAGGACCGAGGAAGAAATCCTGTCGCGACATAGACAACTCGATTATGACAGATATTAAGGCCCAGAAGAAATCCTGTCGCGACAGCCCAAAACTGCATTAAGTGACCAGGAGTAGATATCTTGAAGAGAAAAAGCATCATGATAAGGAAAGTATGTACTTAGCAGTTGAAGTGGAAGGGAAATGAGAAGCTGGTTGCAAACAAATTTGGTGTCCTAACACAAGAAATCTATGTCGTGACAAGAACAAGACTGCTGAATAAAAACACTATCGTGACATTATCAAAGTTTGTCACGATAGAATCTAAGAACAATTCCGGAAGGAGCAAGTCACGTGACAGGAGGCACATGCTACGACGGGGCCGCGGCAGTGAGAGCTGCGTAGCGACAAGGCTTTCTATGTGGTGATGGGCGACCAGTTTGGACAAATTTTAGGGATCCACAATGCGATTATTAAAGTGTGAGCGCATGGAAGAGTCTATAAATGGGCATCCCTACAGAGACCTTGTGCGCGGTTTCGCACATTCAAGATTTTTGGGTAGTTGAAGACTCTGGTATATTTTTTATTATTTTTCTTTTATTTTTCTTTTATTTATGTTTTAGTAGTTTTTAGTTAGTTTTTCTTTTTATTTTTATGAGTTTAGTAAAGAACTGTAGTGTAGCTTCGAGCTAATATTTCATTGTTAAATTTTCTCTCTCATTACTGATCTTGAATGAAATGGAGTTTGGAAAATTTATGGATTTCATTTATTTCAATTCGTTTACACTTTCAATGAATTTTTCGATAAAATTTAGTCATGGCAAATATGGTGATTAATTACCCAAGTGCTATTTTGAACCCTATTTATTATAGGTTTGAGTGCTTTTATTGTACTAATCATGCTAATCTTAGAATTTGCATTAAGGTCCTCTTATTTTAATGATCGCATTTTGTAGCAAATTTTGGTTTTGTAGGCTAATTATGCGAAAATTGTTGAGGTGATCAACGAAGAATTCAGATTAAAGCTCAACATTGCGGATCAAGATCGGGAAAGGAAGAAGGCAAAATGTTAAGAAAAACCATTTGCGAGAAGCTTCTCCTGAACTGCACATTCCCGGCTCAGTATTTGTTCCTCCACGCTGCAGTTCACTGCTTTCACATTTACACCTGTTTTGCTTTTGCTTTTACAGTTTTTCCATTTTACCTGTAATAACAACTACGATTTGGTTTTTGTAACTTCCCTTACTTGAGCATCTATAAGTCTCGGTTGTACAAATCAACGGGCCAGATTTGGATATCGATGAGCGGAGCGGTTCCCATGGCTTCCTTTCCTTTTTCTTTCCTTTTCTTTTCCATTTTCTCGGCTGCCAAACACTCCTCTGAGGATGACAACTCAGAGGATGTTCGGCTAGACCTCTTCCTCCTTGAAGAGGACGGCTGTTGGCTAGGGTGTGGAGGTAACTCACGGTTCCCCTGTTTTTAACGCATGCCCATAGTTTGTTTGTGTTCTCACCAGCCTAAAGCAGGTTAAATCTCTTAAAGCATGCTCTCTTTAATGTGTTTGGCAAGCTTTTGGGTTCAATGGATACTTTCACTAGATCCATTGAGGCTCGATTCGTTGGCTCCTCACGCTAGTTATCGTGGAGTAGGTTTTAGAGATGTGTTTTCAACTATTTAGGACATTTATGCCCATTTAAATGCTATGTTTCAAAGGGAAAATCATAGGGTTTGGATTTTTAAAGCTAAGTGAAGATAGGTTCGGAAATGACTATGTCATCCTCCCGACTCTGAGGAAAAAATACTGAGGACATGTGGTTACCTTAACACCCCTAAACCGTTGGCCCTAACACTTGAGGGTTTCCTATTTTCTGATTTTTGTTATTTTAGCTTCGATCGGTGAACACCCCAAAGAAACCCCACATTTTACCAAACCCTTAAAAATCAAATTTAATTCACCAATTTTGCCTTCATTATTTAGTCATTTGTATATGAAGAAAACCCATCCACGTGTTCGACCCCAGACCACTATACTGCGCGGTAGCTTGACTACGACGGTGGGAGAATTAGGAATATAAATTTTGTTGATTCCGCTCACCTAAGGTATATTACACACGCGAATCAAATGGCGCAGTTCGCAGGGGATGGTGCCTTAGTGCATTTGACGAGATGTGGAACACGTGTGATCCTCATCACAAGTATTGGTGAATTTCTTTTATATTACAGTCATTTTTTTTATTTATTTCAGTTCACTGTAAAAAAAAAAAAATTTCTGCAGGACTGTTTTTGTGTGCCATATTTATACTGCAGGATTACATTTTCAGTGGGTTTGAATTGTGACCAATGGAAGAGGGTAGGCAATACAGTGAGAACCTTATGGAGGGTAACCCTAGTGCATATATGACAATGAGGGACTATAGGAACCTCGCATGGCAAAATCGCTGACCACAGGAAAGAAATCGAACCCTTTCGTCCATTGAGGATTTCTGAGACCATTGGATGAGTGCACCCTCCTACATGGTGCCTCCACAGTATACCTCAACTCCTCAGCCACCTCAACCACCACAATTAATTTCTCCAATTGAGCAAGCCATTTTGGACCTTACCAAGCTAGTGGGTAACTTTGTGGAAGCACAGAGGACAATCAATACTCAATTAAGTCAGAAAATTGACACTATGGAAAACAATATAAACAAGAGAATTGATGGACTTCAAAGTGAAATGGAGCGGGAATTAGACAACTTTGCGATACTCCATTTCAAAGCTTGATCGGCTTGTTCATGAGAGGAGGGTACTGGGAGAGTGGGTGAGGCCGACGAGAGGATTTGTTGCGGGAACCGGTGGAAGCTCACGGGAATTGCCAACGGGGCGGGGGAGAGTGGGGAAAGAAGCGGGGAAGAGCCCCAAGAACCTATCCTTCAACCAATCCCCATGGATTTGGATCCTAATGCTGCTTGCCCTGACCAAAATAGAACCTTTGCCCGAGTGTACATGCATGACACCTCTGACAAAATGTCGACACATGCGGCGCTGCTCTTAACCATAAGTCCGACCCATCACTTTGCATGTCATGCGAAAATTCAAGAGATTAGTGTCCTCTTTCATAAGTTTACACCCATCAAAGCCTGGCTTGTTGCTATCGGCATGGCATAGTTGTTAGTTCGGTCTTAGGTTCGGTTGGAGCATGAACCTCGACATTAAATCCACTTTTGGTTAATTTTTTCTGTTTATTTTTATTTTATCGCATTTTAATTTAGTTTTATAATTTTTTCTTTTGGTTTTCTCTAATTTTAGTTAATTTTATGTTTTTTAAATTAATTTTTGTTTTGCAATTTTCTTAATTTTTCTTGTGTTATTTTCAGTTTTATGGCAATTTTGAAGCTTGGGTTGAAGATCGGGCGCGATGGGAACAAGCAGCGAAAATTTCGCAATCTCAGCGAAATGAGAAATTTTCGCTAAGCTTGCATTTGGCGAAAATTTGCTCAAAAATTTCGCTAGCTAGCGAAATTTCGCTAAGCTAGCGAAACGGATGGGTTAGGAATAGTATTTCCGCTACAGGCCAAAATAGCGCACAATGTTTCCAATTTGTTTTTTTTTTATTTTATTTTATTTTATATTTTATAAAAAAAAAAAAAACATTTGTTTTTCTTTATATATTATTTTTATTTCTAAAAAAATAAAAAAATTTTATTTATTTACTATTTTATATATATATATATATATATATATATATACATTTTAGTCTCTTAAAAAAAAAAATATCGTTTTTAATATATAAAAAAATAATTTGAAAAAAAAAAAAGGGTTTTTTATTTTTATTTTTATTATTTTATTATTAATTATTTTATTTGAAAAATGTTAATATATATATATATATATATCAAAAATTTTCGCTATTAGACATGCTTGAAATTTTTCGTAACATGTAAGCGAGAAATCTGCACAATTTTCATTAAGCACCATGAAATTTCGCTAGTTAATAATTTTCGTATCTTTGCAGTTTTGTGCTCCGATTTTGTTTTAACATAACTTTTCGTAGAAGCTTGTTTTAAGGCGTTCTTGGTACGTTGGAAGCTTAAGAGTCTAGAATCCAAATATGACCAGAAAGAACATTTTGACACTTTATGAAGGTGTAATGTAATCTCAATGATCCCACCCTTTTTTTCTCTCTTTTCTTCTCCCAACTTGTTTGTTTGAAGCGACGAGGTGAATAAGGTGTCGATGGAAAGCAATGAAGTCACTATCCAGCAATGGTCACATCTCACATCAAAAGGAAGGGAGACACTTCCTTCTCTAATTACCAATCAGAGCCTCATTTCGGGACAAGAGATGTTTGGGTTGGGGAGGATTAGCAAGGAAGTGGCTTTATATTTATTCTTTTTGTATCATTTTGAGCAAGCCCATTTTTGTGATGTTCGGTGGCTCCTTTGGGTCCCACTTTCTATAAGCTGTTATACTTTCTGACTTACTTATAAAGAATTTGGACTGTTTGCAACCAAAATTACATGTGTTTGCCTAACATTGGTTTGAAAAATTGAAACTTTGTCCAATTATATTGATGTTAGATTGGTTCCATGCATAATTGGTGGATGATTAGTTAAATTCTTGCTGCTTTCAACCTTTTTCTTCCACGCTTTGGCTAAACACACAATACGATAGGTTTTCAATGATAAATTTGAAAAAGCTGCGCAACCTCCTTTACTTTGCATAACCTACCTAGTTTCGTGTGCTTCCTTTAATAGGTTAAGGACCCACATGAGAAAAAGAAAAAGAAGAAAAGCGAGAAAAAGAAAAGAAAGAAAG
Organism: Tetrastigma voinierianum; assembly: GCA_016808115.1. NCBI lineage: Eukaryota > Viridiplantae > Streptophyta > Magnoliopsida > Vitales > Vitaceae > Tetrastigma > Tetrastigma voinierianum. The sequence goes on from JAEQBH010006388.1 coordinate 257,168, forward strand.
AAAGAAAAGAAAAGAAAGAATATAAATTGCAACGCTTTGCCTTGAAACCAGAAACACGGTCAGGGGTATATGTAACTTTAAAGCTTGGGTGCCTAAACCTTCCTTTGGTTGAAGTCCACAGAGACTTAGTGTTCGATTACATGGGTTGATGGGTGGAGTTAGCAAGTTGTAGTCTTTGGAGTCGAAATCATTCGAGTCGGGAGGTGAAATCTGTAGAGTTTGTGGTCGAAAGATCCTTATGACTTGGTGCCTAAGCCTTAATTGGTTGGGAGTCATCGGTAGATCCAGTTGCATGGACTTTGGTGAGGTGGAGTTCCTCGGCATTGCACCTACAAACGCAAAAGAATTGAAAAGCCATGTGGAATAAGAGGTGGGTCACGATCTATTTAGGTTGGATTGCATGCTAGGTAGTGGTTCTTTAGCTAGGTTGGGGGGGAGAGCGCAGTTTGACAGTTTATTGTTGAGAGCTGATCAAACAAAACACTTAGATTTTGGTGGAAGTTTTTGGTTGATTCACCAAGAAGGAGGCTCTTTTAATACTCAATTTTGTATGGCCTTCATTCTCTCATGATAGTTATTGGACACGGCATTGATTATTCTTACTTAGGGTTAGGCATTACTCATTCCCAACCAGCACCCAGTGCAGCCTTTTGTAACGTAATTTTGTTGCTCCTAGTTTGTATGCTCTTTCTTTCTTTCTTACATTGCTAAGGACTAGCGATGTGTAGGTTAAGAATTGTGATTAGTGCTTAAAAGTGCTATTTTGAACCCTATTTATTATAGGTTTTGAGTGCTTTTTATTATTGCAATCATCTTAGTAACCCCGATTTTACATTAAGGTCCCTATTATTCTAATGATCTCATTTTGTGGCAAATTTTGCAGTTTTTGCGAGCTAATTATACCAAAATTGTTGAGTCGATCCAAGCACGAAGAATTCAAGTCAAACTCAGCATTGTAGATCCAAGATCGAGAAGGAAGAAGAGCAAAATGTTAAGAAAAACACCGGCTGCGGGAAAGCTTCTCCTGAGCCTTGTTCTGACTCAGCCTTTCATTCCTCCACGCTACCCGTTCACCTTTTCAGCTACCTGTTTGCTTTTTGCTTTTGGTTTTTCCATTTTACCTGTAATAACCTTCGATTTTGGTTTTTGCTTAACTTCCCTTACTGCGAGCATCTATATGAAGTCTCGGTTTGTACAAATCAACAGACTGAATTTCGGATATCTGATGACGGGAGAGCGGTTCCATGACTTCCTTTTCCCTTTCTTTCCCTTTTCTTTTCCATTTTCGGTTGCCAAACGCTCCTCGAGGATGACAACTCAGAGGATGTTCGGCTAGACCCTCTCCCCTCAACAGAGAGGACTGAATTTGTTGGCTAGGGTGTGGAGGTAACTCACGGTTCCCATTTTAACGCACGCACGCGTATTTATGGTTGTTTGTGTTCCTGCTTCTCACTTAGGTTAAAATCTATAAGCATGCTCTCTTTAATGTGTATTTGTGACTTTTGGGTTCAATGGATACTTTCACTAGATCCATTGAGGCTCGGTTAGTTGTCTCCTGCTAGTTATCGTGGAGTAGGGTTTTTGAGATGTGTTTTCACTGTTAGGGACATTTATGCCCATTTAAATGCTATGTTTCAAAAGGAAAATCATAGGGTTTAGTTTTTAAAGCTAAATGAAGATCCGGTTCGGGAAATGACTATATGTCATCCTCCCTACTAGGAAAAAATACCCGGGGACATGTGGTACCTTAACACCTAAACCGATGACTAACATGAGGGGTTCTATTTTACAGTTTTTTTTTTTTTTTGTTTTAGCTTCAGTCAGTGAACACCCAAAACCCCCTGTTTTTACCAAACCTTAAAAATCCAAATTTAAATCACCAATTTTTGCCTTCATTATTAGTCATTTGTACAGAGAAAACCCACTCCACATGTTCGATACTGAACCATCTTTGCCGGTAGCTTGACTACGGCAGTAGGAGGAATTTAGGAATATAAATTTTGTTGATTCCGCTCACCCTACCGTGGCACGAATCAATGAGTGAACTAGTTTTGAAGAGTTAAGATCCTGCTGGGAATGGATTGATGATGATCGTCATTTTTTTTGCACAAAATGGAAGAACGCCTTAGTTAGAATTCATGAATTTATTTGATTGGTACTATTTCTAAACTTACTTGTTTCTAGTACTAGTATCGTGTACCTAAGCAAAGTATTGTATCTTGCTCTAATTTTCAGAAGGCACTCTGCGTGACACAGAGATGAAGAATCCTGAGAGCATAGAGCAGTTCTTTATGGGTATGGTAGACTAATATTGTGGAACTAATGAGCTTTGTTAGGTTACTCCGATAGATCACCAGCTTACTCATGGTGTGAGTATGGTTGAATGAAGTATCAATTTAATCACTTGAAGGTTCCTCCTCATTTTGATGAACTGATCTTGATCTCGTGTTAGCAAAGATCTAATCAAGGAGATGGAAATTTACATTAAAAATGTAGGATGAGGTGTCAATCAAATTGGAGAAGGCTTGCAATATCCTGTCTATGTGGACAAGAATTCACTAGTCCAAATTGGAGAAGGCTTGCAAAGATCTGGGTATGAAGTATTGAAAAGGAAAAATACTTAAATCTTAGAAAGAGGGTTATATCTTACAAGTAGATGATTAAATTCATGAATCAGAAATGAACATAAATCACTAATTAGTGAAATTTATGGTTAAGGGAGAAATCCAAACTATACCAATTGCATCTTTGACAAATTAAGCTTTCCAACTTATGGCTAAGCTAAGATTCAAAATGATGTAGAAATTGACAAATTATTCATTAATCTATGTTCTAGTGTTGTCTCACTCAGGGAACTGTCAACTCTATTCTTATTAATAATTTATTGATGAGTGTAAAACTCATCTATTTTTAATCTATTTTTCTGGCATGTTTTTAACAATTTAAGATATATTTTTATGCCAAAATATGGAATATTAATCAACTTTGTGTTTTGGAGGCAATTATTGAAAAATGAGAGAGTCAGTGAGAAGAAGCAAAAGAGGACGAGAACAACGATGTGTCATGACCTGACATTTATATGTGCGACACAGATTCAAAGCGAGGCCCAGGAACTATGTCGCGGCCGACAAATCTATGTATAGCAGCTAGTCGGAACTCAAAAATGAAAGAGCTTTCTAGGTCGCGGCCAGTAAGTTTTATGTAATCGCGACGAGAACATGAAGAAAGATTTTGAAGAAAATTTGTGTGCATGACTTATACGATGAGCTTAAAGTCATCATTTTCGAGTCCATTTTTCGATTGATTTTATATAAAGAAATGATTTATGTTGAAATATGGAATAACTAACGAGTGTTATACGGCGAGGAATTCAAAGAAGAGGAATTTTTGCGAGAAAAGAGAGCGAAGGTGGATGAGTATTAATGATATAGCGGCTAAAGGAGTTTGCGGCGAGAAAGGCGCACCAAGGATCAAGAATCGATGTCGTGAAGCCTTGATAGCGATGAAAATTCATATCAAGGTGTGACCACGAACTCGAGTTACCTTGAGAGTAATGGAAGGCCAAAAAGAGGTGACGTGGCGAAACTCAAGTCAGGCGACAATGAATTGATAAAGAAGAAGAATTGCAGTCGCGACATCCCTTTGAAGTCGCGATAGAATCAAATCCATTACAGTGGACAATGAGGTCGTGACATCAGTCAAAAGTCGCGACATAAGATAAATAATTGACTGAACATTTATGTGACATCTGGAAGAGGTCGCGACATCAACACATCGAGTATCATTGACATTAGAAGGTGTCGCGACGCTCCGGTCCCAGTATCGCGACATCAGTTGCACTGAATAGAGGTCGCGACAATCCTTAAACGGTTGCAACAACAGAAGTAAGGAAAGAAAGGTCGCGACAACAATCACAGGTCGCGACATCAGTGAACTAGCACTGAGGTCGCGACATCAGTTACAAAGGGTGAAGGGTCGCGACATCCGTTGCAACAACAAGAAGCGGTCGCGACACCAGAAGCTAGAAAAGCAGGTCGCGACATCATTAAGGGGTCGTGACATCCATTGTGAAGAACTAAGGTCGCGACGTCATTCGGTACATTGCGACATGGACATAGATAGCGAGGTCGCTGACATCATTTAGTTGTCGACAAACTCGAGGATAACGGCGATAAGTCACTACCAAATAAAGCCTCTACGAGCCTGCTTGAAATGATGGGGTCGCGACAAAAGGGTGATGTCGCGACATCAGCCTGTTGGCCCAGGCGGTCTTGAAGTCAAAGAGGTGCATGAAATTAGAGATGACGAGAACCACATAATATGTAGCTGCGGAAGGAGCAGCGGCTTTTGAAGCGACTTTGAAGAGAGAGATCTGGGTTCTTTGAAGGCTCTCACGTATTTTAATTTTCTTTGTTTTTATTTTTATTTTTAGATTGGTTTGTTCTTTATTTCAAATTTGGATCGAACGTTAGTTGTTAAAGTTTTTAGTTGAATGCGAGATTTCTATTTTCCTTCAAATTCTTGTATGCAGTTGTTTAGATTTCAAACAAATTTTGGAATTCGAACTACAGTTGCCTATTCTGATTGCTTTCTTGATCGATAAGCTGTATGGTAATCCAGTGATTTAGAAACCCGGCTTCCATTGAATTAGCTGCGTGGAAATTATCTTCCACTGCGAAATTTTATTCATTAATGTTGAACTACGGTTTATGAAATCTACTTGTGGTCTTGTGTATTTTACGCGAGTGATCCCAATGTCGGTGTCTCCTTACCATACCTTGGGATTGTCTCAAACTACGATTTCAGAGGCCCTACGAGAGTGACCTGGAATGAAGCATTCTGAGTGATGTTCAATTATGAAAGGTATGCTAACGTATTGATGATCTAATTGATGCAACATATGGATTAAATCGATAAATCCTCTTTCCGCCCAGGCAGATTGAGTTGAAAGATTTATCAATTTAAAAATCTGAAGTCCACCTCGATTCGAATAGTAGTTTGTAATCAGTGTATGAGGATCTAATCAAGGGGAAAGGATGAAATTTATTAATTTTGAGGAAGAGAAACAGGTATGAGTGGCAAACCTATGCAATGACTAAATCTAAGGAGCTAAGGTTTATAGTCCATGTTGTGGGTATGAAGTATTGAGAAAGAAAAATACCTAGAACAAGGCAACCCAGATTAAAAGTAGTTATCTAACACTCTGTCTTCGAGAGAAACAGTGAAGATTAAATAATGAAAGGTGGGGTTTGGACCAATTGCACTATCATATTCCTTGGACTAGTTTTAAATCTGTATTTCATTAAGCAAACGTACAGTGCAATCTGCAGGAATTGATGTTTCTGACCATTTATTTTCCATTGCTCCCTTTAAAGATAAGCTGTTCGATCCCCAAATTTGTAATTTTATTATTTCAATATTCAATTCATTTGTTATAAATTCAATTCTTTTTAGTTTTCATTATTTTAAGGCTTTCAAGGCGATTGAAATGTCTATCATGAATCAAATAGTATAGAGCTTGAGTAGTGGTAGTTGATTGAAGACTACTTGAGATCTCTGTGGGATCGATATGCGGACTAAAATCCATACATTACTTGTTCAGACTTTGTGCACTTGCGAGAATCATGGATCCAACATTAAAAAAGAAATGTATCTATGAAACCATTTATATCAGTATACTTGCAAGGAAATATAATCAACAAGTTTCATGGCACTATTGCTGGGGATTAGATAATAGTCCTTTGGTAATAGTGTCATAAATTTGCATATGCTTTTTGGTCCATCGAACAAGTTTTTGGCGCCGTTGCCGGGGATCGAAAGAATTAATTAGATCAATATTCGAGACTGAAGGAGAATACTAATTTGGACATTTTAAGAAAATAGCAAAAGCAGTTTTCAGCGGTGACTACATCGATCACTAATTTTTGACAAGCCATGTGTTGAAAAATATTTGTTGTTTGACTAATCTATAATCGAGTATGCTTTGATTTCGGGAAAACTTTAATGCATAGGAAGCAGGGATCGACACGATTCAGCGAATCTTGAACTAGAGAACACTAAGAAGCTTGAGAGAAAAAGCGAAAGGGCGAGAGAAAACTACGATATGAAGATGAAGCAAGACCCGGGCGGGATGAAGAACCATGACGGAGAGCGCAATCATTGTCTGATGGAGCACTTTTGGAGACCTATTATTCGGGATGAGATACTCACGCAATCGGACAACTACAGGTTGATGCAAATAATTTTGAGCTGAAGCCCGGCTAGCGATTCTGATGGTTCGACAACAACGAGTTTACTTGGTCATCCCTGAGAAGACCGAATAGGCACACAGGAAGGTTTCTCGGGATAAGCGAGAACCTGATGAAGTTGAATGGGGTGAGACCCGGAGAATTCGCTAAGAATTGCATTGTTATTTTCTCTAAGAATCTGGCTACATGGTATGAATCTCTACCATGTATGTTTATGTTGATACTTGGGAGGCTTGTAAACTACTTGGGTAGATTCTTCCCCATCACTCACCTCGGAGAGAAGGAGGAGATAATTTGTGTTCAAGCGGGAAGATGAGAGCCTTTATATAGCATGGGAGAGAGATTGAGTTCAGCGAAAAGATGCCCCGATGCATGGAATGAACTTGAAGACTCGGATGGACATAGTGTATCATGCCTTGAATGGTATCTAAGAACATTATTGATGCTTCATCTTGTGGAGCATTCAAGCGTAAGAGTCTTGAAAGAGACGAGATGCGATTGAGGACTGTGAATGCGATATAAGCTCCATCGAGTTTTCAAGAGTAATTGCGAGAGAAAGGAGTCATGGGTGAGCAGATGGCTGACCATGGAGGCAAAGTTAGATGCCATCATGCATGGGATGGACAAGCGAGAGGAAGATGCACTACTCATGAAATAGGAGAGTCGAGAGGGAGCGTGAGAGAAGTGTTGATGTACACTGCTTGAAGGCTGTTTTATGATCTTTGAGGAGGTTAAGTACTTGGGGAGCAAAGTTATCACTTCAAACCAAATCTAACCCTGCCGGCCTACTATTATCCGGCGAGGAACCATGACAATTTTCATATGGTGGAGGGCCTCACGAGGCCCCGAGGCATGGGCGAAGTCCTCGGCGGGGACTCCGGCAGCGCAGTTCCTGCTGGCGTGACAAAGGAGGTGAAAATAGAAGCAGTACCCCGGAGGTCGGAGGAGGGCTCGACCATTTGAAGATCAAATCTTTGCGATTCATAGGGGGACAACAAGAAATTGTTAAGCCTCCATGAACAAAGTTTCTGAGTGGAGCCTCGAATACCAATTCTCGAATTTTGAAGACCCACTTAATGCCTCCCTCGAGAACCAGGAACACAAATAGAGACAGCGGCTAAATCTTCAAAACCAGATGAAAGATGCCTTTCCCAGTGACACGAAGAAGAATCCTAAAAGGCGCATGGGTGCGGCTCGAAGTGTAGACTTGGTGGAAAGAGGAGAAAAGATGAAAGCAATGAGGAGAGGAAGGCCCCGAACAATCTTTGGCTCTTGGAGAAGGAAAGAAAGAAGGAACAAGCGTCGAGAGAAGAAGGAAGAAGAAGAAAACCCGAGCAATCACTTTGCGGAGTCCATTTCCATAAATTTTGTAGAAATCAAGATAGAGAGCAGGTTTGCAAGGTTCTTGAAAACACTTTCGGAAAATTTGGAGATCAGTAGGCCTTTCACATAAGTGGTGACTCAGATACCACTTTATGCAAAATTTTTGAAAGATATGCGAACAAAAGAAGAAAGATTCTTGAAGAAGAATTGTGAACTTATTTTTAACTTGCAGTCTTTGTGATCAAGAGACTTACCGAAAAATAAAAGGATCGGGGAGCTTCGCCATTCCACACCATTAAGAGTTTGAGTTTCAGAAAGCTCTCTGTGACTCAGGTGCCAGTATCAATTTAATGCCACTGATACATTTGCCCGAGAAGTTAAGTTTGGGGAGCTTACTCCCACTTCACACATTTACCCACTCGAATGGTAGATAGAACCTTGTAGGAATTTGAAGGAATCATAGAAGATGTCTTGGTAAGGTGGGAAAATTTATTTTCAGGTTGAGCTAAATCATACTGATATGGAAGAAGATTCTAAGTCCCTCTAACTGCTTGGGAAGGCCGTTTCCTTGCAAATTTGGAGCGACTCACCAATCGATATGCGAAGGAATTCACTCGAGTTGGAGAAGAGAGCGGTGACTTCAATTTAATGTCAGAGGGTGAAATTTAGACATAGAAAGGAAAGATATCAAGTCGATAGAGAGATGTATATGTCAACAACTCTGATTTTACTAGTTATAATTTGACTTTAATCAATGTAGAAGAAGAGATGAATTTCCGGTATCTTAGAGTTTTGATTCAGATTTTACGCACATCGGTTTACATTCTCTTTTGAAAAAGTGATGAGTCTTGGAAGCAAATGGGATGAAAAAAGGAAGCAAAAATGAAAAGGAATTTCATCAAGAAACCGAGTGAAAAGGGCTAGTTTTAAAGGAGTTGCCAAGTCATTTTAAAGTATGCTTACTGGAATTGCGAAGAGTAAACCGGTAATAATTACGCTAGACTTAGTGATGCGAGGAACGAGGGTTCTTGGAAATTTTAAGGAATCATAAGAATTACATAAGCAGTGCATTGAATAATTAAAGGTATCGATCCAACGAATATGCATGCACAAAATCTTCTTTGGAAGAAAATCTGAAAGCCAAGCTGTTTGAACATCAAAGGGGCTGAATCCGGTAATGAAAAGAAGTAGTCGAGAGGAGGTGCTCAAATGGTTAAATGGGTTTTATCTATCGTTTCGAGACGATCCTAAGGTTAGCCAGTCAATGTGGTTAAGAAGGGTGGATTTCTTTGTGTCCATGATGAAAGAAATGAATTAATTCAGCGAAACAGTGACGGGATGGAAGTATGTGATTACAAGGAAAGGTAGGCAACGTGACGGGAAAGATCGACCCTTTGCTCTTCATTGATCGGATGTTGGAATGATTAGCGGGACACCCTCATTTTGTTTCTTGGGCCAATTTATTCGGGCTACAACAGATTACAATTGCACGAGGACCAAGAAAGACATTCATGCCCACATGGTACCTTTACCTTGAGAAGGATGCCATTTGGGGCATGCAGTCTCTATTACTCGATGTATGATGGTATTCTGATTTGGTTGAGAGTCATGGAAATTTTATGGATGACTTCACGGAGTGTATGGAGTCCGGTTTTGAACAATGTGAACAACACAGGAAACAATACTTCAAAGATCTGAAAGAATGACTTGACTAGCCTTAAATTGGGAAAAATGTTTCATGGTAACAAGGTATTGTTTCTTTGGTCATAAATTTATCTTCTGGGGGCTAAGTGGACTAATCCAAGATTTCCATTATCAAAACCCTAGCACCTCCCACAGCAGATAAGGGGATAAGGAGTTTCTTGGGGCATGCTGGATTTTATAGGAGATTCATCAAAGACTTCTCAAAGATAGCCAAACCACTATGCAGATTACTGGAGAAGGACACAAAGTTTAATTTTGATGATTCCTGCAAGGCTGCCTTTGAAGAAATCCAAGGTCAGTTGGTTTCAAGCTTTATCATGGCACACGGAATGGGATCGAGGATTAAATAATGTGTGATGCCAGTGACTTCGCAATGGAGGCTGTATTGGGACCAAGAAAGAAAACTGTTGAGCGTATACTATGCTAGTAGAACCTTCAATGAAGCCTGAAAACTATTCCTGGCCCGAAAAGGAGATGCTAGCCATAGTGTTTGCCTTGAGAGATTAGACCCATATTACGGGATCCCATGTTATAGTTCACCCACCGGACCGTGGCCATCAAATATCGTGTAAAGGAAGCTAAGCGAGGCGATAAGGTGGGTCTTTCAGCTCTGCGAAGTTGTCTGGAAATTAAAGATAAAAGGGATGTAGCAATGTGATGGTTGATCCCTTGTCGGAGTAGAAAGGAATGAAACAAAAAGGAGGAGCGAATTAACGGAGGAACTTCCGGATGAGCAGTTTAAGGTGTCATTCCGACTTCCATGGTATCTTGATATTGTAAATTTTAGCTTGTGGGAGTAGTTCCTCAGAATTCGACTTCTGAAAAGAAAGCTGGGACGACGGTAGTCTTGCGCCAGGGATGACACTTTGCTATTTAAAGAGATGCGACATGATTATCGGAAGATATGTTGCGAAGAGTGAGCAGTAAATCTTGAATGAATACCATGCATCATATATGGGGCATTTTACGGAAAGGCAGGCTCAAGAATACTTGATCTAAATTTTATTGGCTATCTTGAGGAGATTGTCTTTGAATGGGTCAAATTGTGTGATAATGCAAAAAAAGATTGGAAATATCAGTAAAAAAATAGAGAAATGCCCCCCTAAAGGCATAATGATTGAATTATTTTGATGTATGGGAATAATTTATAGGACCATTCCACCATCATTTGGAAACACAGCATATACTCTTTGACGTTGGATTATGTTTCCAAATGGGTAGAAGCATTAGCTTGTCAGAATGATGCTATCTTGTTGAGTTTCTTACAAAAGAATATTTTGAAGCGATTTGGAACTTTCCAGAACTATCATTAGTGATGGGGAAGCCATTGCAAACATTTCTGCCAAAAATATTTGCAAAACTCTTGAAGCGGTATGGGATCAAACATATAAGGAGTCTAGCTTATGTGTCGGACCAATGGACGGGCGAGATTTCCAACGGGAGATTAAAGTCCTAGAAAAGGCTGTAAGTTAATGAAAAGTTAGTGCTGAGCTTGATGATGCACTTTGGGCTTACAGGACTGCATTCAAAACTCCCATTGGAATGTCCCCATACAGAGTGGTCTTTGGCAAACCATGTCATCTACCTCTAGAATTGGAATACAAAGCTATGTGGGCCATTAAGAAGCTGAACTTTGATTTTAAAAGCAAGGGAAGAAATTTGCACTCAATGAATAGGCCCAGAAGCCGAAATGAAACTAAATGATGCTAGAATATACAAGGACAAAACAAAGAAATGGCATGGTCAGGAGGATTACGAGAAAGAGTTCGAGAGCGGGGAGAAACGGGTTCTTGCGCCAGTTGAAGCTATTTCGGGGGAGTTAAAATCCAAATGGAGTGGACCATACACGGTAGTGTCAAGCACTACATTTTGGAGCAGTAACATTAAAGGCGATCTTTGGAGAAGAATTTAAAGTCAATGGACAAAAGTGAAGCATTGTAAGCGAGGAGAGGAAAGAAAGGAAGGAGTTCTAGCTGGTTCATTGAGAGAGAAATAATCAAAGCAGAAGAAGTCCAGCTAAGGACTAAAAAGCGACGGTGATGGGAGGCGACCCGCCCAAATTTAGGTTTAGATTTTGAACTGATTTTTAAATTCACCTTGATTTTGTCTTCTTTAGTTCTTACTTCAGATTAGTTAGTACTTAAAGTTAATTTTTGTTTTAATTGAGATCTTTGCGATGTTGCGGAGTGTATGCGAAATGCAAAGGGAAGGGCTGAAGGAACGACTTCCGGGAAAGCTCCGGCAATTCCACGGGGAAAAAGCTAGAAGAAGAAAAAAGGGCATTCTTTTCCCTATATAAATTAATGGAAATTGAATAGTGTACATGTTTGAATTGCTATGTGGAAATGGTTTATTTGATGATGATCTGGCCCAGTGTCAAGGGAGTGAAAAGGTACATCTGTTCTATTAAATTTGAGGCATTTCACGGAACTAGGTATGACCGAAACTTATGTCGCGCCAGCTAAGTCATAGCAGTTGATGTCGTGGCTCAATCGATGTGAAGGAAGAAAGGGCGTGGTCGCGACCCGAGGTTATGTCGCGCGAAATTGAAGTCACGATAGAACAGTTAGATTATGACAAAGAGTAATTCCTTCAAAAGTAGTGAGATCGCGACAACTTAACAATGTCATGAGATTACGATGGCGGCTGATGTCGCATCCTTAGGATGACTTATCCTCCCACGAGGATAAGCATGTCATGACGAGCAATAATATGTCGCGACATAAAGTTGCAGATTTAGGCGGCTTTTAATTTTGCCACAAATTTAACACAATGTGACTGATTTAAGTCGACATGCATGTGAATAAATGAAGTCATAAAGAGCCCGCAAATAATGAATTGAATTGCAGCTGTTGAGACCTCCCTCCACTACCATCTTCTTCGTTGGAAACAAATCTGACCTTTACGTCTTCGCATATTCTACGGTTGTCCATTCTTGCATTAAACCAGGGCTCTTCCTAAGAACATTCCGAATTCTCTAAATGGCCGAACCTCCACAAATTTGAGCGAAATCATGGAGGAGTATACTCAAACTGAAGAGGAAGTTCATCTGGAACTTGAAGAGGAGAACAGGCCAACGGAACAACCAGAAGTTCAACCAGTTACAAAGCAACAGAGGAAGAAGGGAAAGGAAAAGCAGCAAGTAGAAGAGGAAGACGAGTTCGTCTCAGAAGAAGCTTTCTCCGTTTGGAAAAAGCACTATGCTGGAAAGGGATTTGTAGGAGAAAGAGGTTTCAACCAACTCATCTCACCGTTCAAGGAATTGATAGAGCAACGAGGGTGGGAGGGTGCGCAGACATCGAAGATGCGGTTATGCGTGTCGTCAGAATTTTACTCCAATCTGGTTGGGAGGAAAGAGAATTTTGTTTATGTGAGAGGAATCTGGGTGCCTTATGGAGCAAAGACTATTAATGAGATGTATGGGATGGAAGGACAGAAAAATGGATCAAAATTCAAGAAGCTGATGAACAACCCTAACTTTGAGAAGCTTGCGAGAAAATTAACAGACGGTAAAGGGCAATGGAAGAAAGGAAAGAGGGGCAAGACACTGACGGGGAGATTTGTGAGAGGGAGAACCAAGGTGTGGTTCTATTTCTTATCCTCTATTCTGGTCCTCACCAAATAGCGTTTACCTGATAAGAACGAGAAGCAATCCTTCTCTATGCATGCGAAGGGATCTGAGATTCGATCTTTGAGCAGTTATTGAAAATTATATCATGGTATCATGAAGGTAATAAAAGGGGTTAATCCCTCACCCGACCCAACCATCTCAAGGTTACATGTATTAGAAATTTAGTGTGAAGGGAACATGGGAAGAAGAAGAAGAAGAATGCCCTAAAATGTCACCACTCACTCTGAGGGGAGTAAGCAAGGGGCCAAAGAATCAAAGGAAAAAGGGGGTCATAGTAGAAACAGATTCAAGGGATGAAAATGAAAATGCAATTCAGGAAGAAGACACATTTCCAGTGGCAGAGCAGGGAGAAGAAAATCTAGAAGTACATCAAGAAGGGGATACTTTTAGGTTTCTAGAGGATAGAGAGCAAGAAGATAGAAGCCCCATAGATTTCTCAACTCCACGCGGCTCTCCCGAAGGAGCAGTAGTTTGAGAGAGAACACGGAGAAGCTCGAGGGAATCCGGGGCTAGGTAATCAAATAATGGAAATGCTCGGTTAAGTTCATAAGAGCACGGAAGAAAGAAGAGAATGGAACCTCCAGTAGTTCGGAGAAAAGGTTTATGAAAAGAATTGAAGAGAAGGGATCAAAATTTGGAAGAAGAGATGAGCGAGAAGAGAAAAGTACATGAAGCTAAGATGAAAAGAGAGATCTGACAATGGGAAGAAGTGATGAAGCGGAAAAGAGGAGCGGGATGAAAAAATCTGGAGCGCCAGAGGAGAGATTTAAAGGAAATGGAAGAAGAGATGGGGATCTTTTGAAGAAGTTAAAGCTAAGCCATGAATCATTCTATAGTAATCAGTATGATGTGATTCTCAACTCCTCAAACTCATAAAACGAGGGATGCAAATCGAAAGTAAAGACTGGAGCGGTCAGGGATTGGGGGTTATATATAAGTCAACTGCTCGAGGACTTTGAGAAGAAAATAGAGAGAAAGAGATAAAGGCTGGAGGAAAATGAAAATCTGTGGAGAAAATCACTAGAAAATTTGGACTTGATTAACAATAATCTCTCCAAATTTTAGAAGTCATATTTGAGATGGAAGAGCAATGAACACATTGGGGCGAGACAGAGATGACTTTGAACAAAGAAAGTTGAACTCTGGTAGGTTAGTCCTTGAATCAGATGAAGAGAGTATCAAGAAGAAGGAGAATGAGTAGAAATCCCAAAATTCTCTCCATTGGCTACTTTTGGATACGGACCCCAACATCTTTGATGCTCCAAATAAAGAAAAAATGACACTACCGTTGGTGATCTTCTTTCCTGTATACGTTGTTCTCAAGCTATTGCATTACATCATTAATAAAACAAGAAAATTGTGAAAAAAGGAAATGTTTGTTTGCTGGTAGTTAGCTTGTGTTTTTACTTTTTTCTTGACTTGTTGGGAAAATAACACATTGAGATTTAGTTCGAGGAATGAAAAGTACTTAAATGTCGTAATGCGAACTAATTGGAAATGGATTTGACTAGGAGAAACTTGAACACAAATAATTGAAAAATCGAGGCATGAATAAAGAAAGCGGAACTAGGGTATTTCAGTCTGTTTAAAATTCAGTTAGTTGCAAGAATTGAAAATTAGTTCTTCTTGATAGAGACAAAATACTTGCTTAAAATAATGTAAGTATATGAGTGAATAAGTCTGAGTCTTGAAGAAATAATACACATTGGTTAACAAAACTTATGAAACTTTTGAGAGGAATTAGGAACATCTTCTGGGGAATTCAGGATTTAGATCCACAGTCCTAGAACTTGTTTGATTATTGATTGAGGCGAAAACCTAGGTGGAAACAACCAATAGGAAATGATAGAGGCCATCCTTAGCGGTTGGGCCTTTCGCTACCCTCAAAATATGCTTGACATATTCTTTGGATTCTGATTTGAGCTAAACCAAGCCTTATTTCTTCCAATAAACAGCAATTGAAAAGCGAGATTCCCTTCCTACTTAATAAACTGCATTAAAGAACCCAAAAATTATCCGGTTTAGTTCGAAAAGTTTAGTATAAAGAAAGAAACAAGTTTGGGGGAATATTATTCCCTAAATTTTGACAGAAAGGAACTGAAGAAGTAAAAGGCAGAGGCTAGTGAAATAAGGAATAAGTTTTGTCTTATGGCCTATTTCCCTTGAACAATTAAGCTCGTAGGGGTGTTTTAACACCTAGTACCCTAATGCCAACTGGTATGGGAGTTCTTGTGAAGTTCTCTAAGAGTAATAGAAAGCTGAAGACAAAACATTGTACTATTCCAAATCTCGAAAAATAAAAAAGCAAAAGAATTTGAAGAACAAAAGAATCTGTGAAATAAAGGAGTACATATGGAAATAGAATTCCATAAAAGAATTCAAAAGAAGAATCATTTAAGATTAAGGGAGAATGAAAGACGAAAAAGAAGAAAAAGGAATAAAGTTGGAGGAAACAATGTAGAGACAAGATGGAAACTGGGTAATTTACAACCTAAATTCTTCATTTATCTACCCAATTACCTAAGCTTAACATTACAAGCTTGAAAGACCTCATTGATTATGAAGGTTGAATTTACCTACATTAGTGGAGATCAATAAGAAAAACAAGCATATGGGACTTTGATAAGCGATCTAAAAGAAAACTCCCGGAAAGATTATAAATTCAACATGAAGTTGCAAAGTTGAAGACACACACACACAGAACAAGACTTATTAAATAAACTGTTTAAATACATTAGTTTATCAAGAAATTTTGTAATAGAAGTATACTATGCTCTGTTCTTGCATAAAAACTGAAATTTGAAATAATAGTGATATCTCTTAATTCCAGAACAGAAGAGTGGAATGAGAAAGGCTGCAGCACAATACAGAAAAATGTCCTTTTGTTTGAGGACAAACAAATCTTTCTTTTCTTTGCTTGGGGACAAGCAAAATTTTAAGTTTGGGGGAGTTTGATGAGCTTAAAAGTCATCCATTTTCGGTCAGATTTTACACAGTTGATTTTTATATAAAAAATGATTTATGTTGAAATATGGAATAACTAACCAAGTTATCTTTGACGAAATTCAAGAGAAAGAGAATTTTTGCGGAAAAATGGGCGGAAAGGTGGATGAGTATTAATGATGTAACTAAATTTGAAGGTTCTTGGCGGAAAGGCGCCTGAGGATCGGAATCTGATGTCGTAGAGCCTTTATAGAAATGAAAATTCATATCAAGGTCGTGACCACAAAACTCCGGTCGCAACGGAAGGTAATGGAAGGCGAATTTGTTGCGACGCGAGCTCAGTCGGGGCGACAGTAGTTGATAAAGGAAGAAGGGTGGGTCGCGAGCATCCCTTTGGGGGTACTTAATTAGGGATCAAATCCATTTCACAGGTGAATGATGAGGTGGTGACATCGATCAAAATTCAGCGACATAAGATAAATAATCGGTGAACATTTATGTAGTGACATACGGAAGAATTCGCGACATCAACTCTGCTTACATCGGAAATTTACGTAAGTGACATCGGAAGGTCATCGCGACATCATCGGTGTTGCGACATCGGTTACGAAGAAGTCGCTGACAATCCATAAGCGGTTGCAACCAGCGAAGCAAGGAAAGAAAGGTCGCGACAACAGTCAGAGGTCGTGACATCAGTGAACTGCTGCGGTCGCGACATCGACCGATTAATCCGCGACGCCGGTTACTAAAGGGTGAAATTCGCGACATCAGTTGCGACATGACGGTCGCGACACGAAGCTAGAAGCGGTCGCGACATCATTAAAGGTCGCGGCGTCCATTGTGAAGAACTAAGGTCGCGCGGCGTATTCGGTACATGCGACGCCGGACTACGAGGAGTAGCGAAGGTGGCGACATCATTTAGCTATCGCGACCGCGAGGTCAAGAGATAACGGCGATAAGTCGCGACCCGAACAAAGCCTGCGACATAGCGAAGACAACGAGGTCGCGACGAAGATTGATGTCGCGGCATCAACAATAAGCCCGGGCGGTTAGCGAAGTCCAAAAAGAGGTGAATCGAGTGGGGGGCCCAACTTGAACCACATAAATATGTAGGCTGCTATTGAAGGAACTACGACTTTTGGGGCGACTTGAAGAGAGATCACAGGTTCTTTGAAGGCTCTGTATTTTAATTTTCTTTGTTTTTATTTTTATTTTTTAGATAAGTTTGTTCTTTATTCAAATTTGGATCGAACGTTATTGGTTAAAGTTTTTATTTGAATGTAGAATTCTATTTTCCTTCAAATTGCTAATACGGTTGTTTGAATTTCGGAGACCAATTTTGGAATTCGAACTACCGATTTGCCTATTTACGATTGCTTTCTTGATCGATAAGCTATTGTATGGTTTAATTCGATTGATTTAGAAACCCGGCTTCAAGTGAATTGGCCTTCTTTGTCGAAATTATCTTCCTATGAATTTTATTCATTAATGTTGAGCTACCGGTTTGTAAATCTACTTCTTTGGTCTTGTGTATTTTCTATAATTGATACCAATGTCAGTGTCTCTTACCCATAAACGGGATTGTCTCAAGCTCTGATTTCGGGAGGCCCTTTGGTGACACGAAGGCATTCACGAAGTGATCGACAATTTCTGAAGGTATGCTAACCTGATATTGATGATCTAATGTGCTCTGTATAGTTAAATCGATAAATCCTCTTTTCACTTGGAGACGAGATTGAGTTGAAAGATTTATCAATTTAAAAATGCAGAGAGTCCACCTCGATTCGAATAGTGAATTTGATCCCGTGTTAGCAAGGATCTAATCCAAGGAAAAGGATGAAATATTCTAATTTTGAGGAAGAGAAACCAAGATAGTAAACCTGGCAATGACTAAATCTAAGGAGTTAAGGTTTATAGTCCATGTCAGGGTACGGCTATCGAGAAAGAAAAATACCCGTAACAAGGCAACTCGCATTAAAAGTAGTTATCTAACACTGCCTTCGAGGAGAAACAAAGGAAGATTAGATAATGAAAGGTGGGGTTTGAGAGATCCACCGTTCTATCATATTCCTTGGACTAGTTTTAAATCAGATTTCATTAAGCAAACGATAAAGGTAACTGGCAGGAATTGATGTTTCACAATAGCTGTATTTTCAATGCTCCCTTTAAAAGATAATTGTTTAGTCTAAATTTGTAATTTTATTATTTCAATATTCAATTCATTTGTTATAAATTCAATTCTTTTTAGTTTTCATTATTTTAAGGCTTTCAAATCTGATTCAAATTGTCTATCATAGTCCAAATAGTATAGAGCTCGAGTCACAGGTAGTTGATTGAAAATTTCGAGATCTCGTGGATCGAGACCGACTAAAATCCACTTTTTATTACTTGTTCGAATTGCACTTGCGTAATCAAGGATCAACATTAAAAAAAAAAAGAAATGTGTATCTATTCTTTAGGAAACCATTTTATATCAGTATACTTGCAAGGAAATATAATCAACAAGTTTCATGGCACTATTGATGGGGATTAGATAATAGTCCTTTGGTAATAGTGTCATAAATTTGCATATGCTCTTTTGGTCCATCGAACACATACTTAAGGTCAATGGTGAAGGAATTGTGTCGAACATTATTTTTTTATGTTGCAACATAAAATCTTAAGACTAATGGATGAACTTTGTCGCGACAAGAGGCAATTCTGGCGTGATAGAAATTATCAAAAAAAAAACAATTCTGCTAAGACAAGTGTTTATGTTGCAACAAAGTTTCCATCATGAAGCCAACTCAAGGAAGAGCTGCTACCGCAACATAATAGTCAGAATTCACAACCGAGGGCAACATAATCTCTATCGTAACAAAGATTATTTATGTTGCGATAGACAAAACATGAAGGAAGTGAATTCCCTATCGCGATAAGATGTTGAAAAGCAGCACAAGAATAATGGAAACAAAGAAATTCTTATTGCAACAAAATCAATGAGTTGCAGGAAAAACTTGCGTCAGGATAAAGAAGTTTTCTGATTCGACAATAAAAACTAAGGAATGATAAAATTCTATCACGACAGAGAAAATTAGGTCGCAATAGAAATTGAAGAAGACTTAAGAATGGCCAAGGCAATTGTGTCGCAACATATAATTCTTTGTCGCAACATAGGAAATCATGTTGCAACATAGGAAATCATGTTGCAACATAACAATCATAATTCATAACCAAGGGTAACACAATATCTAATGCAACAAATATTATTTCTGTTGCGATAGACAAAACATCAAAGAGGTGAATTCCTTGTCGCGACAAGATGCTGAAGAGCAACATAAGAATAATGGAAACAAAGAAATTCTTGCTGCGACAAAATCAATGAATTGCAGGCAAAACCTGTGTTGCGACAAAGAAGTTTTATGTCGCGACAATGAAAACTAAGGAATGATAAAATTCTATCATGACAGAGAAAAGTAGGTCGCAACAGAAATTGAAGAAGACTTGAGAATGGCCAAGGTAATTTTGTCGCAACATATAATTCTATGTCACGACAAACAGCTTAGCAAGTGACAAGAACCTGCGAAGAAAAGTCTATCGCGACTAAAGAGTTCTTGTCATGACAGAAAATTGCTAAGGACTTAAAGAAATCCTTGTAACACCCCAAACATTTTTTTAAATGATTTTTTTTATGGAATTTAATTTTTAGGTGTTTTAAGGTCCATCATGAATTTATAATAATTTTTAGGAATTATTTCTCAATTAAATGGAATTTTTAGAAAATATATCTAAAAGGTCACCCGAGAAGACCTGAATGAATTTTTAAAAATACCAATGAATGAAATAAATTATGAGAATTTTTATGAAGAAAATTAAGGTCAAAATATATGGTGTAAAAATAAAATTAATGAAAATACATGAATAAAAATAATAATAAAAATACGTGAACAGTGAACCGGTAGGAAAAGTCAGCAGATTTGCTGCTGACCAAGGCCAAAGAGACATTTTTAAAAATCTCTAGGCTTAAAAAAATTCAAGAAAACCTCAGAGACCAAGTGAAATATTGAATTCACTTTAAAAATATTAGGTCTCAGGAAAATCGAGCAGAAAACAAAAAGAAAAAAATTGAAGAACCCTAGGTTCTCCATTCGGCGCTCGAACTGCCGGGGGAAGGAAGAAAATTTATGCAGACAATTCCTTTGAATCAACCTGTGATTTTTCATAGTGGGAGACTTATGAAGGCATATTAAAGCGCCATGGTTTAATTTTTGCTTTGCATGGTCTGTATTGGAGGAAAAGAGGCTGAATTGATAAATGGTTGTTGCCTGATGTATCAATTAGGCTGTTTGGAAATGAATTAATTGTTCTAATGTGAATAATTGCAATTGCATTTGAATCTGTAGAATGTGACCTAAGAGGTATGAATTAGGTCTGGTATGTTTAAAATTTGGGGAAAATGTATTTAGAATGAATTAAGGTGGTAATTAGTGGAATTAAGGGTTGGATAGATTGAATGTGAATTTCTGTTTAAAGGTCGACTTGGACAGAATCATAAGAGGACCTAATGGACGAAATTTAGGGCCAATTTGACATCATTGGAAAGATATGATGTTAGTGAATACTCACTGGTTTCAGGTCTTTTCGACTTCGTTGAGAAAGATATAGGCAAAATACAACTGATGCGCAATCTGCCAAAAAAACGAGTTTAGTGATCGAACATTGTATAAGAAATTAGTTGTAAAATTGAATATTAAAATTATAATTTGGGTATTTAGATGTTAAAAGGCAGAATGTTTAAGGTAAGGAAAGTAAAAAGGGATTTTTAAAAAATTATTTAAAAAGCTCTAGGCGATTAACAGAAACGTAAACGGTCTAATTGAGAGCGGATAAATAAGGTATGGCCTGCAGATTTTGACGTTATCTTTATATTTTTCTTGCATGAATATTGGCATAGCAAACGAAGTTGGGGAAGGCTCACAATACTCAGGTGAATAGCCTTGCTGAGCCTGACTATCAGGAGGTGAGTAAATTTATATCATCGACTTGCACCTTCGAAATGTATAGCGGTGTTTTCATTGTTTGACTTGGATAGTAGTAATTGGACTATGATTAAGACCCTTATTCTTGAGCATTCATTGAATTGAATTTGTCATATTACAAGTCACGTGTCCTCGATGAATATTCATGCTGAGCACCGCCAATAATCCTGGCTGTATTTGGTGTTATCTCTCTGCTGCATGCCGAGTACGGTCACTATAACTTGTAATCGCACGTCATTTATGGTATGAATCAAGGTAAAACCTAACTGATGGGGAGGTCATCGCTATGTGCACATGATACCTTCTGCGCGGCAAAGCCAGTGCCTTTCAGAGCGGTAAGACCTGCGAGAACCCATCTCGCCCACGGATCTTGGTCGAAATAAAATGGATTCCAAGATAATGGTAAAAGGAAATGTACGATTCCTTAATGGTAAACTATATTTCAGTTTCAAACCCCAAATCTCATTTGATATTGTTGTTCATATTGCCGCTATTCACGTATAACCTATGTACAAGGATTGATTGATCGGGAAAGATAACCATCCTTGTGAGCCGGCTCTCGAGTACCTAGCCTCACATGTATGGTGATATATTTTTACTCGCAGTTATCTCACCCCGCTGATTTCTCCTTTCGTGGTAGACAGAGAGCCGAGATGCATTTTCGACCACTCGGATTCTATTTGAACATGCAATGGATTATTTTGTTTATTTCTATAATGAGAGTCTAAGTTTCCGTATAGCTCCATGGTGAATTAACTTAGTTATTGGGTTATTTGCAAAATCGACAATTTTGAATAGTTGAGTTGGATAAATTTTGCTTTTTTGATGAAACCTTATTGATATTTTGATGAGACCGCTGAGGTCGTTTTGTTAGTGATGACCACGAGGTCTATTTGTTGTGTTATTTGAGATAATATCATGATATGAGAATTTGAGTTAATTATTAGTAGATTTTAGATTGATATTGGCGTAATAACAGATTTGTCATTAGTTATAGAAATGAATAGGTTCTACGACTTTTCGATAGAAATTATGGACTTAGGCTTGCTAAGGGGTTTTGGTGGCCTTAAGCCTACCATTCCCTACGCCGGTCAAAGCCTATAAAAGTGGGATGTGACAGTTGAGATCAGAGCTGTGTTTAAAAGAACTGGGGATACATTTAAAATGATAAATGTGATTAGTGCCCAAAAAGTGCTATTTTGAGCCCTATCCAAGATAGGCTTTGAAGCTGGCGCACTAATCATATCACTTAAGCCAATTGATGTGTGCGTCCACTTAGTTCCACTAATGCCGCTTTCGAAACTTTTGGTTATTTTAAGGTGTTTTTGAGTACCTCACTATTTAGTTCAAGTCCGATGTAAAGATATGTACCGACGCCGAGGAATCATGGTATTTTCAGCCATCAAAAATATCAAAATTCAATGTGGAATTGAAGGCAAATTGATGAAGAAGAAGTGCAAAGAGGATGCAAAGGATGCAAAGAGTCGGATCAGAAGGGAGGAATTTTCGCTATGGCTACTTAAAATACTAGGATTGCTAAAATTTCGTTAATTTATAGAGAAAATTTCGCAACTTAGCGAATCGGGGAAATTTCGCTATCTAGCACCATCAGGCCTAGCGAAATTAATCAATTTCGCATCTCACATATTTTTCGCCAGGCTAATAAATTTCGCTAGGTTAAGCCAAATTTTCGCTTATGCTACTAAATTCTCCTCCCATAGCGAAATGGCCGCCTGCGATTTGTGGTAATTAATGCCAAACGATCGCTTGGTGTATTACCACTTTGTCCTTTTGTAAGCCAATATTTTAGGCATTTCCAGGTATTTTCACACTTTTGGGTGGACTATTATATAAACTCCCTACAATTTTGTAACCCAAAATTATTATTTTTTGGCAGCAGCTTTTCATTTTATAAAATTCCCCGCAGCCTTCATTTGTGGTTTCATTTGCTGTCTTCTCTCTTCTTTTCTTTTCATTTTCTCACCGCTAAACACCCCTTTTTAGATGACAACTCATGATGCTTGGCTGCTTCAGCCTTGAAGAGGAGGGTTGCTAGCTCGGGCTTGGGGCTAATGCAGTCAGTCTCTTGTTTTAAAATGATACAGCACGCATTTAGTGTTCCATGCCTTCCAAACCAGGTTTAATGCCATTTAATGTTGTTCCTTTGGTCAATACTTCTGCCATGCTTTAGGTTCAATGCATACTAATGCTAGATGCACTGATGCTGTCCTTAGATGCCATTTACGAGCCATTGAAATGAGGTTGAGTGTTAGGTTTTTAAACCGAATGACTCAATGCTTAGTACTGTTGACTCAAATAGGAGTGGTTCTAGGGGTTAGGCTTTATAGTTAAACAAAGATCCGCTTGCCGACTATGTCATGTCAATACGAAATAAACCCGAGGACACTTCAATAGCCCCATGTTATCAAGCTAGGTGACCCAAGCCTAAGGTTACCGCTTTACACTTCACTTTAACCATTTCACCAACACAACATACAACCTCCCCCGCTAACCAAATCCAAAATCCAAACTAAAGCCTCACCAATTTTCAAACACTAATGCAAATCATTCGTGGATGAAAACCTATATCCCGTGTTCTAATCTTAGATCGCTATATCAAGTAGGACTGACTACGGCAAAGATAGGAGGAACATAGGAAACAAATTTTGTTGATTCCGCTCACCCTACCGTGGCACGAATCAAAATGTGACACCATGGAGCATAGGATTCCAAATTGTCTTTTGTATGTCATCATAGTATAGTTAATTTCTGCGTATCCTATAGATGAAAAGTTTGCCACTCTTGGATATGTATCAGAATCTGCATTTGTTTTCTTGGTTGTCATAATGCCACCAAGAAGACAAATACGCTGCACTTCTCGAGATCGTGACCACTCGCCAAGGGCTAAGGGAGATCTATGATCCGATAGATGCTGGGATGCCGATGTGGAGTCCGTGCATCGAGATCGGGATCGAGACGGAGATAAATTCACCCCTAGATTAAGGCAAGGTGAGAGGCGTATGAGGCTGGAGAATGTTCCACCACCGCCTCCATTTGATATGGATGATTTGAGAATTTTGAGGCAAGAAATACAGGAGTTAAGGGCAGAGAATAGAGCCCTTAGGCGGGAAGTAGATTAGGTGAGATAGCAGGTTCCATTTCCAGTTCCACCTGCTCCAGCTCCAAATGCCCACACAACCTCCGCATTGTGTGCTCAGAGGGCAGCCAGCTAACGGATGAGGAAGGTCTATCTTTATAGGAGTTCTTGAGGTTTAAGACCTGCATCATGGTGAGGAAGGAGATGACCCACAGATTTCAAGGAGACAGTAAAAGTAGTGATGAGATTATCATGCTCTCGATGCTAGAGAAATTGAGCTGCAGGAATGCAAGATGAAGAATAATGCATGGGATTGGTTCCAGACACATTGGAGGATCAAGATGGAGGGAACCCCCACTTGGGAGATGTTTAGAGAGGTCACAGGATGAGTTTATATCCTCAAGAGACACGCACAGGCTTATCGCTTGAGAAGTTGGGAAAACAGACTTATCGATGAGCATTCGAGTATGCTAAAGAGTTCACTCGTCTGAGTAAGTATGCTCCCAGACTGGTACCTGATGAAGCAGCCCGTGTTGATAGATTCCGAGCTGGAATGATACCACCTCTTTACAATGCACTATTGTCTGGAGATTTTCCCACATTGACAAAGATTGTTGATAGAGCTAAATTATGGGAGACCAAGAATAAAGAGGCATGGGCTGAGAGGGATAGAAAGAGGAAAAATGAGGAGGCCGAGAGAAGGGAAGAGTGAAGGAGCCGTGTTCAGTCACCATAACCAAAATAAGAGGGGGCCAAAGGAGAGGATAAATACAAGTTACCTCGCAATCAACATCAGCAAAGAACACAAGGTTCAAGTGAAACCCGTGTGTAAAGTGTGTGAAAAGGGCACAAGGGTCAATGTAGGTTATTCCATAGTCATACGTTGTGGTCACAGAATATATCCAGAACCCACTTAAGGGTGCTCAAGAACAAGAGTCTCAACACCTCACCTCACGCAGCTGCAGAGAGACCTCGAGAGGTGCGAGCAGAGGAGCACAGGACAGCTCCCCGCATTTGTGCACAGCATTCCCGCACCAGTTGGTAGAGGCCAAGGTAGAGTTTTTGCGCTAACTGTCAGGAGGCTCGCACTACCAACATCACAGGATGTGTATATCCCGACTTAAATAAATTCTTGGGTAAGAAAAATTTTAAATGCTTTTAATTTATTCATAGGTATAATACATGTACAAAACGAACAAGCCAAAGTGTTATTTGATCCGGGAGCCACTCACTCATTTGTATCCCCATCTTATGCTAAGAAATTGAACAAGGGTAAAATGATAATGGAAAATCCCTATTATTAGCACCACTTGGAGAAATAGTCGAGGTGAACTATATGTACAGAGATCATGTGAGATAATGATGTGGGATAGCAGACATATGCTAATTTGATTGAATTGCCTATATCGGGAGTTTGATGTTATCTTAGGCGGGAA
The DNA here is from genome assembly GCA_016808115.1 of Tetrastigma voinierianum. Lineage (NCBI taxonomy): Eukaryota > Viridiplantae > Streptophyta > Magnoliopsida > Vitales > Vitaceae > Tetrastigma > Tetrastigma voinierianum. The sequence goes on from JAEQBH010006388.1 coordinate 282,568, forward strand.
TGGTTGTCGCTAACTATGCAACCATGGATTGTTATAGTAGAAAGAAGATAAGTTCAAACCATTGGGAGTACCTGAGCTTGTTTTCCAAAGAGATCATAATGTGAAGCCCTAGTACTGATTTCAGCCAGAGCAAATAGGAGGTTACTTAAGAAGGGCTGCTGTGGGTATTTAGCCTATGTGAGAGATGCTAATTCCTCTACTGACGGGGGGAGATATACCGTTGTGAGGGATTACCCCGTATGTCTTTCCCCGATGATTTACCAGATTAGCAATTGTACAGGAAATTGAGTTTCACTATTGACTTGTTACCCGGTACAAATCCTATATCTATTGCACCATACCGTATAAGGCACCCAATCGACTGAAAGAGCTGAAAGAGCGCTACAAGAATTGGCCGGATAAGGGCTTTATTAGACCGCAACTTCATCGGTGCACCCTGTTATTTGTGAAGAAAGCCGATGGGACTATGAGGATGCATTGACACCGGCTGGTCGAATAAGGTAACAATCAAGAATAGGTATCCACTCTATAATAGATGATTTGTTTCGATCCGCCATTAAATACTATTTTTCAAAGATTGACCTTCGGTCCGCTACCATCGCTGGAAGATAAGGAGAAGATATACCAAGACCGCATTCAGACTCGATATGGTCATTATGAGTTCCCCGGTATTACCGTTACGACTAACGCACCGTACCAAGGCTATGGATTTACGAACCTGATTTTTAAAACCTATTTGGATAAATTTGTGGTATGTTTATAGATGATATCGTGATTTATTCGAAAAAGTCATGTAAACATGGGAACACCTCAGATTTTATCAGCACTTTAGAACACATCAACTGTATGCAAACTGCCTAAATGTGAGTTGCCAACAAAGGTGAGTTTCTCGGGCATGTGATAAGCAAGGAGGGAAAACAGGATTCTAAGAAGGTAGAAGAAAGAACAATCAGTTTAGACCCACCAATGACTCGAGATAATGAGCTGGTATGGCCGGATATTACGTGAGATTTCAGGAAAAAGATTTTTCCAGGAATATCCGCTCCACGACACTCCGCCGATCGTGAAGCAAGTAAAATTTGAGTGGGATGACACCCGTGAGCAAAGTTTCCATAAACTTAAGGATTGCTTAACTACTACTCCAGTGTTAGCATTACCCACGCATCGTGGAGGTATGACAAAGGTATCAGGATGCCTGCAGCAGGATCGGGTCAGGTTTTTGATGCGGAATGGGAAGGTAATAGCATATGCATCCAGACGCTTGAGGAGACATGAGTTGAATTATCCCACATGACCCGAAGATACGGCAAAGTGATTTGCCTTTGAAGATATGGAGAGCCGCTACTTATATGGTGAGGAAGTGTAGAGATTTACCGAGGTCACAAAAGCCTTGATACATTCAACGTGAGAGATATTTGAATCTGATGAGAGGAGATGGGTAGAGTTCTTGAAGACTATGATTGCGGATTTTATATCATCCTGGGAAAGCGATGTGGTGGCCTGATGCTTTAAGCGAGAAATCCCGTAAGGCGATCTGTACGTATTCGGTACATAAGAGGAGTATAGTGAAGGAGTTGAGGATCTACAATTTAATATGAATACAGTTTGGAGATTCTGAGTCCCGGGGGATTAGTTACCTGCAGGTTCAGGTGAGGCCCTTATTGATTGATGAGATCAAGGCCAAGCCAAGATAAGGATCCTTCCTTTATTAAATTGAGAGAGGCGTCTGGTCGGAGACGAGACATCCGGTTGAAATTAGGGATAGGCGTCTTTGAGTGAGAAATAATTTGTGTGTGCTGATGTAGATGGGTTGAGACAAAGTTCTCTGAGGAAGCCCATAATGCACCTTATGAGTGTTCATCCGGGAGTCACCAAGATGTACGGGATGTTAAAGGTATGTATTGGTGGAATGGGATGAAAAGGATGTAACACAGTATGTGGCATCATAATTTGACATGCCAACAAGTCAAATTCGAGCACGAGAGACCCGCAGGTCTTAAGGAGTTGCCATTACGAAGAATGAAATGGGAAGAAAATTACCTATGGACCGTGGTTGGGTTACCAAAGACTCGAGGGAAGGGGGCATGGTCGATCTGGGTTATAGTTGTGGTTAATGAAAATCGACTCACTTCTTAGGCTGGCCAAGACCAGCATACGGTGTACGGTACCGCGGATGTATGCAGGCGGTATAGTAGCCTTGCGGATTACCGGTGTCCATAGTATCGACGAGAAGATCCACCTTGATTCACCTCGAGGTTTTAGCGACGGAAGCGCAGGTACTAAGGCGGGATTTGATCTGACCTTCCATCCTCAGACGGATGGGCGGTCCGGAGCGGACAATTCGGACTAGAGGATATCTTTCCGGATGTAATGTTATGATTTGGTGGTGGGGAAAATATTTGCCTTTGGTAGGGATTTTGCTTATAATAGCAGCTACCATTCTACGATTGGAGATAGGCGCCATATGAGGCACTATGGAATGGAAATGTAAGTCACCTTCTTGTTGGATGGAGGTAAGTGATAGAAATTGGAAGGTCCGGAGTTGATCGGGCTTACGAGAAATTACTGTTATTCAGGAGAGAATGAGGACGGCTTTCGATCGACAAAGAGTTATCTTGTGATCCGAGAGCGGGATGTACGATTTTGGTGTGGGGTAGTCACGTTTTCCTTAAAATATCTCCACCATGAAGGGAGTAGTGAGATTCGGGAAGAAAGGGAAGGCGACATCGAGATATATAGGGCCATTTACTTGAGATATTGGATAGGGTTAGCAATGTATCTTACAGGTGCTTTGCCTAACTGGCCATGTGCATCCCGGTGTTTCACATCTCAATGTTACGATCGTTCCTCATCCGTCTCCGTTCTTCGGACTCGAGGAGATTGAGGTGTGCGATCTGTCATATGAAGAGGTACCCCGGTAGCCATAGTGGATGAAGCGGACCGGGAAAGGCGAGAAAAGAAATAGCGCATGGTAAAGGTTCGTTAAATGAATCACGAGTAGAGGTGTACACAGGAGGAGTGGAGGCTGTCGATGAAGGACAAATATCCTCAACTCTTCGAGTGATAAGGTACACACTCTTTAATAAATTTGAGGACAAATTTTTATAAGGGGGGGGAAGAATGTAACACCCCAAACATTTTTTTAAATGAAATTTTTTCATGGAATTTAAGTTTTAGGTGTTTTAAGGTCCATCATGAATTTATAATAATTTTTAGGAATTGTTCTCAATTAAATGGAATTTTAGGAAAATATGTGAGCAGGTCAAATTATGTTTGATTGGCAAAATGGACCACTAAAGCCCAGTGATGAAATGAAGTCTGTGGAATTTTTATGGCTAAATTAAAGTCAAAATATATGTTATAAAATAAAATTAATAAAAATACATGAATAAAAATAATAATAAAAATAAATGAACAGTGAACCGGGTAGGGAAAAGTCAGCAGATTTTGTTGACCAAGGAGCCAAAAGAGACATTTAAAAAATTCCAGGGCCTTAAAATTCAAAAACTGCAGAGACTTAAGTGCAATATTTAAATAATTTTTAAAATATTAGGCCCCAGAAAATCGAGCGAACAAAAGAAAAAAATTGAAGAACCTAGGTTTCTCATTGGCCTTGGCTAACTGGGGAAGGAAGAAAATTTTGTTGCAGACAATTCCCTTTGAATCAACCTGTGATTTTTCATGGTGGGAGACTTCTGAAGGTATATTAAAGCGCCATGGTTTTTAATTTTGGTTTTGCATGGTCTGTATTGAAGGAAAGGGGCTGAATTGATAAATGGTTGTTGTTTGGATGGTCAATTAGGGCTGTTTGGAATGAATTAATTGTTCTAATGTGAATGCTAGGTTGCAATTGCATTTTGAATCTATAGAATGTGACCTAAGAGGTATGAATTAGGTCTGGTATGTTTTAAAATTTGGGAAAATGTATTTAGAATGAATTGAGGTGGTAATTAGTGGAATTAAGGGTTGGATCGATTGAATGTGAATTTCTGTTTGAAGGTCTACTTGGACAGAATCATAGGAGAACCTAATGGACTAATTTTAGGGCCAATTTGACATCATTGGAAAGATATGGGTGTTAGTGAAATTTTGCCACTGGTTTCAAGTCTTTTTGACGTCGGTAGAGAAAGATATAGGAAAAATGCCTTGATCGCAATCTGCCAAAAAAAAACGAGTTTAGTGATTAAACATTAGATATAAGAAATTAGTTGTAAAATTGAATATTAAAATTATAATTTTGGGTATTTAGATGTTAAAAGGCAGAATTTTGAAGATAAGAAAGTAAAAGGGGATTTTAAAATTATTTAAAAAGTTCAAGTTAGGCGATTAAATAGAAAGCAGGGTAGCGGCACAATTGAGTGAGTGGATAACAAGGTATGGCTCGTTATGATTTTGGCGCGATTATCTTTATATTTCTTTTCTTGCATGAATATTGGTATAGCAAGCGAAGTTGGGAGAGGCTCACCACGTTCAGGGTGAATAGCCCTAAGTGAGCTGGGTAATAGGGAGAGTGAGTAAATTTATATCATCGTACTTGCACCTTGAAGTATATCGCGGTGTTTTCATTGTTTGACTTGATACGTAGTAATTGACTATGATTAAGACCACTTATTCTTAGGCATTCATTGAATTGAATTTTTCATATGCCACAAGTCACGTGTCGATGAATATTCATGCGAGCACGGTCGGCTAGCTCTTGTGTATTTGGTGTTATCTCTTGTTGTATCTCTTGAGTACGGTGTTTATAACTTATGTCGTTAATATTGATGGTATAGATAGGAAAACCTAACTAATGGGGAGGTCATCAGGCTATGTGCACATGGTACCCTCTGGGGTGGGGCAAGCCGGTGCCTTCTTAGAAGGTGAAAAGTGGAAACTCTGGCGTAGAACCCGGCCCGTTCTACGGATGCTGGTTGGAGATATGCGGATTTGATATAAGGTAAAAAGGAGATATGCAGTTCACAGATAAGTGAAACTATATTTATGTGTTTCAAGAGCCTCTAGTCATTTGATATTGTTGTTCCATATTGCAGCTATTTGTTGCATAGCGTGTGCGGTGATTGATTGATTGAACATAAGCCATCCTTGTGAAGTAGGCCTTGAGTACCTGGCCTCCATAGAGTATGGTGATATATTTTACTCACGAGGTTATCACCCCAGTTGATTTCCTCCTTTTACGTGTAGACCAGGAGAAAGGAGAATCAGGCATTTCTTGACCACTTGGATTCTATTTGAACATGTAAAGGATTATTATTTTTGTTTATTTGGTGAATGAGAATCTAAGTTTCCAGAAAGACTCCATGGTGAATTAACTTGGTTATTAGGTTAAATATTTGGATTTAAATAAATAAATTTTGAATGGATTGGAGTTGGATGAAATTTGCTTTTGATGAAACCTTGTGTGTTTTTAGTGAGACCGTTGGGGCCGTTTTGGTAGTGGATGACCACGGAGTCTATTTGTTATGTTATTTGAGATAATATCATGATATGAGAATTTGGAGTTAATTATTAGTAGATTTTAGATTGATATTACGAACATGAGGTTGTCATTAGTTATAGAAGCAGAATAGGTCTTGCAGTTGTTAGAAATTATGGGACTTAGGCTTGCTCGGGTTTGGTGGCTCTGCAGCCTACCCATTCCCCTAAGCGTGGATCACGACCTATAAAGTGGGATGTGACAATCCTATTGCGATAGAGAAAACTCTATCGCGACTAAGTTTCCATGTTAAAAAACAATTGTTTGTTGCGATACGGAAAATTTTGTCGTGACAAACTCTACTAGAACAAGGACATGGGAAGATGGGTGAAAATAGGTTTGGTGTCATGACACAAGGCATTCCTATCGCGATAAGAACAAGACTACTGAATACAAATTATGTCACTACATTATCAAAGTATGTCCCGACACAATTCAAGAGTAAGCCCAGAGATCAGGTCGCGACATAATACAAGGGGCTACGACAGAGAGAGCGACAAAGATTGAAAGCTTTGTCGCGACATAAGGCCACATGTCACGACAAATGTCTGTTGGTAATTTGGGGATCCACAATGCAATTAATGAAGTGATAGTGGAAAGCCTATAAATATACGGTTCTAGGGAAATGTGTGCAGCTTTCGGCGGCTCTAAGATTTCTAGGTGGTTGAAGACTCATTTTAAATTTTATTTTATTTTTTTTCCATTTTAGTAGATTTAGCTTGGTATATCTTTATTTGGTTAGTTTTCCTTTAATTTTATGGATTTGGGTAATAACGTGTGTAGCTTAAGATGGTATTTCTTTATAAATTCTTCTTTTCATTAACTGCTTCATTTAAATGGATGCTGGGAAGTTTCTGGAGTTTATTTATTTCACTTTGTTTATAATTGCAGTGAATTTTCGAAAGCAATTAGTCACTGATATGAGTAAACTAGTTTTGAGAAGTTGAGCTCACTGGAAATGGGTCTTTGATGAAAGTCATTTTGCTGCATAAGGAGGAAGGAAGCTTTGATTAGAATTCTTGAATTTATTTGATTGATATTGTTTACTAATTTACTTGTTCTGAATACGAGTACCGTTTACCCAATGCAAAGTACTTTGTCTCACTCTGATTTCCAAGAGGCCCTCCGAGTGACACAGAGATGGATAATCCTGAGAGTGTAGAACAATTCCTTGTGGGTATGGTAGACTAATACTATGGAACTAATGAGCTTTGAAGGATTACTCAAATAGATCACCAACTTCTTTTAAGTTGAGATAGGTTGAATGAAGAATCTATCTAATCACTCAGAAGTTTCTCCTCTTTCTGATGAATTGATTTTGGTCACGTATTAGCTGAGATCTAATCAAGGAGATGGAGATTTGCATCAGAAGTGTAGGATGAGGTGTCAATCAAATTGGAGAAGGCTTGCAAGATCCTATATATGGGGGCAAGAATTCTTTAGTCCTAAGATCTGAGTATGAAGTACTAAAAAGGAAAAATACTTGATTCTTATAAAGAGGGTTATATATTACAAGTAATTGATTAGAATCATGTCTCAAAAATGAATATGAACCTTTCATCAGTGAAAAGTATTGTAAGGGAGAAATCCGAACCATACTACCTTGCATATTTGATAAGCCTTCGGTTCCAATTGATAAATTTGTTTGAAAATTGAAATGATGCGAAATTGATTTATTATTAGCGCCAGTCTAGATCAAGATTTGTACGACTCGATTCTCAACCCCTAGTTTTATTAAACTTGCGGCAACTATATTTAAGATTTCTGTCTGGGACTACTTTTAAGTCCTCTTGTGTATCATATCGTTAGATTACAAAATAGTAATGATTTTGAGTTATTAGGGTTAGTAGTCTTTTGATTTATCATACATCCTTGTGAGAATGATATCGGACTTTAAATATCCTAAGCTTATAGCATACGTAGGTGCACTTACGATTGATTGAGACCATAAACACAAATTTAAATAAGGTCATCTTATAAGAGAGAAAACAGTTCCATCTTTTCATACATATGAAAAATAGGCTCTCCAACAAGTTGCATGGAATTATTGCCTAGGGTTGATCAGCCACTCTTTGTGCAGTGTCATAAATTTGCATATATCATTAGGTCTGATCAAGTTTTAGGCGTCATTGTCGGGGAGAGATGATACGTTTAAAGATCAATATTATAATAAAAAAGGGATTTACTAATTTGGACATTTTTCTTTTTGATTTTTTTTTTTTGAAAATCACAAAAATAGTTTTTAAACGATGGGCGAAAAAGCTCTTGACATTTATATGAGCATAATGGAATACTTTGTTTCCCATGGGATTCATTTCATCTTAGTGTGTTTCTATTCGAGGAAGATTTTAAATGCATAGAAGAAGCGAAGCAGTCTGCTACCTCTAGAACTGCTTGAAATAGAGAACACTCTGGAAATTTGAAGGATCTGGAGTCTGGGAATCTAGAAATATAGCAAAATGAATAAGACAAATTGCGAGGCTATTCCAAAAGAAAAGAAAAAGTAGAGAAATCAAAGGCCTAATACTCGAGGAGGACTTTTTGGGTATATCCAAGAGAGTACTTAGCGATAAGACAACGCAATTAGGCAAAACTAATTTTGAGCTAAAGCCAGCATTGATTACCATGGTGTAGAAACACCAGTTCACAGGTCACCCCTCTAAAGATCCTAATGAGCATATGGGGAGATTCGTGAGGATGGCCAATATAGTCAAGTTAAATGGGGTGAGACCAAAAGTAATCAAGCTGAAACTCTTCCCCTTTTCATTGAGAGATTTGGCAGCAACATGGTTTGATTCATTGCCAGTGGGATCAGTGAACACTTGGGAAGAGTTGGTGGAGGCAAATGTAGAGCGAGATTTTTTCCTCAGGCTCTAGCTGGAGAGAAGAGAATGTTGTTTTCAAGCGGTGAAGTGAAAGTCTCCTGATGCATAGAGATTCAAGAGATTGCTGAAAAGATGTCCTAATTATGGAATAGATTTGACAACTCAGATGGATATATTCTATCATGCCATGAATTATGCCTCCAAGGGTATAATTGATGCATCTATGGAGCCCAAGAAGAAATGCGGAGGAGCGAGTCGATTGATTGGGGCACGATGAGAACTCTGAGGCTCCATACGAAGCCTCAGGGACGATAGCGAGGCGAGGAAGTGATGCTGTAGGATAAACCAGGCCCAGCAGCCATAGAAGCAAAATTGGATTCAGTTATGAACAAACTGGGGAACAATGAGAAAATAATGCATATTGCACATGAAGTGGGAGTAGTAAAAGAAGGAATTAGAAGCAATGCTAAGGGACCAATTGAATAAGAGCCATATCTGGTTGAGGGAGGCACTACCTCAGTAAATAGAGACTACGCTAAGCTGGCCCAACACATGACACTATACGGCCTTAGGAACCATGAAACTTTTTATATGGTGGAGGGGCACAATCGGCCCTAGACACGGACAAGAGTGCCATCGGGCTTATGCCGACACAGGTTTGCTGCTTGGCGAAACAACAACAACAGCAGCATAGGGACAATGGAGAAGAATATCAGGGTCAGAAAAGGACTCAATCTTTGGAAGATCAGATGCTGTAGTTCATGGGGGAAAACAAGAGGTTGCTGAACATACATGAACAAAAGTTTGTTGAGATAACAACATTCCAGGAAAACACAATTGTATTTCAAGCCAACACAAATGATTATTTGAAAATGGAGGTGCGGGATAGGGTGGCTTACCACTAACTATGCGAGAATTATTCAAGTTATTTTCAAGTTATACAAGGGAAGAATTAAAGAGGATTGTATGGCCAGTAGCTCTAAGTATGACGAGGTGGAAGAAGAAGAAAGGAAAATAAAGACACTGAGGAAGAACAATATGAAGACACTGGGGAACACTTTAAGCAGCATAGCCCAAAGACTACAGAAGAAGAGGAAGCAATAAAGATGTAGCTAGAGAAAAATATGGAAAAAGAAAATCTAGGGAAAAAGGAAGAGGTTAAGGCTTATGAACCTCAAGTTCCATTCCCTCAAAGGCTGTAGAAAGCAAGGCTTGAAGAGAAATTCTCTAGATTCTTAGACATGTTTAAGAAGATAGAGATTAACATCTCTTTCTTAGAAGCATTGACTCAAATGCCTCTCTATGCAAAATTTATGAAGGAGATATTGAGTAGAAAAAGAAAGATTGTTGAAGAATGAATAGTGAGCCTGACAGTAATCTGCAATGCAGTAATTCAGAATTATATACCAAAGAAGATGTAACTTAGGATCCAGGCAGCTTCACTATACCTTGTGAAATTGGGCATGCTGATGTGGGAAAAGCACTATGTGATTCTGGAGCCAGCATCAACTTGATGCCTTTGTTAGTAGCAAAAAGACTAAGTTTAGGGGAACTTACTCCCATAGCCATGACCTTGAAAATGGTAGACATAACACTGACCCACCCTGAGGGCATTTTAGTAGATGTCTTTATCAAAGTGGGAAAATTCATTTTCCTAGTGGACTTTGTAGTCATTGACATAAAAGAAGACAAACAAGTTCCATTGTTGTTAGGAAGACCTTCTCTTAGCAATGGGAGCAGTTTGATTGAGTATGTGAAGAAAGGAGAATTAACTCATGGTTGGAGATGAAGCGAGTGCATATTTCGATCACGAGTTTGAAGCAGAGCAAACTAAGTCTTTGAATGTGAGATTGTAGAATTGAAAATCCCCAACTGTTATGAAATGATGAAATATTGTAATTTCCAGAATACAATGAATGAGAATGAGATGAATTTTCAGTATCTTGAGCATCTTGAAATTGAATTTCTAGACCCTAATGTTAAATCGAACAAGGCAGCACTCAGTGTTGAAGAAAATAATGCACAAAAATCTATTAGTTATAAAGTAGAAGGTGCTAAAGAAAACACAAGTTCAGAAGGATTAATTCTCAAGGAATTACCTTAACATTTGAAATATGTCTTTTTGCAACCAGAAAAAGGAAAACCAGTCATCATTGTAGATGGACTGACTTAACTTGAAGAACACAAATTGTTGGAAACACTCAGAAATTATAAGGAAGCAATAGCTTGGTCCATAGAAGATTTGAAAGTAATCAATCGTTCTATCTACATGCACAAGATTCTACAGTAAAGGGAATGCTAAAACAGCACATAGAACATCCAAAGAGGCGAGAGATCGATATTGAAAGGAAGTAGTTAGAAATAATTATTGGAAATGGCTAAATCTTTGGGGCTTATTATGCAATCTCTGAACATGACCCTTGGAACAAGGCCACTTCATGTAGTTCAAAGAGGGGAGGATTCTTGTGAAAAATGAAAAGAATGAATTGATTCCTAAGAACTATGGGGATGGGGGTGTGTATAGATTCTGTTGAACTTTCTTGCTACAGGAAGGATCATTACCCTCTACCTTTCATTGAACAAATGTTTAATGATTAATGAGCAGCTCCCATTCTTGTTTCCTTTATGGATAATGTAGTTACAACGGTGCAATAGCCTAGAGGATCGGGGAGAAACTACATTTACATGTCCTTATGGCACCTTTGCCTTTAGAAGGATGCCTTTTGGACTATAATGCTTCTGCTACCTTTCAAAGATGTATGATGTTAATGTTTTATGATTTGGTGGAAGAGGCTATGGAAATCTTTATGGATGACTTCTTAGTATACGGATCCAGTTTTGAGCATTGTTTGAAAAATTTAGAAACATTACTTCAGAGGTGTCAAAACAAGAATCTAGCATTGAATTGGGAGAAATGTCATTTTATGGTAACAGAAGGTATTGTCTTGGGACACAAGATTTCTGCTACTAGATTGGAAGTAGACCAAGCAAAAGTTTATGTTATAAAAACTCTCAGGCCACTGATTCATGCCACAATAGGGTTTCGGATCAACAAAATTTATACCTAAATTACTCCTACTACCGTAGCGTAACTACTGTAGTATAGCGGCTCTAGGATAGAACACATGGATGGGTTTTCTTCGTACAAATGACTTACAGTGATATTAAAATTGGTGAATTTGGTTTGGATTATGGGATTTGCTAAAAGCGATTGGGGAGTTTTGATGGTGGCGAAATAAACTGAAGTGAAATAAAGAAAAATAGATATGCTCCTTGAAGTATGTCGGGATATTGGGCAGGATTCTAGGGCAAGCTGAGGGTCCTCGGGTTCATTTCCTCGCGTTGGGAGGGGGGATGACATATAAGTCATCTCCGGCCGGATCTTCACATTCATTTTGTAAAAACCCTAACCCAAAATATTTATCCTTTTGAAAAATGGCATCTACTGGCCATCAGTGGTCACTGACAGTGAAGAATAAGTCTCCTGGACTCCCCTTTCAATGGGTCGCCAGGGTAATAGATCTCGATTAAGGATCTAACAATAAGCATCAGACCACAAATCTTACGAATAATAGCCCGTTCAAAGGAGATTCGAAGGGATAAAAACCTACAGTTAGAAAGGGAACATAGTGACGGCAGTGGATACCTGAGTGAAGAGCAGGGGACCTCCAGTAGCCTCTAGATCCTACACCCAGCAGCCTTCTGCTTCAAGGAGGAAGGGTTTTAGCTGCTCATCCTCCGAGTTGTCATCCTTGGGGGGTGTTTGGCATCCCATAAAATAGAAAAGAAAATGAAAGAAAAGGGAGCAGCAGAGAAAAAAAACGGGAGAGCTGAAAGCTTCTCCCCAAAAATTGTGCGAAGTGATTAATCTTATGAGACTTGGGGCGGAGCTTATATAGTGCTCGGAGTGAGGAAAATACAAAACAAACGAAACAAAAGCTATTACAAGGGTAGAAATGAAATTAAAATAGGGTCGTTTGTACCTGAAATGGAAAGAAACTGAAATTTAGCTATAAACAAAATTTTACCATTTACATAAGCAGAACCCGCTATGATAATAGAAAATTCGGCTAATAACAAAATTGCTTAAGCATTAATTATCATGTTCCATTGCTCCATCTTTCACTTATTCTGCATATTCCATTATTATTCTTTAGTATTCTTCATTCCCAACTTGCTGAAATTGATAGAAAACCATATGAAATTGATGGAAATCAACCCGACTTTGTTATGATTGGATTGACATGACGATTTGGCTTCAAATTCCTGAAAAAACTACAAATACAGCCACAAAATGCGATCAGTAGAATAATAGGGGCTTTAATGTGCAAATAGGGTTAATTAGAATGATTAGTACACAAAAAGCACTCAAAACCTATAATAAATAGGGTTCAAAATAGCACTTTTTAGGCACTTTAATCCGCACCCCCAACCTACATTGCTAGTCCCATAGCAATGAAAAGAAAGAAAGAGGAGCATACGAAACAAAATCAAAGATATGTTCACAAAAATGCATTTCAAAGGTTGTGAATAAGTAATGCCTAACCACACAAGTAAGAATCATCAAACCCTTGCTTGATAATATCTTGAGATAATGAATGCCATACAAAAATTGAGTATCAAAGAGCCTCCTTCTTCTTTGAGATCAACCAGAGGACCTCCCTTTAAAATCTAAGTGTTTGTTTGATTAGTTCTCAACGATAAAACGCAAGCGCCTCTCCCCAACCTGGCTACGCCATGACCTAGCATATGTGACCTAAATAGATCGGGACCAAACTCTTATTCCACAACTTTTTTTTTGTGTTGTAGAGTGCAATCTTTGAGAATCGAGCCTCACCAAAGTCCATGTAACGAGGGATCTGGAGTGACTCCCGAGTAATTAAGGCTTAGGGCATTAAGCCATGAGGATCTTTCGACCACAAACTCTATAGGTTTTTCCCTGGACTCCGAATGATTTCGAGACTCCAACACCTACAACTCGCTAAACTCTACCTATCTACCCATGTAGCGAACACTAAATCGGTGACTCAATGATTGGCTTAGAGCATGGGCTTTCAAAAGGCTTTAAGCCATAAACCCCTCGGGCAGGTGCTCGGGTTTCAAGGCAAAGCATTGCAATTTTTTTCTTTTCTTTTCTTTTTCTTTTTCACTTCTTTTTTATTTTGGAAGACACATTGACCTTCCTATTCATGGGGTCCCTTAACCTATTAAAGGTGGTCAAACGAAACTAGGCAGAGTTATTGCAAGGCTTAGGAGGCTAGGCAGTTTTTCAGCCTATCATTGAAACCTAATGTGCTCGGTGTGTGGTTAGTTAAAGGTGGAAGAAAAATGGTCGAAAGCAATAAGAGTTCAACTAACCATTCACTCAACTAGGCATGGAACCAATCTAACATCAATAGGGTGGACAAAGTTTGATTTTCAAACCACGGAGTTAAGTAGCTTACAAAAAAAAATGGGTCACGGGTTTTGAACAAAATAAGTTATATAGTATCTTGACTTCACAAAAAAAGAAGAAAACCTGACGAAGCGGCTGAACATCACAAAATGGAGCTAAAAATAAATAACAAAAACATAAGATTTGAAGCCACTTTCTTCACTAACTCTCTTTGACGAATGTCTCATTGTCATGGCTGGAAATTTCGGATGAAAGTTAGGGAAGGAAGTGTTACCTCCTTGATGAGATGTGATCGTTTTTGGATAGGAGACTTTGCAAGATGTCCATCGACACCTTATTCACTTCGTTTGGGCTTCAAATGAACAAGTTAGAAGAAGAAAAGAGAGAAAAAAAAGTGACTAGTTGGAGCATTTTGAAAATTTCACCTTCATAAAAATTTCAAAAGTGTTTTTTCTGGTTAGATTTAGATTTCCATACTCTATCAGCTTTATGACAATAAAACGCCTAAAAGCAGATGCAATTAAAAAGTTATGAAGTGGAACCAAATCGGGAGCAACATTGGGGAATGAGTAAGAAGCGAAATTTTCACATAGCGAAAATTTAAGCTATATTTGCAATTTTTTTAATTTTTTTATAAATAAAAAAAAAATAATAATAATAAAAATTAATAAAACAATTTTTTAATTCTTTTTTATAAAATGAAAAATAAAAATAAATAAATAAATAAAAACAAATATATATATATATATATATATATATATATATATATATATATATATATATATATATTATATATATATATATATATATATATATATATATATATATATATATATGTATGTATATATATTTAATACGAGAGACAAATTAAAATTTTCATACCTTCTTTGTTGAGAATTCAAATATGAGTGCTTAATTTTTTGCTACATAACGAAATTTAAGCTGTGTAGCGAGGATTTGAACATGTGAAAATTTCACTATTCTGGCAAAATTTCGCTATAATAAGCGAGAATTTCCTAACACTCCAGATTGCTCATGATCTTCACATTACTGCAAAATTTTCACTAGAACTACTAAAAAGAAATTAATACCAAGAAAAATTAAGAAAATTTGCGAGAAAAGTGAAAAACAAGCTAGAACAAAATTAACTTAAAAATTAGGGAAAATATATAAGAAAACTTATGAAATCAAATAAAATAAAATAAAACAATAAAATTAAAACAAAAAGTTGGGAGATTGTACTCCCACTGACCACTTCCTTAGGCCTTTGGAGTTCTTTGGAAATTTAAGCGGAGCTTAGAAATCACCAGAGCTAGCACTAAGCCATCATTTGTGCCCATGCGATGTGAGCAGGCGCCATTATTTTTATGTAGTGGCAAAGTGCAGCTATAGTGGCCACTAATCTCTTGAGTTGCATGACAGCCGAGTGATGGGTGGCCTTAGCTTTGGCATCAGTGCTTGAGGTAGGGTATGCTTCGGTGTAGGCAAAATGTACACTTAGTCGGTGGAGGGGCCCTCGCGGTGGGTTGTAGGTGGCACAGGCATTGGCGGTGGGGTTCGATTATGTGGGAAATGGTTTCAAAACAAGCTCTTGGGGCTCTTCCACTATTTCTTTTCCACTGCCCTTCTAAGTTATAAAGGGAAGGATTTCTTCTTTCTTCTCCCTTGGAAAAACAACAACACACTTATCTGAGGATTCAGACAACTCTTTAGAGAATTCAATAAAATCCTCTATAAGCCCCTGTTGTGGCTGTTGTTGGCACTGCTCCTCTACCATGGTGTCACTTTGGCACTCTTCCTCGTTGGACATTCGCTGTGGCCAGATGGGGTTTTCAATGGAGTTTGCGGGTTATCCCATTTATCATCAAAGTCATTTTCAGCCCATCAATTTCTTGTTCAAATTGTCTTCCATAATGACAATTCTCGATTCGAATGGCATTAATCCTTCTGCTCCGAAAAGTCATCCCATATCTGCGTAAGGTCGAAATGAAGCATTCAAATGGAAGGATTGGTTGTGGTGGGTAGGAGTGGCGAGGAGTTAGAGCATAATATGGAGGTTTAGGAGATGCATATCGTGGAGGTCTTGGTTCCCATGAGGAGTTTAGGTGGTTCCTCCAACTAGGTTTGTAAGTACTACCATATGGTGAACTCGTCCATTGGTTTCTATAGTCCCTCATGGACCTATATTCATTTGGATTCCTCTCCATGGGTTGCTGGCTTTTCCATGGCTGGTTTCTGTAATCCCTCTTAGACATATATGCCCTAGGGTTACCCCCTGCCACATGCTGACCGTACTGTCCCTCTTCCATTGGGTTCAAATTCAACCTTGATTTACAATCTCTAACCCTTTTAGGCCGGCCCCCTACGGCAAGAACAAGCAAACACCAAACAAGGAAAAAAACAACTCTAAAAAGGGTAAATTAGATAAAAACAAAATAAAATGAAGCAAATTAAACACACTGAAAACACTAAAAAAGATATATATCTGAGAAAATTCACTAGAACTTGTGATGGGGATCACAAGTGTTCAGTAGTCATCTACACGTCGCATGGGCACCATCCCGGCAGCGACATGTTGGTCGTGCCACAATAGGGTTCTGGATCAACAAAATTTATACCTAAATTACTCCTCTTTGTAGTAGGCGTAACTCTTTAGTATAAGCGACTCTAGGATCGAACATAGGGATGAGTTTTCTTCGTACAAATGAATTACAATGATATTAAAATTGGTGAGTTTGGTTTGGATTATGGGATTTGCTAGAAACAGTGGGGGTTTTGATGGTGAAAAATTTGGAAATAAGGCGAAATTGAAATAATAAAATAATAAAAGATGTCTCTTTAGTGGCAGGGATCACTAGGCTTAGGTTTCTAAGACCCAGGCGAAGGGTCCTCGGGTTCATTTCCTCGCGTTGGGAGGATGGCGCTATCAGTGCTCTCCCGGGCCCAGGATCTTCATTTAGCTATAAGAGCCTAACCCGAAATGTTATCCTTTTGAAAAATGGCATCATTGGCTATCGGTGGTCAAATGATGAAGGAGAATAGTCTCAGACTCCCCCCTTTCAATGGGTCATAGAGGGTAACTAATGAATCTTAGTGGATCTAACAATAAGCATCCACTGAATCCTGAAATCTTACCAAATAATAGCCATTCAAGGAGATTCGAAGGGATAAAAACCTATAGTTAGAAAGGAACCACAGTGGCGGGTGTGCACATGTGAAGACCGGGGGACCTCAGTGGCCTCTAGTCCACACGCTCGTGACATGCAGCTGGGAGGAGGGTTTGGCGGCTCATCCTCCGAGTTGTCATCCTCGGAGGGTGTTCTTTGGCGACCTAGAAAATAGAAAGAAAATGAATGAAAGGGAGGCGTGAGGAAAAGCGGAGGCTGGCTTCTCCCCGAAATTATTACGAAGTGATTGATCTTACGGAACTTGGGCGAGCTTATATATAGTGCTTCCCGGAGGCAAGGAAATTACAAAAACAAACCAAAACAAAAGCTATTACAAGGGTAGAAATGAAATTAACCAAAACGGGGTCGTTTGTACACAAAACGATAAGAGCAGAGAATTTCGCTATAAACAAAATTTTCACTGCATAGCAAAATTTCGCTATGATAGCAAAAATTCAGTAATCGAAAATTTGCTTCAACAACTGATTAAATCCTTTGTTCACCATTGCTCCATATTTATTCTTTATTCTGCTTTATATATTTAATTTCTTCTTGCTTTGATATTCTTCATTCAGAAACTAGCATTTGAGGAGTGATAGAAACCATATGAAATTGATGAAATCAACACGACTTTATTATGATTGGATTGACCACGGCGATTTGGCTTCAATTTCTACAAAAGCTACAACGACCACAAAATGCGATCGTTAGAATGTAGAAGTACTTAATGTGCAAATCGGGTTAATTAGAATGATTAGTACACAAAAAGCACTCAAATCCTATAATAAATAGGGTTCAAAATAGCACTTTTTGGGCACTAATCAGCCACCTACAACTGTCAAGGGGATAAGAAGTTTCCTTAAACATCCTAGTTTTTACAGAAGATTAATAAAGGACTTCTCAAAAATCTCTAGACCATTGTGTAGATTGCTAGAAAAAGATGCAAAATTTGATTTTGATGAATCATGTAGATCTGCATTCGAGGGGATTAAATCCAGATTAGTGATATCTCTCATCATTTTAACTTACTGATTAAGAGACAATGATTTTGAGATTATGTGTGATCTTTGATTATGTAATGGGAGCTATATTGGGACAAATAAATGAAAATATATTAAGGCCATATACTATGCGTAAAACCTTTAATGAGAGCCTGGAATACTTCTCCTACGAAAAGTGCTAGCAATGGTGTTTGCTTGTGAAATTTAGGCGCATATATTGCGATCCCATGTTACAATATACAGTGATCATGCTGCAATTAAATATCTAATGGCAAAGAAGAGGCTAAGCCAAGACTTATCAGATGGGTATTGTTGCTGCGGGAATTTGATCTAGAGATCAAAGATAAGAAGAATTAGTGACAATGTGATAGCGAGATCACATCATCTAAATTTAGAATAAGATCAAGGAAAAAAAAAAATTAAATAGCGAAGAATTTTTGATGAGCAATTGTTTTATTTAATCGGATTCAAAACACCTTAAGTATGCTGATGTTGTCAATTATTTAGCTTGTGGAGTAATTACTTTTTGAATTCATCTCTGTGAGAGAAGAAAATTGAGAAATGATTGCATATTTTATATCTGGGATGACCTATTATTATATAGAAGAGGAGCATATATGATCATAAGGAAATGTGTTCCAGAAACAGAACAAGGTTGCTTTGTGGAGAAATGTCATGCATCACCATATGGAGGACACTTTGCAGGAGACAAGAAAGCCCACAAAATTCTTCAATCAGGTTTCTATAGGCCTACTCTATTAAAAGATTGTTTTGAATGGGTAAAATATTGTGATGTTTGTTATAGAATAGGCAACATAAACAGAAGAAATGAGATGCCCCTACAAGGAATTTGGTGGTGCAGATTTTTTCTGTTTGGGGAATAGACTTCATGGGACCCTTTCCTCCATCATTTGGTGATATATACATTCTCTGATTTGTGGATTATGTTTCCAAATGGGTGGAAGAAATAGCTTGTCCAAAAATGATGCCATAACGGTGGTAGGGTTGCTCTGAAAATCTTTTAGAGCATATTTGGAGCACTTAGAACCATCATCAGTGATGAGGGAAGCCATTTTTCAAATAAAGTTTTTGCAAAACTCATGAGCAGATATGGAATCAAACAGATGATGGGATTGACTTATCACCCTCAATCAAGTAGGCAAGCTTAAATTTTCAATAGGGAGATATAGAAAGTGCAGGAGAAATAGATTACAAGTAGAAAATACTAGTCTAAAGCTAGATGATGCCTTGTGGAAGCATTGGGCTAACTTATAAACCCCCATTAGAATGTCTCCATAGAGAATAGTATTTGGAAAAATTTGTCACCTCCCCTTAGAATTGGAATACAAATCTATGTGGGCCATCAAGAAACTGAATTGTGACTTTCAAGTTGAAAAGGAAAAGTGACTACTCCAAATGAATGAACTGGAAGAGCTAATGAATGAAGCTTATGACAATGCCAGAATCTACAAAGAAAAAACCAAGAGGTGGCATGATGAAAAGATCCTAAGGAGATAATTAAAGGTAGGAGAACAAGTTCTCTTATACAACTCCAGGCTCAAGCTATTTATAGGGAAATTGAAATAAAGGTGTGATGGCCCCTACATAGTGATAACCAGTACACCCTTTAGAGCAGTGACACTGAACGATGAATCTGGAAATTAATTCAAAGTAAACAGTCAGAGACTGAAGCACTACCTTTGAGGAAGCATAAATGAAGTAGATCCAAATTTCAAAAAGGGAAAAGAGTTATGTTGGGAAGAAGATAATTTTAAGTTATGGCTTTAGGAAATTAAATGACGGCTCCTTAGGAGGCAACCCAAGCAGAGGTTAATTTGGATAGTTTGATTATTGATGATTACTTTTATAAATTTAAGGTTTATTTTTAAATTTTGAAGTATATTTAAATAATTTGATAAAATTTACTGTTTTTTTTTTTTTTTGGAACAAGAAAGAATTGGAAATTGGAGGTCATTAAATGGATGAATATCTCAAACCGAATTATCACGATGAATAACTTCTGAGGGGGAATATTTCTAATTCCATCAACTTGTTTTTAATGATAATGCATATCTGAAGTTTGGGGGAGTTTGATGCCAATTTATTGAATGGCTTGATGAATATTTTGATGAATGATGTTGATGTTAGAAAGAGATTTGTTCATACTTGAATTGAGGTTCTTTGATGTTTAATATGTGTTTTAAAAAGTATGATTTAAGATGAAGGACTTATTGAATGATGATTGAGTGGGTTGAATGGTTAAAAGTATGAGATTATGAAAAAATTTGAAATGACGAGAACCTTGTCGTGATAAAATAAGTTATATCCACGACGTAATTAGACTTGCCGCGACATTGGTTTATTTGTAAGTGACATGCATTCTTATGTCGTGATAAGGTCAATGCTAAAATGGAGCTGGCAAGAGATTGTGTCGCAACATATTTTCTCTATGTCACGGCAAACAGCAACATGAACCTGAGAATTTATGTCACGACAAGAATTATCTATGTCGCGACATAATATTGCCCAAATTTAGGAATCAAATGAAAACTGTATCGTGACATAGATTTAAAAAAGGGCATAATTGTAGGTCAAAAATTTTTTTGCGACAATTAAAGAAGCACCACAATTCTTATTATAAATAGAAAAGTTCGAAGACTAAAGAGTCATCTACCTCATCATAATCAAACCTTTCAACCTCTCCTTTGAATTTCTCTCACTCAGATTTGAGCCTATGCTTCTAAACCAATTTCTCACGATAATAGAGCCGCATTGATTCGAGCCTAAGCGAAATCATGGAGGAATATGCGAGAGTTGGAAGGTCGGATAAGTACAGCCCACTCAAATAGTGGTTGAGCAAGTTGAGGAGAGAGTTGATGTCAACGATGAACTTGAGCAGACAATGGAAGAGTGCAGGGAAGAGGAAATAGGAAATGAAGAAGCGAAACGTTGTCTGAAAGGCTAGTGAATGGGTCTCACGACATGGCGTATTTATTTTGCTTGGAGGAATAACTACAACACAGAGACTTCATCGGGGAGAGAGGCTTCAACAAATGGATTTCCCCATTCTATGAGCTAATAGAAAGAAGAGGATGGCATCTTTTCTATGAGCATAAGGGTCTCAGGTTCGTAGATGTAGTTAAAGAGTTCTATGCTAACATGGTGAGAACTAAGGATAAGGCAGTTTATGTCAGAGGGAGATGGGTATCCTTCAGCAAATAGAAGATAAATCAAACATTCAATCTTAAGGAGAGGAAGGATAGGTCTAAACTCGAAAAGGCGGATTTGAGGCTGCTTCCAGATCCTTAGATCCTCTTGTGATGTAGAGGGAAGTGGAATGCCACGGGAAGAACTCGCATGAGTCATCGCGGGGGCATTAGCCCGAGCAAACAAAGGTTTTGTTTTAGTTCCTTAAGTTCAGTTATTCTGCCTCGAGCATTTTATGCGAAATCATGGATAGAGACGATTTGCTTTATGCCGTCTCGAGGATACAAATTTAGTGTGGGCAAGTTGATTGGCTTCGATCTGATACTACAAAGGAGGATCTGAAGATTAATCCCACACCGGGGTGATATCATTTGTGTATTTTTGGGTGGTGTCCCGAGAAATTTGGAAGAAAGAAAATTTCAGTATCTCCATGACACTCACTAGAATCACAAAGGGCCTAAAAACAAGGTAGAGGAAGTCGGTGGGGTATTTGTTCGAGAAGAGGAGAGAACCCGGTAGAATTACGTGGCTACATCTTGAGAGGTGAAACTACTAAAAGCTCCCCTGAAAGCTGAAAGGTGCAAGCCCTGATACCCATACTCCCGAAGTGAGACCGAGTCCATCAAGAAGAGTATCTTGTGAAGGCTCTGAACCTCTAGGGAATAACTCTGCAGTCCTTGAAATGTAATGTATAAGAAGCAAGGAATGGAAGGACCGGCTTAAGCTCCAATTGCAACTTAGAGATGAGTATATGAAGAGTGGCAGAGTTGAAAAGGGACGGAGAACTTAGAGAACCACAAAATAGAGAGTGAAAGATGGAAATGATAGGAACAAAGAGCCTGAGAGCTCGATGGGAACAAAGGCAAGAGAGATGGCTTTGTCTTTGAGCGACTAAAAGAAAAGGAGTTATTGAAATCATGAAGGAAATTGGGGTGTGAAGAACGCATGCTACAGGCGCGGATGCCTTTAGGTATCTATACAAGAATTTTTATCGAAGAGTCAAAGCTTTGATTGAAAAGAGGACAAAGAGGTGGAGGGACACCTAAATTCACAGGGAGATGTGTTGAATGAAGCTTAGACATGATCAATAAAAGTTGATTAAGATGTACTCTTCCCGAGGTGAGTTTTGGAAGCTCTGCGAGATTCTGTGGCGAGACAAAATGAAATATGATCAAGCAGCTATCCCTAACCATGGAGCGGTCTGTATTGGACAAAAGTGAAGAAGGCAACAAATCAAGACAACCACAAGTCTAAATCCCTGAATTCTCTCCATCTGCAGTTGGATATAAACTAGACCCAGTCAACCTACCCTCTTACCATAGGCATGATAGAAAAGAAAACAGCTCACTCTACTGTTCCATCTCCTCATCCTCTTTGTACTCAATATCCAGTCATCAAAATAGTTAATAAAATAAAGAATTCTTTGAAAATTCTGTGTTCATTCATGTTTTTGATTGTTTGGTTGTTGTTTTTGCTTAATTTTTTTTGTTTCATGATTGATAATTACTTAGTTTAATAATTGATAAACCGACTACTGGATGGGTGTCTAATTCTTTGCGACATATTTGGATTTAGATTGAATTGATGAAATTGTGGTTGTGTTAGATTGTTGTGAGCTTAATGCATGATCAAAATGAACCTCTTGAATTGATTAAAACAACACAACAACAAATCTCAAAGCCAAACAAAACATTGATAGATGCATTAGGGTAGGATGAAATAAATGGAAATAGAAAGTTGTAAGGTTATGAATAAATATGTTGAACTTCCAAGATAAGGTTTTACTAGATTGATGGAACAAATAAAACTTATAATTTTTTTGATGTAAATAGTTTGAGGTCATAAAATCCGATAACTTGCACATGGTCAGTAGCTCTGGAAAGACTTGTGCAAGATTAGGAACATCATTATAGGATACATGCTGATAAACTCTCAAATGTCCTAGAACATTAGATTATTGTGGTAGGAGGAGGCAAAATCCTAGAGCGTACCACTAGCAGTAAGTTTAGAGCCCGTCCTTAGGTTGAGCATTTCAAAGCCAGCCCTTATTATATGTATAAGCATATACCCTGGTTCCTTATTTGAGCCTAAAGCTAAATTTCATTATCAAACAGCAATAGAGAAGCTAATCCATTTCCTTACATCTAATTCAAGAGTAAGAACCCTTATTTACCTAGATTGCAAGACAAAGACATCAATGACAAAAATGGACAAGTTTGAGAGATATCATTTTGAGATGTAGAAAAGAAGAGTGGGTTGAGAAAGAAGTGCATAAGGATAAGAGATAAAAAGAAAGAAAGATGAAAGAAGCAAGAGGAATAGAGTTGGTCTTGTAGCCTTCCTCCTTGGAACAATTAAGTCCTTAGGGGTGTTCAGCACCTAATACCCTAATGCCAGTAATTTATGGGGTAGTGACCCAAAGTTTGTTAAGGGGTGGTAAGCTTAAAGACCAACATTACACCATTCCTAGAAATTAGATAGAGAAATTGAAAGTGACAAAGCTTCCAAAAATAAGGAGGAAAGTATCTTAAGGAATTGAACAGCTAGAAAAGAAAAGATACCAGATTGAAGAATATGCAAAGAGATGCACTAAACCTATTGGGAAGGTTAGAAAATTACAATCAAGAGAAATCAAGGATATATCAAAAGGAATAAGTGTAAGTTGTCTATAATCTGGGTTAAATTGAGCCTGAAATGTCTAATTATCTACCTTATTACCCAAGCCACACAATACAAACCTAAATGACCTATTTGATTAAGAAGGTGGTATGATCTTAGAGCATTGAAGTGGAGATTAATATAACAAACAAGCATATGAAATGTAGAATGAAAGAGAAAAGTACCAATGAGTATTATCCTAGAAATTGTAACATATATGCCCAGGAAAGTGAATACCAACACACACACAAAAATCGAGTTGAATGATTAAGAATTGTACACACTATGAATTATTGGTTGTTGATGTTGAATTGAAAATCTTCGCTTAGTCTATATTAGCAACATGTTTAGAATTAGTTACACCACAACTTCTTATGTTTCTTGCCCAATTGAGCTTAGTGAATGGAAATATGTCCTTAAAAATAAAGTTCAATTGTTTGAGGAATGAACAAAATTTTCTTTTCTTTTCTTTGCTCGAGGACAAAGCAAAAACTTTAAGTTTTGGGAATTTGATGAGTGTAAAACTCATATATTTTAATTCATTTTTATGGCATGTTTTAACAATTTAAGATCTATTTTATGCCAAAATATGAGTATTCATCGACTTTGTGTTTTGTAGGCAATTATTGAAAAATGAGGGAGAATCCTGAGTAGAAAATAAGAAAAAAAAAGAACAAAAGCGTGTTACATTAATGGCGACCTGACATTTATATCATCGAGACATAAGATTCAAACGAGCCCAGAAGGAACTATGTCACAACCCGACAAATCTATGTAAGCAGCAAGAGACTAGTTAGAACTTAAGGTTGAAAAGAGCTTTTTATAGGTCGCGTCGTGAAGTTTACGTCATGACATAGCGAAGAGATTTTGAAGAAAGGTGTCGCGGCATACTTAAGGTCAATGATGAAGGAATTGTGTCGCGATATTATTTTTTATGTCGCAACATAAAAGCTGAAGACTAATGGATGAACTCTGTCGTGTGAAGAGACAATTCTATCGGGACATAAATTATCATAAAGGCAAAACAAGTCAGCTAAGACAAGTGTTTTTATGTCGCAACAAAGGTTCCATCATCAAGCCAACTCAAGGAAGAGTTGTTGTCACAATAAAGGAAATCATGTCCCAACATAACAGTCATAATTCACAACCAAGGGCAACACAATCTCTATCGCAACAAAGATTATTTCTATCGCGATAGACAAAACATGAAGGAGGTGAATTCCCTGTTGTGACAAGATGCTGAAGAGCAACACAAGAAGAATGGAAACAAAGAAAATCTTGTTACAACAAAATGAATGAGTTGGAGGAAAAACCTGTGTTGCGACAAAGAAGTTTTTTGTTGCGATAATAAAAGCTAAGGAATGATAAAATTCTGTCGTGACAGAGAAAAGTAGCTCGCGACATAAATTGAAGAAGACTTGAGAATAGAGCGAGCGAATTGTGTGTTGCAACCTTATAATTATATGTGCGACAAACGACAACAAGTGTGAGCGAGGAAGAAAGTGCATTTGCGACCATAGAGTTTCTTGTCGCGACAGAAAATTGCTAAGGACTTCAAGAAATCCTGTCGCGAGAAAGAAATCTGTATCGTGATTGAGTTGCCATGTTAAAAAACAATTGTTTGTCGTGATAAGGAAAATTGTGTTGCGACAAACTCCAGTAGAACAAGGACATGAGAAGATGGGTGCAAACAAGTTTGGTGTCGCGACACAAGGCATTCCTGTCGTGACAAGAACAAGACTATTGAATACAAATTATGTTGCGACATTATCAAAGTATGTCCCGACACAATTCAAGAGCAAGCCCAAAGAACAGGTCGTGATAGAATACAAGGGACTACGATAGATGCGAGGACAAAGATTAGAAAGCTATATTTGCGACATAAATTTGTTATATTTAACGACAAAGAGACTAATTTGGGCAAATTTTGAGGATCTAGTAAATTATGAAGTGAGGCCCAACAAATATATAGCTTTATAAATACGTGCTTCTAAGTCGATGTGCGCGACTTTTAGGCGGCTCCGAGTTTCTAGGTGGTTGAGACTCTTGTACATTTTTATTTATTTTATTTATTTTCCATTTTAGTAGTTGGCTTAGTATATCTTTGTTTTGTTAGTTTCCTTTAATTTTTCTGAATTTGGGTATTGTATGTTAAGCTTTGAGCTGAGTATTTCTTTATAATTATTCTATTCATTAAGCTGTTTGATTTAAATGGATCTTGAAAAGTTCTTGGAGTTCATTTATTTCCTTTGTTTATAATTTTAGGTGAATTTTGCGATCGATTAGTCAGCGTGTAGGTAAACCGAGTTTTGAGAAGTTAGGCTCATTGGAAATGGGTCTTTGATGATAGTCATTTTGCTGCGCTAAGAGGAAGGAAGATTTAATTAGAACTCTTGAATTTATTGATTGTTTATTGTTTATAAATTGCTTGTTTATAGTACTAAATATGAGTGTTTGATACAAAAATGTAATATATACGATTTCAGGAGTCCTCTGGGTGACAAAGATGGATGTGAAATCTAAAGTGTAGAGACAGTTTCCTTGTTGGTATGAAGGTAGACTAATCTTGTAAGAGCAATGAACTTTGAAATATTACTCAGATAGATCACCAACTTACTTATAAGTTGAGATAGGTTGAATGAAGTATCTGTCTAATCACTCAAAGGTTTCTCCTCTATCTAATGAATTGATTTTGATCCCGTGTTAGTTGAGATCTAATCAAGGAGATGGAGATTTGCATCGAGAAGTATAGGATGAGAATTAGTGATCAAATTGGAGGAATTGCGAATCCTATATATGGGGCGAGAGAATTCTTTAGTCCTAGAATAGAGTGAAGTGCGAAAAGGAAAATACTTGATTCTTAGAAGAGGGTTATATATTACAAATGTATTAGAATCATGTCTCATAAATGAATATGAACCTTTAATAGTGAAAGAAATATTGTGAAGGAGAAATCGAACCATACTACCTTGCGTCTTTAGTAACTAGGTTTCCAATTTATGGCTAAGCTAAAAATTGAAATGTTGCATAATTTGATTATTTTAAGCGATCTGAATCAGTTTTTGTCTGCGCTCAGTGAATCCTCAACCCCAATTTTATTAACCTTCTTGCATGTATATTTAAGATTCAGTGGACTACATTTAAGTCCTCTTTATTATCCCATCATCAGTGGAGTTCAAATATTAATGATTTGAAGTAGTTGTTGGGGGTAATTAGTCTTTTGAATTTATCATCAAACCCTTGACAGGAATGATATACAGACTCTAAAAATATCATTTTGTGCTATATGACATGCCTTTGCAATGATTGGGCCATAAACACAAATTTGTAAGTTTACAAAGAGAAAATAATTCGTTCTTTTGGTACATATGAAAAATGGTCTCAACAAGTTTATGGAATTATTTTAGGTTAGATAATTCTCCTTTAATGTGATCATCATAAATTTGCATATATCATTTAATTAGTATCATTTATGTACACTAGTGAATTACTTTAGCATTATTTTATTTGTTTTTTCTTAATCATCCTGTATTGAAGTTCAAAATAGTAAGATCTTGATAGTTAGGGTAGTTGATTTTATGATTCATACTAAATCCCCTTGGGGACGATATTTGGACTTAATGAAAATCCACTTTTCCATTACTTATGCGATACATTGCACTTGTAGTGATTATGACCAGGCCTAATTTTGTGAATCTAGTTTACAAACAAAAGGAACAAACATATCATGTTTTCATCGCATCATTTGATTCAGCAAGTTTTTGGCGCCGTTGGTAGCAGTGCTAATCATTTGGAAAAATTTGGTCTATACAGAAATCGGTAAATAAGATCTATGAAGGAACTCCAAAAGCGAAGGTAGCTCTTTGGGTTCCTACCGATGCTAGGGTGCGAAAGCATGGGGAGCAAATGGGATTAGATACCTTAGTAGTCGATGCCATAAACGAGGAGTGTTTATACTTGGTATACATGGATTAAGAATTGGGAGCTAACACATGAAACACTCTACTTGGGAGTACATCACCCAATTTTGAAACTCAAAGATTGACAAGGACTTAACAAGTGGTGGAGCATGTAATTTAATTTGATATAATACACAAAATCTTACTAGCCCTTGACATATTGATTACTGCTCAAAAATAACATTTTTGGACACATAATTCATACACTTTTGGATCCTTTTGAGTGAAAATCATGCCTATTTTTCCACTTATGTGAGTTGTTGGTCTTGAACTCTTTTTCAACTCTTGTAGCATGGAGTGAAGCAATGAAATGTCAAGGAGCTTCTCTCTCAAGTTTTGAAGCTTTGTATATCTCTTACATGAGCTTAAGACTTAATCGAATGCTTGGGAGAGGAAAAGAAGTAAAGAGGAGGAAGAAAAGTGATGATAGCTCAAAAGTAGACATTTTTCCTACATAAAAACCCTCTTTTTGAAACACTTTCGATGCTAATTACTCACATATGTTTTTCTTTAGTACATGTGTATTTTCAAGCCTTTTAGGTATCTTTATGGCTCTTGGATGCATGACGATCAACAATGAGAGCACCTTAGGATCTTACTTTCAAGATTTGAAGCTTCTGGATGAGATTTGATCAAGATTGAAGCCTTGGAAGCATCATTGGACATAATGTGGAGGCTAAAGTAGTATTTTGTGGAGTTTCGCACCAAGAACAAGGTGGGAGCAAATTTTCACCCCTACATCCCCTTGGATGAGAACATGTTTTTAGGCGTTCTCACCGATTGTGCGAGGGTGCAAAATTTTGCATCGACAACTCCCTTAGTGAAGAACATGTTTTTAGGTGTTCACTCCCAAGAGCGAGGGAGCGAAATTTCACTCCCTCAACTCCATGAGTGCAAAAATATGTGAATAGGATTTTATCGATTATTTTGTTTCCTATTTCTATCTAACACATCTCTATTTGGAATATTTGGATTGAGAATCGAATTCACTTACCTAAATGAGCCTCTAAAAGTGTAAAAACATCCTATATATACAGGGTGATTGATAAAAATAATAGTAAGAGAATTTGGAGAGAGAATTTAGAGTGTTTTATTTCAATAAGGTGGTTTATTTTCTCTTTATTTTATGCACAATTTTCTTTGTTTTCCTTCACCAAGAATGTAATCTAACTAGCCATGAATGAGTAGTCATCTTAATCTTAGGGTTGGGTGTATCCAAGCCCTACCATGATGGATCCTAAGGGGTGTGTGTATGGAATTCCTAAGGAGAAGAGTGAAACGGTGTGCAATTCGGCTAGGAAGCGAGAGTAAAAGTTCAAGGAGCTCTGGGGGTTGAGAGGTGACACTGATACGTTAGGTGACCTTGAGGGCATAATGTCGAAGGAGTTTTCATCACTATAAAAACACTTCTTTCTTGATGCCAGCAGTCAAATATCCTTCCTCTAATATGCCTGATTGAGATTGTCTTGTCACGGACGAAAGAACCAATGACCTAAGATGCCATATCGAATTATCTTGCTCTTTCTTATAAGTAGAACTTGTTATTAATTATAAATGTAATTAGAGGACACCTCAAGCACACGTTGGAACCATCATGTGTGTTTTCTTAGAAACCGAGCCCACTGAAAACTTAATAAACTACGAATTCTGACAAAGCAACCAACTTTTCTCACAAATCCAAACTTTACATTGAAAATAAATATTTCACAAGAAATTAATCTAAGATTACTGATAGCCACTCAAAAGCGCATTTTCAAGCCTTAACTTTCAAAATTCTCTTTTTTATAGTGGAAACTCATATTTAACCAACTTTGGTCATTATTAGACACGAAGACCAATACTAATGGTTTTATTGTGCGCACATATGCTTTTAAACAGAGGCACTTTTAAGGATCTTAGAACCATGAGGTCAAGAAATGAGAATGTGTCGGGATATTCTATGCGAACTTGGAAGCCCTTGGAAGCAATTCAGACAAGTTTGGATTATGAAGGAATGATCGCGTGGTTTGTTGTACGTGGGGTGGTTGTTTCAATGACAATGGGAAAGCACAAAAATTTGTAATAACCTAAAACCAACTTCGAGTATCCCATAACTAATGTAGGTATAGTGATTATAGGGTCGTCCACTAAGATGGGTTTTCTTCCCTTTGTTGATATTCTTATATCCTAATATAAGTTTTTTAATTACTTTAAAATAGAAAGTGAAGCAAAGTAAATTAAAGTTATGATTTTTATGGATTTGGAAGATGTATGAGTTGCTTGAAGCAGTTTTAGAAAATTATATGACTAAGGTCTCGGGCTTTGGTTTCACCAAATCCAACCTCACCATGGGATGTAAAAAGGGCATTTTGTGTGTCCGTTCGTCTACCACAAAGCATTCTCATTTGGACCCACTAGGCTCCACATCGATTGCCTCTTTATGATTTTTTATGAAGTACATAATCTAGGTGCATGATGGAGTAGATCTAACCGACGTTAGGAGGTTTCTGACACGCTCTCGACTCAACCCTTTGGTGGTTTCTAGGTAAGAGACAATCTCTTTTGCATGATGGGTCAAAGGTGCGTGGTCTAAGCACCTAACATACCATTCAAACTTGCAAGTGTCAAAGACTAGTTAAAGAGAATAGAGACTCTTATGAATAGTAGGGAACCATGACTATTGCCACCCAATACGGGCCATGTGGGGGTGTCTGACTTATGTACCTGAACTTTGAGTCTCTAAACCGTATTCACATGCTCTACCTTTGATATGAAACATTTTCATCGCTTTCGTTAACATAGAGTGGATCGGATCTACCTCAATCCCTATAAAAGCGAACTACTCACTCATGGTGAGTAAGACAAACCATAAATGAAAAAGCAAGATTAAGAGAATTGAAGAAAATAAGACTAAAAGCTTTTATTAGCAAAGAAAGGAACTATGATAAAAATCCCCTCTTATTCGTGTTCATTGTAATTTGATCTCTTTACCCCTATTTACTAGACATCCAAGTGAGGATCCAAATGAGCATTGGGGAAGGTTCTTGAGGATGGCAAACATAGTGAAGCTAAATAAATGGGGTCAATCCAAATGTTATTAAGTTATAGTTGTTCCCATTTTCACTAAGGAACACAATAGTTAGGTGGTTTGAGTCATTGCCATATGGATCAGTCAACACATGGGAGGACCTGATAGAGGCATATCTGAGTAGATTCTTCCCTATTGATCTCACTTTAGAAAGGAGGGGAGAAATCATTTCCGTCAAGCAGAAAGAAGATGAGTCTTTATTCAATGCTTAGGAGAAATATAAGAAGCTATTGAGAAGATTCCCAATGCAGGGCATAGAGCAAATGACACCGATGGATATCTTTTATCATGCTATGAACTACACTTCAAAAGGTATCATTGATGTAGCCTATTATGGTGCATTCAAAGGGAAGAGTGCTAAGAGTAACAGAAGATTTGGCTAAGAGTAACTACGAGGCTCTATCTAAGCCGAGAGATGATAGCATACTAAGAGGAAGTGGTGTAAATTGAGAAATTTGAACAAGATGTCGCAATAGAAGCGAATGGATGCATTTATGAGAAGCCAGAGATGAATAATGCGGGAGAGAAGAATCCATTCAACAAACGAAGTGGGAATTGTGGAATGAGCTAAGCGAGAAGAAAATTATTAAGGACTAAAGCTCATGAAGGTCCTTACTAAATAGAAGAAGCTCAGTATATTCAAGGAAATAGGGGCTCTTGTATGCTAACAACAGCCCTCTCATCCCATTACACACATTTGACCATAGAAACCATGAGGAATCTATTTTATGTGGAGGTGGAGTAATTAGGGTCCAAGACTGATGCAAAACTATTAGCCGGATATATGCTCCACAAGGTTTTAGGGACAACATGTCTCCAGGGGCGATCATTGAGAAGACAATCAAGCTAGAGGAAAAAAAAAAAGATTGTTGAGCATATATGAGCGAGAAGTTTTCGAGCTATGACATTCCAAGTAAACATAAGCATGTTTCAAGCCAACACTAATGCTTATATGGAAGAAACTAGAGACTCAAGTAGAAGTAATTTGTACATGCATAAAATCATTTAGGGATTCTTTCGCTGAAGTGACACCAAGAATCCCGAGGATTGCATAGTAATTCACATATGATGGAGAGAATTGCGAAAGAAGAAGATTAGATAAAATCCGACTAAGAAGGAAGAGCAAGCCAGAAACTAGAGAAAAAGTTGAAGATAATAGAATCATCGGATGGCAAGAAATCAAAGGTGCGTGGGAGTAAGCGGAGACTTAAGGGGAGGCGAGAAAGAATGAGGTGACTATCACTGTCGACCTCTATTCCGTTCCTCCCAAGAGCGTAGAAACCAAAATTGGATTATCAGATTGCTAAATTCTTGAACATGTTCAAGAAATTAGAGACAAACGTTCCTTTTGTTGAGGCATTGGCTCGAATGCCTCATTATGCGATTTTTAAGAACATCCTCGATCGAAAGAGTTTTGATGAAGATGGAGTGGTAAACGTATAAGCAACATGTAGTGTAATAATCCAGAATAACCTACCACTGAAAATGCAGGATCTTGGCAGCCGCCATTCCTGCACCATAAGGCTATAGAGTTTTAGGTGACTTTGGGTTTCAGAAGCAAACATCGTCCCGATGCCAGCATCCTATGGTGAGGAATCGACTTGGGGGAGTTAACTCCTACAACTATGACTCTACAGATGGCAGACAAGTCTATGGCTCAGCCTGAAGGAATCCTGGAAGATGTACTGATCAAGGTGGGAAAGTTTATTTTCCCAATGGATTTTGTTGTGATGAACATTGAAGAGACGAGGCCAAGTTCCACTCACTGCTTTGGGTAGGTAAATTCTTGCCCTTTGGGAGGCGACCTTGATAGATGTCAAGAAAGGAAGCTCATTCTCGAGGAGTATGAGATGAAAAAGTACACTTAAACCTTAATCAGAGCTTAGGCTCGGCCTAATTTTGAAAATTGGATATAAGAATGTTGAAAGAAGTTCTAGCAGTTACGGGCGATTGATGATTGTAAGAATCAAGATTCAATGAATGAAAATATGATGAATTTCCATTATATTGAAGATCTTGATACTAAATATCTGAATGCCAGTTTTGAATTAAAAGAAACTATATTAAGTCTGAATGAAGACAATGCAGAAAAATCAAGCAGCAGTAAAAAAAAGGCATGAAATGAAAAAAATGATGAGGGTTAATTATGGAAGGTGCAAGAACATCCCGAAATATGCCTTCTTGAGAATTTGAAATATCAAAACTTGTAATTATAGCAGCTGACTTGACAGAAGGTAAAGAAATGGCGATAGAAATTCTTAAATAGCATAAGAAGCTATGCTTTGGTTAGTGGAAGATTTGAAAGGGATGGAGTCCAGCAATCAGCATGCATAAAATCCTCTGGGAAAATGTAAAATCATCAGTTTCACATTAGAGAAGGCTGAATCCAGTTATGAAAGAAGTTGTTAGAAAAGAAGTACTAAAATGGATGAATGTAAGATTTATTTATGAAATCTCAGATAGCCCTCGAGAGAGCCTAATTCATGTGGTTCCTAAGAAGGGTAGATTCATAGTCATTAGAAATGAGAAGAATGAGCTAATTCAGCAAGCTACCCAGCGGGGATGGAGGTATGCATTGATTACGAATTGAGGCACTACAAAAAGATCATTATCCTTTTCTTTATTGATCAAATGTTGGACAAGTTAGCAGGCCACCTTCATTGTTTCTTTATGGATATTACGGATATAATCCCATGTGCCATAGCCCACACAAGGGCTGGGAAGACTACCTTTACATGTCCTTATAAGCGACTTTGGCACAGAAGGATGCCATTTGGAAAAGGTGGATGAGTGTCCATTTTCATGGATTTGGTGGAGAGGATATGGGGTACCTTGGATGACTTCTCGATCATGGATCGATTTTGAGAATTGCTGTAAAATTTAAGCTGTACTTTAAGAAGTGCTAAGACAAAAAATTAGCTCTAAATTGGGAAAATGCCATTTATAGTGGCAGCGACATTGTCTTGGGGCATAAAATTTCTACAGCTGGACTTGAGGTTGACCAAGCAAAGGTTTTGTTATTGAAACTCACGTGCCACCTCACTACTTGATCGAAGGGATTAAGAGGTTTCTTGGGACATACTAAGTTTTATAGAAGATTCGCCAAAGGACTTCTCCAAATTATCAAGGCCATTATCACGTTGCGAAAAGAAGCAAAAATTTGAATGTGATGAGACGATTGTAAATGTCCATTTAGAGATCAAGAGCTAGGTTGATGAAACTCTATCATGGAAATACCGCAATGGTTGAAATCATGTGCTATGCCTAGTGATTATTGTTGTGAGTTGAAACGAATGATTTGTTTTTGACAAAGCTCTTTGGAACGTTGTTTAGAATTCATGACATCAGCATGAAAACTTCATGCAGGAAAATCTCTGACACAACTACAAAAGAATGACTAAAGTCCCCAAAAGTAGTGCCACAAACTTGTTGATTTATAACCTTTTTCTATATAAACCAAAACACCGTTGTCATTATTATTTTCTATGTATAAATATTTTCTCTATATAAAATTTTACAATTTTTAGTCTAAATGAAAGTTTCTGCAAGTGCACACGTCATACAAGAAGTAAAGCGGATTAAAAATAAGTCAAAGTATCGTTCCCAAGGGGATTGTTGAAAGCTAAGTCCAAATTACCCCAACTGCTCAAAATCCTTACTATTACTCAAAGTACAAAATTGATTTATTTAAACTAAAGAAATAATGATATAATTATAATTCTATATAACTATAACAAAAAATAAAAATGAATTGGATTGGAGAGTTCACTAAGTACAATTAACACTGGGAAATAGATCAATGTATAATTTTCAATTTCTACATCATTTTATAACATAGTTCAGCCATTAGATTGAAATCTGCAGGGAACATAAGTTAGTGGTAAAATTATCTCTAAACATGTTTCTAATCTAGGATCAGGAAGATTTTCAATTAAGTTCACTAACAGTCAAATAATTCTTATAGTAAACAAGTTCATTATTCAATCCACGATTTGTGAGTGTGTGATAGTCTTATCTTCTTCGTTGGTAGATTAGCTAATCTTAGGATAACACTTGGATTAGCATACTTCTCCACTCTTTATTTTATTCCCATATGCTTGTTTGTCATAGTAATCTCTCTACTAATGTAAGCATATCACCACCTTCGGGATCAAATAGGTCTTTTAGGCTTGTATTATGTGGCTTGGGTAATTGTGGTAGATAATTAGGCCAATTTGGCTCAATTACACCCGGACATCGTGTGACTTAAACTCTTGCCTTCATTGTGCATCGCCAGTTTTTTCCATTGATATCAAGTCTTTAACCTCACCATCTGGTTTGGTGCATCTTTCTCCATACTCTCCATTGTGGTATTTTCTTTTCATTGACCACACTCAGACTATACCTTCTCTTCCTTGTCTTAGAAGCTTTTTCACTTTTCATCTTTTATTAAGGTTTATGGAATGGTGCAATGTTTTGTCTTTTAAATATACCACCCATGCGAACTTTGGGTCGTAACTCCCATACCGATTAGCAGTGAGGGTGCTAGGTGTTGAACACCCTTGAGAACTTAATTGTTCAAGGGAGGAAACAAGACCAAACTCATTCCACCTTGATGTTTTTCTTTTTACAGCTTCTTTTCTTAATTCTCTTTATATCTCCTCATCTCAATGAATTTTTCTTTCTCAGCCATTTTCATCCCTCTCCATAACTTCAAATAATATTCCCCCAAACTTGTCATTTTATTTCATTGATGTATTTTATCATGCAATCTAGGCAAATAAGGGTTCTTTACTGTAAGATTACATTAAAAGGGAGGATCACGGGCTTTCATTTGTTAATTAGATGATGAGATTGGCTATTGGCTCAAATAAGGAACTAATGTGTATGCTTGTAACGCCCCAAAAAATACCCTATAATTTTTATAATAATTTTATTATATATTTCGGGTATGAATTGAGCCAAACTTGGGTTTTTCCCGGAAAATTGATAAATTGTGAAATGTGAGCATATGATTAAATAATATATGCTAAAATGAGAAATTGATTGAACCCAGGTGAAGTGTAAGAGGGAAAATTTAGATTGGTAAAATAAGGACCTAAGGGTCAAATGATAAACCCAAATGCTAAAGTGAAATTATGAGAAATGAAGGAGCAAAGTGGAATAATAGGAGACTTAAATGAAAAAAATGGGTTAAGACCCAAAAGAGGAAAGAGCCAAACATGACCTTAAAATGGATAAGTGATATTAGACCACATTTGGTTTTATAATGCTCATTTGAGCAAAAATGTGTTTGAGAGGAAGCTAGGGTTTGGCGGAGAAGAGGATTATTTAACATGGAAATCCTTCCATTTGTTCAAGATCTTGCAAGAAGGGAAAAGGAAAAAGGTTAGGGCTTTAAGTGCAAAGGGATTAAGGTAAGAACCAAACCTTAGAATTTTCTTTGATGATGTTTGGGTTGGAAAAACCCTAAACCATCCATAGGTTATGCTTGTAGTTGGTTTAGGATGATATTAGGATGTTATTGAATTGATTCCATGTTTGTTTTGGGATTTTGAGGATTTTGGGAGGAAACATCGCAAAGTGGAAAAAGCTGGAAAATCCCGAACTATCGGGCTCCTGGGCCGCGTAAAGGAACCCGTGTTGCGAAGTAGACCTATACAGTGGATACCTCTTGTGGCTAAGCTAGGATGTGCCAAATAGCACCCCTCAGTGCATGCATAATATTAATTTCTACGCGGCATAACTATTACTCACATGGCAATTTTTAGATTTTGTCTACGAACACCTCGTTCATTTTCACCAATAGTTTTATGGACCCTAATAAAATGATTATTAGTAGGGGTTGAATAATATTAATGGCTGAGTGAAAAATGCAAAGTACCTTGTCGCCTCGGTGAAGCGAGTTCGTCTTTGGGCAGACTTAGTGACTTAACCCAAAACCGTTAACGAAGATTAATTGTCATTCACTAAAAAAAAGTATAATAATTGTTTATCCACTAAGTGGCGTAATGGTTATTGACTAGGGACGGGTGAGGATCACACAACACAGGCAAGATCGAAAAGAAGAGCGAGATTCGCTTGACTTTGATTAGTTCTTCGAACCTCTATTCCGATTCAAGTATTGTTAGTTCTTTGTTCACCATAATTATATTTGAAATTCAAGTGTTATGGTAGTTTACCAAATAAATCTGAAATGATTATATGCAATGAGTATATCTTTGAAATGATATTATGAAAGGGCATATGGATTTGAAAATGTGATATCTGAAATGTTTGACAACTAAATGCATGTGAGTGATTAATTGGTGCTTGAATTTGGTCAATTCTTGACATCTTGAATTGAATATAGATATCATAGAATAACCAACATGGTGGGATTGCTGTCGGCATTGAGTCAAATGCGAGAGCCAGGCCAAAGGTGTTCGTGTCCACATGGCGGGATGCGCGATACGGCATCCGTCGTGATGGTGTATGGCATTATTAAAATGTTGTACTTGGCGGGATGCACCAATTGACATCGTCATGATGGCGTATCGATTTTTAAATGACCGCTTGGCGGGGCGCGCAATCCACATCAAGTCGTGATGGAAGTGGTATTAAATGTGTAAGCACATTATCGAATGACAAAAAGGATAGGATTCATCGAACGAAATCCGTCATGAATGTGGATTGTATAGACAAAGTGAAATAACAACCTTTGAAGAGTGAAAATGAGATTTGTAAACTAAATACGTCATTAAGAGTATATGTTTGAGATCATGATTTGAGATAAATGATTTGTTGCGAGTGTAGAAATATATTTTGATTTGTAAAGTTAAAGCATGCTTAGAAAATGAATAAGCATGAGTATAGTTTGATATAAAAGGCATGGTTTATGATAAATACGTCATGTTAAATTGAAAATTGGAATAGGAAGCGTATAAAACCACTAAGCATGAAAATGTAGCTGTAGTTTTATCTATGCGCGAGTTTGGAGTAAACAGAAAGAGGCAAGATCAAGAAGCGCGAGTCGCAGAGGGTGCGGCGTATAAGTATACTTGCAAATCTTGTACATGCCGTTCTTTTGAACATGTGACATTTGTGAACAAGAAGTTAGTCTTTGAACTATTGTTTTGTATATCATTTTGAAAAGGCATGTCACCATTTTGTAAACGTATTGTATAAAATTAAATGTTTATGGGCCTACCATTTTGAAACGACTTCGCATAATAGAAACCCAACTCTAAAATGAAATGACATAAATAAAAATGTTTGATAAGATAAATGAAAATGGTCGAACTAGCCCGAGCTGAGTTCGGGTCCGCCATTCGGAGTTTGAATTAGGGATTCGTGTAACACCCCAAAATATACCTAGTCGTTTTCCGACAAGTTTAGGAGTATTTTGTAAGCTATAATTTATTTGTTTCATAAGTTAAATGTGAAAGCAGGGAAGAGAGACAGGAAAGTTACAAAACTTAGGGACAAAATCGTGAATTTGTCAAAAGGGGCTTAAAAGTCATAGAATTGGAAGAGAAATTTGTGGGCCAAAATACAATTTTGAGAACTTAAAATACAAATGGTCAAACATGGAGGGACCTTTTTGCAAATAAGGCAACTTAACCCAAAAATGGGTTTTTGGAGGGCCAAACAAGGCCTTAGCAAAATCTGGATTTAAAGACCAAAATTGGTCTCATTTGGAGGAAAAAAACAAACCGTGAAGAAGAAGAAGAGAATAAGAGAAGGAGTGGAGATCAAGAAGCGAAGCGACGAAGGTATGGAACTTTAGTTTTTTTATGGAAACTAACCTAGATCATGGAATTGAATGGATCTATAAAACTTTAAGGCTTTGTATGATCAAGAGTTTATCTCCAAATCTAGGGTTTTGATAGAACTGCATTCTAACCTTAGATTTCTTGAATTTAGGGTTGGTAAAACCCCATATGTAACAAGATAAGCTTGGAATCCTCCCATTTGGGTTGGATTCATGGATTGAATGAGAAGCAATTGAGTTAGGGTTTAGAATGAGCCCTAACTAATCATCATGGTTGGTTTGAGGATGGGTCACCAACCCATGTTGGAATGATTTTTGGGAGAATTCATGGAAAGGTTTTGAAAGAGATAAGAAATGAAGAGAAATTGAATGAAAAGTGATTCCAAGGTGAATTAGAAAGGATTAGATGTGTGTTGGATGTATAGAATTGGTTGAGTATCAAAGTATGGAAAAATGTGAGAAAACACACATTACAGGCACTTTTCGAGACTTATCACCAGTACAATTTGAACTTATACCGGGTACAACATGTCCCCGGTCGTTTTTGACCAACATCTGAGTACAAGTTAGACTTATGCAGGTACAACCTACATTCTGTTTTCCTGTTTCGACCAGTTTTCGTATTTTGGCCATAACTTCCTCATTTCTTATCCGATTTGAGTGATTCAAGTGGCTACGTAAAATAGACTTCAAGGAGAACCAAACTTAAAGAGAAGGCATCGCCAAAATCTGATCCTAAGTGGCCTAAAAATTCAGTCAAAGTGGGACCATGTGCAAGCCAAATACTGGTTCCAGCTTTGAACATAGAGAAGTCCGGGATGTTTCAGACGTAACTTTCAGAGTTCGGTCTCGAATTGAGTGATTCCAGTTGGGAATAGAACCATAGCTATAACTTTAAAGGAGTACGAAGATACAGTGTCAAATATCAAGACAAGGCATTGGAAAATAAATATTTCAAATTGTCCCTCGTAAAATCGGTAAGCGAGCTAGTTGGCATGAAAATGCCATAGCGAGTTTGGACAATCCGATTGGATTGATTCAATTTCTGGGTAAAAAGAGTAGATTCATAGAAGAATAAGAATACATGAATAAGGTGTGATTACATGCTCATCATACCTTACCAGTATATGGAATATGATGCATCGAAGCGTAAAGTGGCTAACAATGTCTTATTATAAGATAGTGATTATTGAACTCATATAATTGTAAAGCGCCTAAGACCGATTATTGAATGACATGGCACTCGACCGTGCTTGACACATTGGCGCTGATGCTCACGATTAGATGCGGCGGCACTCTACGATCGTGCCCGGCACGGTAGTACTTGGTACTCGATTAGTCGCGGCGGCACTCTACGTCGTGCCCGGCACATTAGTATGATTACTCTCTGATTAGTACTTGGTACTCTGCGATTAGTGGGTGGCACTCTCTGTCGGTCTTTGGCACTCTGCTCATGCTCACGGCACCTCGATCTATCTTGTACCTTCGAATTATTTATTGTCTGTGTGTCCTACTCACATTCCATTCTTTAGTCTAGGCAATCCAACAATTATATGATAAGACTCTGAATAAGAACAAAAAAATTGAATATGGTAAAGATCTAAATGTACCTACGGGTACCTCTGTATTTGTTCTGTAGTACCTACAGGTACTCTTGTATCTGATACTCCTGTATTTGATTAAGCTCTGTAGCTCCTACGGGAGTCCCGAATGAATATACGTCTGTTATAAGTATAAGTTTTGCATAAGAAGAAACTACGCCAACTCTACGGGAGGTCGAATAAGTATGATCCGGTAGTACCCCTAAGGAATTGCTCCTCGTATCGATGAAATAAGTATATAGCGGTAGTACCTACAGTGCTCTCGTATCGATAAAATAAGTACAAGTTACGTAAAATATAAGTATAGAATCCGGTCATTACCTAGTGCTTAGTATAATGAATCATGATCATTCCCTCTGAAGACTAATGTCCGTATACGCAATAAATTAAGTCCGACTGGTATGTATTATGATCTGATGCATTGACTTATTGTTCCTCTGGTACCTTCGCTACAAGAATAAGATCCATTAAGACGATAATAGGATTACGTAAAGCAGTATAAGATCTATAAGACAAAAATAAGTCACATGTCGATAAATCCACGTATCGATATACGTATCTGATAAATCCACATTAATAAATACTTACGTATCGATAAGTCACGTATATGAGTAAATCCTGTATCACGAGTACTCCTTGTATCACATTAAGTCACGTATCGATAAGTCCTGTATCTGATAAGTCCCGTATCTGATACGTCGGTATCTGATAATAAGTCCTATATACGATACTTACCGTATGCGATCAAGTTGCAATGCGTACTATGGGTACTCCACGCCTCTGATTAAGGATTACGTCGTACCTCACGGGTACTCACATCTCTGATTTAGTTTTGTAGTACCCTCACGGGTACTCTTGTATTTGATTAAGTTAGGTGGTACCTCACGGGTACTCAGTATCGATAAAGTAGTATAAGTCCGATGAGTACTAAGGGTATTCTTAATATCGATAAATAGAAGTACAAAGTTACGTAGCCACCTCACAGTACTCCATAGTATCAAGTAAGACAAGTATAAGCTCCGTAAGATAAGAATAAGTCCTGTATACAAATATAAGTTCAGTAAGACGTTATAGGATTCAGGTAAGACTAGTATAGAACATGATGCTTACAGTCTTTCATTATAGATTAAGTTCATAAATCCGATTATACGTTCCGTAATCTTTGTGATACCTACGGGTCCCCCGAACAAGTGTAAACTTCGTAGGATAATTATGAGTTCTGTAAACTCCTACGGGAGATCTGAGATAGATCTAAATATCAATACGTGTTTAAGTACCTCTGTATAAGCATAGGTTCTGTAACTCCTATGGGAGATCGAAATAAGTTTATGTCTGATACAAACATAAGTATAAATTTGTATCCTACGGGAGATAGGTATCAGTCTGACAGAAGTTCAAGTATATGTCCTTTGGGAGTCTGCTATAAGTATAAGATCCGATTGCTATAAGTATAAGCTCCGGATAGGAATGAGTGCTATGAGAATAAGATCCAAATAAGGATAAGTCTGCCATAAGTGTAATTCTTGAGTAAGTATAAGATCAGAATGTGATAAGTATTAGTCTGTATAAGCCTAAGTAATTTAGCCTATAAGTTCATTATGTGAATGCGAATGATACGATGCATTCTGCATTATACGTATTTGTGTTTTACATTATAAGAAATGTTTTATTTAAGTAAAAACAGTACACGGTGTTTAATCGGAATTAATAGTCTGAGGAGAAGAGCGTCGATAAACATCAAGCATCTCAATTTGGGCCAACACACTTGTAAGGGTTCTACATGCAGTTCGTCACTCTTGGATTATTAAATGTAAGAAATAAAGTTTGTATTTATAGAAATGGGACTCGATTATATGTATACAATATTTTGAATTATTATAAGATGTAAGGCCATACCCGCGATGCAGGTCGGTTTAAAATAAAATAAAAAAAATAATCAGGTAAGGAGTCCCAGTATTTGGTCTTGCATCCCGGAAAACGGGGCGTGACAATTCGAGTCACAACGGTTTTGAAATAAATAAATAAATAAATAAAAATATCATATATTGACGAGCATCCGGGAACCGAGTTGAGATCCATGCACATTCGGTCGGGCCAGAAAGAAGGGTGTTACAATCTTGATGCATATTCTAAGGGTATTGGAAGCTTTGGCTCAATCTTCCAAGAATGGCCTATATCATTTCCTGTTAGTGGTATTGCCTAGGATTTCACCTTGACTAATAATCTAACAAGTTCTAGGACATTGGAGAGATTATTGTGATGGATATCAGAAGATTTCCCTAATCAGGGCACAATTTGTTTTAGAGTTACTTTTGATATCATGCCAGAAACCCACATCGAGTTTTAATAGCAGGACTATTTACAAAAACAGAATAATAAGTCTTATTTGTTTCATCAATTGGTTGCAATCCTCCTTATTCTTGAAGTTCAACACATCTATTAATGTTCTTACATATCATCCTACCTCAATGCATCTATCAAATTTCTTGTTTGGTTATTTGATATGTTGTTGTGTTATTTAACAAGTTAGAAAGTTCATTTAAATCAACCATTCAGTTGTTTAACACAACATTGTTTCATACCTTTATCATTTTAATTCAACGAACAAGTCACAACCATTAAACAATTCAATCTAGGTAAATTGGTTTCTGTATTATTGTGGCTATTCACTACAAATTCATCAAATTCTACTTATTCAAAAGCAAGGAAAGAAAAAAATTAAATAAAATATCCAACCTGAGAAATGCAAAAAGAAGTGGATGCCGGGATTTGCAAAGATTTCTTTTTATTTAATTTTCAATAATAGGGATATAGTTCTGAGAGAAGGGAAGAAACAATTGGGTTGCTCATTTTCTTCTTCTATCATGCCT
This sequence comes from Tetrastigma voinierianum, assembly GCA_016808115.1. Taxonomy (NCBI): domain Eukaryota; kingdom Viridiplantae; phylum Streptophyta; class Magnoliopsida; order Vitales; family Vitaceae; genus Tetrastigma; species Tetrastigma voinierianum. Next base: position 325,526 of record JAEQBH010006388.1, read on the forward strand.
ATAGGGATAGTGGGGCAGATTAACTGATTCATATTTATAGCCAGCTACTGAAGGAGATAAATCAGGGATCTAGACTTGTGGCTGCTTGGACTTGCTTCCTTCTTCAGTTCTATTCAGTGCGAGACCGCTCGGGTGGCGGTGCCATTTGCTTGATTAGAGTCATTTGTCTCTGCCTAATAGAGTTCAGGGTTCCCTCAAACTCACCTGAATGAGTACATTTTATCAGGTTGTTATTGTGACATGTCTAAGCTTTATGTCAACACTTCTCCTATATTTTAGAATTTGGCTTATTTCCTTGTCCACTTTTCTTTATAGGAGCCTTATTTCTTCAGTGCTCTTTATCTGAATGCAGAAGATCCTTCTACAACATGTTCTGCTCCATGGCCTCCTCTCCCTCATTCATAATCTTAATTAGCTCACTGTTCCTCCTTAACTGATAAAAAAGAAAGGCATCTTCTCTTACCTTGAGTTCTTCGCTTTCGGTTCTGTTCTCACTATTTCCCATCAATCTTCCATCTTCATCTACGAACATGGTGGCACCTCGATTCATCTTCTTTTTATCTCAACATCCATGTACTTTCATCCACAATTGCAGTTGGACTTTTCCAACTTGTTGTCCCTCTTACATTTTCATTCTCGGGTTTTTCGTCATCTCGATCAATTCGGCATTGTTACCTTGGGGCTCTAAACTTCGACATGCCTGCAGTGGACTGTCTCACCTCTAGGGAAAGGTCGGTATTGGGGTCAAACTTCTCTACCTCTATTATTGCTCTTGAGCTTCATTTTCAAGTTGTGTTTGATGTATTTCTACATTTTCTTCTTCATCTCTTACTATTTTTACTTCTCTTCCTACGCCTCTATTCTTAGGCCCCTTTGTGATTCGTGACAGTGTCAGGGGTGAGGTCTTAGGGCAGGTTTCTTCTTCCTCCTAGTCTCCTTCTACACCCCCCAATATGCAAAGCTTAGTGATCAGTGCTGGGTGAGGCACTAGTCCTCTGTACCTTCCCCTGTAGTAACTCAAGATTGAGTTCTCTATAATTTTTCCCACACTAAACTTGTAGCCCTTCAAAATGGCATACAAGAGTACTGCCTCCTTTTCCCTGACTGCACTCAAGTTCTTGGTCGGTAAAATAACTGAGCAAAGGAAATAGAACCAATCCTTTGCTTGTTTAGTCAATGCTCCTCTTGCTATGGACTCATGTGGGTTCTTTCTGGTGGCATTCCATTTGCCTTTACCATCAGTCAGCAAGTCTACAATCTTTTGAAAGTCTGGTTCTTCGACTAGTCTTTTGAATTTTGATCCATTATTCCCTCGTTCAGATTGTAGGTTTGGTCAATCTACTCTCTATAGGTTTTTGTAGTTCAAAACAAAGTTTACAGCAGAAGATTTTGGTCCAGTAAATTTTAAAAATTAATAAAAACTCTTTTTACGATCCTATGGTACATGCATACTAATCAACCAACAATAAAGAAGAATTACATAATCAAATTAAAGGAGATTTTTCGGCAGAAGTAGGGTTGACAACTCAAAATCCTTTTATTTATTTATTTATTTATTTTTGTTTTCCACGATCTTCGAGCCATTCCTGCTTCCCTGCGGGATAAATTGTGGCGTATAGATTAACAAAGGTTTTGTTTTTAGAACTCTTGATATTCTCAACACATGATATCAAGAGGGTTAGATGGAGGCAAAAAAAAAAGTGAAACTCTTTCTCCCTTTTTTTTTCTCTAATTTTTTATCAACCCTTGACGCCTAGGGTTTTGCCTTTATTTATAATATGTCTTGAATTGATCTCAACCATTGGATCAAGTGGAATATTTAAATATTGAATTAAAATTAATTCAAATTAAGTGACCAAAAATAAATATGATTAATTTCTCAAATTAACAATTTCATCCATATAGTAATTAATATTAATTAATTAATTTAGTAATTAATTAATGTTATTAATTTCTCAAACTAACTTGAATTTCATCCATATAGTAGTACTATTAATTAATTAATTCAATAATTAATTAATTAACATTCTAATTATCCAATAATTACTACATAGATTGCTATAAGAAACATTTTATTTTACAACTATGCCCTCAAAGGGATTTCTTTGTTAATTTAATCTTGTCTGTTGATGTTTCTGACGACCGGGGGACCTTTGGACTGTATTCAAGCTCAATAAATTTGATAATTAATTCAACTCTTTAATGAATTAATCTAATTTATTGGTTTCAATATTATTCCACTAAAAATATGAAACTAAACCCTAGTAATTACAGAATATTTTACGTAGTGATACTCAAGCAGTCCATTGATATGATCATTAGATGCAATTAAATCCTCCAAAATTGGTCCATCATTAGAGCTAGGTGAAATTACCATTTTACGCCTCTAGGGATATCTTTATCCTTAAGTTTCATTAATTCACTAGTGAACATTTAATTTATAAACTGGTATGATTAAACTCAAACTTGATTCGGTTCCATAATTAACACTTAAGGGGCCGTTATTCGACTTCCTTGAGAAGGGTTGGATTCCATATCTATAGGACATGTTCCCGGCCTTTGTCTCAATGGGCCTTCAGAACATAAGTATTGGGCTGTCTTGAGACCAGAGGCAGTAACCTATGAATCAAAGGCCACTATTAAGAATAGACGAGGAGTCCATGGCTACTCAGGATTAAGATCATCTAGTGACATAGTTTAAACTCCTAATTGTTAAGGTATATTATTTAAGAATTTAATTCATGTCAGTTCTGTCTATGTGGCCCAGTTACATAAAGCACCTCCATTTAATGTCACTACATCAGGTAATCGAATCGAGATCTTTGCATTCTTAATGTTCGGTGGGCCAGTACCTAATAGTATTATAGATCAAAGATCCCTACTTTGATTTACTACAGATAGTTTAGTTTATTATCTATAATCTTGATCATCTCATATATAACTATTATATCACTAAGATTATGAATTACATTAATAAACTTAGGATTTTATGATATTTACTAAATTATCTGACACATGTATAAAAGAATCAAATGAAAATTGTTTTCCTTGGAACCGATCCAAATTACATGCTTCAGGGCTTATGCCTAACAATCCCATACCTAAAGCGGTCGGACATGTCTCTTGACCTAGTCCCTCTAAGTGACCCTTGAACACCCTTTCGGGTAAAGTATTTAGTGGCGGATCCGCAGGGTTACGTTACGGCTATCTACATAACGGTAAGTCCCCTCTATGTCTGATCTCGTATCGGATGATACTTCCTTTATATATGCTTCCCTCTCTTGTGACTCCTTGGTTCTTTGGAGTTGCCACCGCTCCTTTGTTGTCATTATAAAATAAGTCGTTTCCATGTTTGGAACTACTTCCAGATCAGTGTAGAACTTTTTTTTTTTTTTTGAGCCAAGCGGAGTTCTTTAAAAATTTCCTTCACAAGCGCTGTATATTCGACTTCCATGAGTTTGAAATCCGCAATACTAGATTGTTTGATACTTCTCTATACTACGACTCCACCACCAAGAGTATATCCAATAGGGTTCAGGTCTCCAACTGAGTACAAAATCATATAATATCTCATTCTCCTAAGATACTTAAGAATATGCTTCACTGCTATTCAGTGACCCATTCTAGGATTGGATTGGTAATGATTGACTATCCTTACTACATAACAGATATTAGGCCTCGTACACAACATGGCATACATGAGGCTGCCTACAACTGAGGCATAGGAATCCGTCTCATATCCTCTTCCTCTTGAGGTGTCTTAGGACATTTCTCCTTAGAAAGGATAATTCCTGCCGGGTTAGTAATAGACCTTTCTTGGAATCTTTGAAAACTAGAAAATGGTAACATATATAATAATACCAGACATGAGACAATCTCAAAAACATTCTTGAACTCTATAGGTGAATCCCAGATATGAGCTTTGCTATCTAAATCTTTTATTTGAAGTAACATTAATATTTCTTTGTGAAACCAAACAATATTTCTATCATTAGGAGGATGGCAAAAACGACAAGAAGACACATATTTTCTTGATATGTATATCTGAGGTTCATCAACATTTTGAACCATACGTTTTGATAGTTTCATCAAAACGCATATTCCAAGACCTTGAAGCTTATTTCAGTCCATAAATAGACTTAAGCAACTAACAGATTTTCTGTTGTTGGCCTTTAGCCACAAAACTTTATGGTTGCATCATGTAGATGCTTTCCTCAAGATAGCCATTCAGAAAAGCCGTCTTGACATGCATTTTCCATATCTCATAATTGAGACAAGCGGCTATGGATAAAAAAAATGCGAATAAACTTAAGCATAGCTAACGACGAGAAAGTTTCTTCATAGTCCACTCCCTCTTTTTGGGTATAACCCTTTGCCACTAGCCTAGCTTTGAAAGTCTTGATTAGTGCCCAAAAAGTGCTAATTTGAGCCCTATTCAAGATAGGTTTTTGATTCGTGCCACGGTAGGGTGATCGGAATCAACAATATTTTGTTTCCTATGTTCCTCTCTTCATAGTAGTCAATTTCACTATGACATAAGCGATCTAAAGATTGAACACGGGGATGGGTTTTCATCCCACGAATGATTTGCATCAGTGTTTGAAAATGGTGAGGCTTTTGTTTGGATTTGTGGATTTGGTTAAAAACAGTGGAGGTTGTTTGTTCACTGACTAACTGTAATGGCTTAATGTGAAGTGTGAAATGGTAACTTTGAAGGCTTGGGTCACTAGCTTGATAACATGGGGGTATTAAAATATCCTCGGGGTATTTCCTCGCATTATGGCAAATGACATATAGTCAAAGCCAAAACCGGATCTTTGTTTAGCTATAAAACCTAACCCTAGAACCACTCATATTTGAGTCAAACCAAATACTAAGCATTCAAAAGTCCGTTCGAGTTGGAAACCACAGCATTTAACCTCATTTTAATGGCTCGTAAATGACATATAAAGGATATCAGTGCATCTACCATTAAGAATGCACTTTGAACCTAAGAAATATAATGAAGTATTGACCAAAGAAAGACATTAAATGGCATTGAACCTAGTTTGGAAAGTTGGGAACCATAAATGTTGTCTTTGTAACATTCAAAGCATGAGGACAACTGCAACTGACCCCAAACCAAGCTAGCAACCTCACTCTTCAAAGCTATGAGGCTTAGCCAAGCATCCCTTGAGTTGTCATCCTCAAGGGGGGTGTTTGGCAGCCGAGAAAATGAGAGAAAGAAGAAAGAGAAGAGAGAAAAGTAAACCTCAAATGAAAAGCTGCGGGAAACTGTATTAATGGAAAAGTTACCTAGGGTTACAAAGTTGTAGGGGCTTATATAGTCAACCCCAAAGGTGTGAAAATACAAAAATACCTAAAATATGAAATTACATAAGGGACAAAATGGTAATTGATCAGCGTAGTGGTTTGGAACAAAATATAAAAACCGCAGGCGACCATTTTCCCACTGTCTGACAAATTTCGCTAGTATAGCCAAAAAATTTTGCTATCTTTAGCAAAATTCCTTCTTTATGAAAATTTTGGAGATAGCAAAATTGAGAAATTTCGATAGAACTGATAGAATTTCGCTAGCTAGCGAAATTTAGCTAACCTAATGAGGAATTTTCCTGTAATTTAAAGCTAAGATTGCGAAATTTTCGCAATCCTAACGAAAACTTTCGCAATCATAGCGAAAATCCACGGTTTCCTCTCTTCCCATTTACAGCTCTTTGCATCCTTCTTTCTTCAAATCCACTTCACAATTCTTCATTTTTGAATGATGAAAAAATTGTAAATCCCCAGCGTCGTACATATCTTGACATCAACTTAAACTAATTGGGTGAGGCCTTGTAAACTATGAGCTGCAAACAAACTCGAAATGGAATCAGTGGTACTAAGTGGCTGCACACATCAATTGGCTTAATTCATATGATTAGTGCGCAAAAAGCACTCAAAACCTATCTTAAATAGGACTCAAAATAGCACTTTTTGGGCACTAATCACACCCCCCAACCGACACGTTGCTAGTCCCTTAGCAATGCTAAAAACAATAAAGGTATGTATGCTGTGCTTTTACAGAAAGTGTATATTGTTCAAAAAGTGTATTATCTGGAGTAAGCTTTACTTATTTTAGTATGAATTAATTGCTTAGACCACTGACGAAAACCGACATGAAAGAACAAAGACCATGCAAGAACAAGTTTGAGAGCAGCATCGGTTACAAAGAAGTCAACCTAAACTTCCACCAACATCTAATTGTTCCTAAGGTAACCAGCTTGAGCCAATAAATTGAAAAGATATTCCCTCCCCCGACTAGCCTCTTGCCTTGGCCTTAAGCCCATTAACAAACTTAAATAGGACTAGCTACACTCTTATTTCTTTGTTGGTCACATTGGCAGGTGCAATGCTAAAAACTCGACTTCACCAAAGTCCGTATAAAGGTCCGCAGATGACTCCAAACCAGAATTAAGGTTTAGGGCATCGAGCGAAAGGATCCTTGACCTAGAGCTCTTCGAGGCTTCACCAGGACTTGAATGACTTCGAAATTAAAGCACCTACAACACGCTAAACTCTACCCATCCACCCATGTAGCGAACACTAAGTGATGACTCCCTGACCAACTAAGGTTTTAGGGCATGAGCTTTAAAACTTTTGTATATACCCCTCGGACCGTGTTTGGGTTTCAAGGCGAAAGCGTCAGAAGCTTTATTTTCTTTTTCTTCTTTTCTTTTCTTTTTCGCTTTTCTTTTCCTTTTGGAAGACTACATTGGCCTTCATACATGGGTAACATAAACCTATTATGGGTCGTCAACGAGGTCCAAAGTAGCTCTTGCCAGAGCGGAAAGGTAAATAGCTTCTCAACTGTTGGTACAATCGGTGTGCGAGTGTGTGAATTAGCTAAAGGGGGAATGTTCAAGGTTAGATATCTTTTGAAATCTCAATTGACCAAAAACTAAATCATGCATGGAATTGTTCTAACATTAAGGTAACATACAAGGCTTCAATTTTTCAACTAAAGGCAAGAGCTGAAACACAAAATGACAACACAAAAATCTAATAAAAAGTTAAGGAAAGATGAGTTTGGCCATTGCGGGTTTATATAACAGTAAAACTAAATTCCAAAAATATAGAAAATTACTTCCTAACTGGTTTAGCATAGGGAATGCAAAAACTAAAGGATGGGGTATGCCTCCTCTAACATGGTAGGCTGGAAAAGGGCATTCAGTTTGTTGGATATTCTTATGGCTAACAACAAAAGTGAAATCAAATGTTTTGCTAAACTCTGATTGCTACCCATGATTTTAAACAAGAAATTTAATCAAAACTAAACAACGAGATCGGTGGATTGCAGGACCAAGCGTGACCACCCTTAGGCGATAATGAATTTGTGGGATTAGGGGAGGGTCGGAAGGAGAATTTCCTCCTGACGGTCCTCTTTTGCACAATATAGGGCTTACCTCTTTCCATTGACTTTGTCCTTTGTTATCATTTTAAGTTTGAATAGGTCCACTAAACCATTGGGGTATGTCTGTTTAACAATGAATGGACCCGTCCATTGCAACTTGAGCTTGCCCGGAAATAGATGGAGTTGGAGGTATACGCGGGAGGACTTGGTCCTACGTTGAAATTCTTCAGGTTATCATTTGATCATGCCAATTTTTGATCTTTCCTTTGTAATCTTGATTGATAGGCATCATTTCGTATTATTTTCTTCCAACTCATTGAGATCAAGGAACCTCTTGACTCCGACCCTCTGGATCCATGTTGACACCATTTGCCCACCATGCCTTGTATTCGATCTCTCCCGCTTTGGAAGGTGACATGCCTTACCATATACTAACCTATGAGGACATCCCGAGATTGTTTTGAAGGCTGATGCAGTAGGCTACCGGCCCGAATCGAGCGGGTTTGATGGACCAGGTCTTTTACGGTAGTGTTTTACCTTCATTAGAATGGTCTTAATCTCTGTTGGCAAGTTCTACTTGACCACTTGTTTGAGGATGGTAAGGGTGGCCACTCATGTGTTTCACACCATATTTAGCCATGAGGTTTTCAAAAGGTTTGTTGCAGAAATGTGAACTCCATCGGCCCCAATAATGGCTTTAGTACCCGAACCTAGAAAGATGTTGCTTTCAAGAATTCAAGCACCACCATGTGGTCATTGGTTTTGCGAAGTTGCTTCAACCCATTTGGACACATAGTCCACTCCACCCAAAATATATGTATGACTATAAGATGTAGGGGAACGGTCCCATGAAATCGATACTGAGCATCAGATAGCTCGACAGCAAAATTAGGTTTAAGGGCATCATATGACGGCGAGACAATTTCCCGAGTCTTTGGCATCTATCACATCCACGGCACATTTGGTGTGCTTCTTTAAACAAGGAAGGCGGTTGAAGTGGGGCTGCGACACCTTCATTCTTTGTCTTGAAGGCAAGTGACCACCATAGGCACTCTCGTGAGCGGTGACTCGGGAATTCCTGCTTGTTCTTCCTCGAGGCACACACTTCCTGATTATCTGATCTGCACAGTATTTAAACAAGAAGGGCTCTTCCCAATAATATGAATGGATCTTAGCAAAGAAATACTTCCTATCTTGTTCTTTCCAATCGGATGGGATTTCTCTGTTGTGAGGAAATTGGCAGTAACCCAGGCATCACCCAGGGAGCTTTTTCCAGTGTGAGACTCTTCGGGAATTCATCATTGATGGAGCGGACTATGAGTGTCATGGGCTATATCGTTAACCCTAGAAGATGATCTGCCACCACATTCTCTACCCCTTTTTATCTTTAATTTGGGTTAAATTCTTGAAGCAAAGAACCATCGGATGGAGTCTCGCTTTGGCATTTGCTTGAGGTGAGATATTTCAAAGCGGAATGATACGCAAAATGACTATATCGGACCCAACCAGTATGCTCGAAATTTGTCTAATGGGTAGACCACCTTAGCAATTCCTTCTGTGAGTGGTATAGTTCCTTTTGTGCTTCATTCGAGGTTTTGCTTGCATAGTAGACTACATGAGTTTTCCATCTTCTACTTTGGCATTACTTTGCTCAATAGCAAGATCACTTGGCATCACACATCACCTCAAAGCGTGCCAGTGGAGTGCTTTCATGCAATTGGTGCAGTGGTCAAATAGGATTTCAGCTCCTCAGCTCGACATTCTTTCTCCCCAAATAATTTGGCGTCTTTCTCTAGGGCTTGTACGGGGTTTAACAATCTTAGAAAGTCTTTAATGAATCTTACATAGAAGCACGTATGACTAAGGGGTACTGGCTTGTTTTACATTTGTTGGGTGCGAGTTCAGAATAAGTTCAACTTTCCTTTGTCAGCTTCTATTCCCTACTTTGGAAATAATGTGCCCCAATCTGATTCCTTGGTTAACCGCCAAAAAATGGCACTTCTCCCAGTGATTGAGCACAGGTTCTTCTCACATGCACACCACATTATGGCCTCAGTTAGACGGACATTCATCAAATAGCCTCCATATCACGTTGATATCATCCATGTATACTTTCATTATACGCTCTATATATCGCTAAACATACTAAGCATACATCTCTGAAAGGTGGCAAGGCGTTGCAAAGACCAAGAGCACATTCTCCTATAAGCATCTCACGTGCCAAATGGACAAGTAAAGGTAGTCTTTTCACGATCCTCTGGTGCAATCTCTGCTCCCGAAGTACTGAATAACCATCAAAAGCAATAGAATGGGTGTCAGAGAGAAACTCTCTCAAGGAGCTGATCGATGAATGTAGCAGGAAGTAGTCTTTTCTTGTTACTTCATTGAGCCTCCCATATAATCTATACTCCACCCGGTAGTAAGTCAGATGAACAATTCTTCACCCTTTTCATTTTTCACAGGTTGTCACTCCGACCTCTTGAGGCACCACAGGTTGGAAGCACCGAGTGCTGCTCCAGTAAATTAAATGATCTGAAGCTGAGTAATTTTAGGACTTCAATGCGAACTATCACACTTAGTGGGTTCAACCTCGGCGTGACGCCTACTGACCCAGCAGATTCCTCTTCTAGGTAAATGTGATGAGTGCGGATTGATGGGTTTATGCCTTTCAATCGGTACCACCCCAATGCCTGCTTGTTCCTTTTGAGGTGCAGCAGGTTATGCTCTTGTGAAGTGGTCAACGATGATGAAATCACCACTGGACATTGCCCATTCTCTTCCAGGAATGCATACTTTAACACAACTAGGAGAGGTTTGAGCTCTAACTGTTGAGGTTCCTTTGGTTCATCACCAGTCAATAGAGGTAGAACTTTCTTCAAATCCATACAAATTCTTCATTTTGAATGATGAAAAATTGTAAATCGACCATTGACACATATCTTGACATCAACTTGAACTAATTGGTGAGAGCACGCAAACCTGCAAACTTACGAACAAACTTTCGAAATGGAATCAGTGGTACTAAGTGGACTGCACACATCGAATTGGCTTAATTCGTATGATTAGTGCGTAGCACTTTCAACCTATCTTAAATAAGACTCGAAAATACTTTTTGGGCGCTGGTGGCTTGAGTGGCACAGCACTATCATATGAATTAATATTATCATGTCTGTATCCATAGTGCTGATTTATTTTCGAGAAGTTGTTTCAGACTGCGGAGTCTTGAAACCCGGCCCGGCAAGGTTGGCTTCTTATTGGTCTTGAATGCGAGAATCCTCATTAATTTCACCAAGGCTGAGAGAGGCGATGAAATGTCAAGATGGGTTGAAGAATTGAAGACAAAGTGATGAAAAAAAAGTGTAGGAAGTGATGCAGTAGCAAGCAGAGCAATCCAGGGATTTTCGCTATGATTACGAAAATTTGGAGTGGGATACGAAATTTCGCGATCATAGCGAAATTTATAATCCTATGAAATTTTCATATATGAAATTTTAAGCTAGCTAAGCGAAATTTCGCTAGCTAAGAGAAAAAGTACTTGTTCTAGCAAAATTCTCATTTTGCTATCTCTTAATAATTTCACTAGGCTAGCGAATTTATTTATCTTGAAAATTTAATATACTAATGAAATTTCTGCATAAGCGAAATCCATTATTCATTTTTTAGTATTCTTGATTCCAAGCGACCACGTTTTTGATATTACCATTTGTCCCTTATGTAATTTCATATTTTAGGCATTTTTGTATTTTCACACTTTGGGTTTGGCTATATAAGCTACCTATAACTTTGTAACCCTAACTTTTCCAATTTTATGCAAGTTTTCCCTCAGCTTTCATTTTAGGTTTTATTTTGCTCTCTTATATATATTTCTCTCATTTTCTCGACTGACTAAACACACCCTTAGGGATGACAACTCAAGGGATGTATAACCTAAGCCTCATAGCCTTGAAGAGGAGTTCTTTAGCTTAGTTTTGGGGCTTGAGTTGTCCTCATGCTTTAAATGTGCAGTCTTGCATTTATGGTTCCATACTTTCCAAAACTAGGGTTTAATGCTATTTAATGTCTTTCTTTTGGTCAATACTTGCCATGCTTTAGGGTTAGTGCATTCTTAATGGTAGATGCGCGACATTCGCTAGATGTCATTTGAGCCATGGAAATGAGGTTAAATCTTGAGGTTTCAAAGCTGAATGGGACTTTGGATACTTAGTACTTGGGTTGACTCGAATAGAATTGGTTTTTAGGGTTAGGTTTATAGCTAAACAATGATCAGGTTTGGCTTTGACTATATGTCATTTGCGTTGCAATGCGAGGAAATAACGAGGACACTTCAATAGCCCCATGTTATCAAGCTAGTGACCCAAGCCTTCAAGGTTACCATTTCACACTTTCATTTAAGATATTACTGTTAACCAGTGAACAAACAACTTCCCCTGTTTTTAAACAAATCCGAAAATCCAAACAAAAAGTCTCACCATTTTCAAACATTGATGCGAATCATTCGTGGGATGAAAACCCATCCCCATGTTCGACCCTAGACCGCTATACTGCAGTAGCTTGACTACGGCAGTATGAGGAACTTAGAAAACAAATTTTTTTTTGATTCCGATCACCCTACCGTGGCACGAATCAAATGGCGCCGTTGCCGGGGATGGTTCCAAACTACATATGATGAGTTGATGTGTACTTGTAATCCACATTACAAGTGTTGGTGACCTTTCGGTCCTTTTTGAATTAAGTAATGCGGGGGCGCAAGTTTTCTTCATGGCAGTTCTTTGCCTTGTTTACTAACCCTACGGTCATTTTTGTTATGGATAACATGACCATTCTTTAGCTTTGTTGTGTTCTTTGTTTTGTTTCATTTTGTGTAATTGGTGTTTATGCAGCAGAGACGGAGGATGTCGAGTGGGTGCAAAGAGTGAGTGCACCGGTTAGGCAAGGCCGCGAATCGGTTGCACGGTGACCAAATGGATCCTCTACGAGGCAGCCATCGACAAGCACCCTCTATGAATCCAATATACGAATTCGATGGGGATCACATACACCCTCTCACCAAGAGTGGTGCTCCGCTTCACCGCATCATACCTCCTGCTGAGGATGTAGCAGTGAGACCCTACCTAGTGCCCCTGCTTCCCACATTTCATGGTATGGAGAATGAGAATCCATATTCACACATACGAGATTTTGAGGAAGTATGCATAACTTTTAAGGAGGGGCATAGCAGGTAATAGGTGTTGAAGTTGAGGCATTCCCATTAACCCTCAAGGACAAAAGCCAAAACATGGCTCAATTCAGCGAGGCGAAACGATTAGAAATTAGTGAGGAACTTCAAGTGAGTTTTGAAGAAATTCTTCAGTGCAACCAAGACCAACAGTTTGAAGAGATAGATCTACACTTACTCGGCCTATGACAATGAGAAATTCTATGAGTGTTGGGAGAGGTTCATGGATACCATCAATGCATGTCCTCACCATGGTTTTGATACATGGATGCTAGTGAATCATTTCTATAATGGTATATCCCCTGCCATAAAGCAACTGCTAGAAATCATGTGTGGAGGTGATTTTTTGAGCAAAAATCTAGATGAAGCCATGGATTTCTTGAATTATGTAATTTGAAACTTCCAAGGCTTAGGATAGACCGAATCAAGAAGGCTGAAAGAATGAAGCCTTCGACCCGCAAGAGGAGGCATTTATGCACTTTCGAGGATATGGAAATGAAAGCAAGAATATCAACCCTAGATAGGAAGATGGAAGAAGCTGGAAGGAAAAGGCTCCATGAAGTTCTGCTTGTTATTTGAAAATACTGCACGGGCGATCCATGCATCAATTGCCGACTATTGTCCATCGGGAGAACACTATCAGAATGCCCCCTCGATGAAAGGATTTGATGTCGGAACATGCTAATGTCGTGGGCGATCACAGCCACGACCTAATGCCCCACATCTTTATGTCATTACAATTCCAATTGGAAGAATCACCCCGATCTCTCACGGAAACCTAGTCCCCACACTTTTATGTACTTTGGTGCAAAACAACGAGTTTGGTTCCTCATCTCAGCCTGACCATCATCATCCACTTCTCTGTTAGACAGGCTATATTGAATTTTTAGCGAGGTGGTAAGCAATTTTGTGGAAGAACAAAGGGGATCCTTGTCTGATTAGCACAAAAGAATTGATCTTGTAGAAAGTCTGCTTTGAATAAAAGAATAGATGGGCAGGAGGCAATCTTAATTAGAAAATTAACAACTGCAGGTATTCAATCCACAAAAGATCAACAAATTGCTGGAATGCGAGGAGGGAGAGGAGGTTCCCTTCCCGAGCATTGCCAAATCGAAAGGGGGTCCGTGAGGTAGGTTCATCTAGCGATTCAGGGATGGATGAAATTGAAAATTTATAATCACTACGAGAATTGGAAGAGAAATAGAGCAGCTTGATTACTTATGACTGCGAAGAAACATGCAAAGGAAAAGGAAGGTGAGCTGAAGGAGTAATCATCGATGAAGACCTGAGTAAGAAAACCATGCCCCTCCATTTTCCCCAAGCAGGGAGGCAAGAAAGATACGAGCCAAGCTGAAATTTGGGAGGTGCTAAGACAAGTGAAGGTGAATATTCCACTGCTTGACATGATTAAACAGGTCCCAACTTATGCTAAGTTCTTAAAGGACCTGTGCACGGTCGAAATGGTTGAGCATCAAAAGCCTTCCTACTTAGGAGCAAGTCGGTGCACGCCAATCGAGCAAGACCCTAGTCAAATACAAGGATCCAGGATCCCCCTACAATTTCAGTCAACATTGGAGGGAATTGCATAGACAAGCAACGCCGTTTAGGGGCGGTGTAAACCTGCCGCACTCGGTGTATACTTGAGTTAGGTTTAGAGAGCTCGAGCCTACGACATCCCTTTGTCATTGGTGATAGATCGGTAGAGATTCCTAAGGGAATAGTTGAGGATGTGTTGGTGAAGGTGGAATGATTCTACTACCCTAGTAGACTTTGTAGTGCTTGATCACCAGAACGATATAGTGGGCCCGATCATGTGATTATCTGGGAAGACCGTTTTTGGCCTTGCGTCTGATCGTCAATTGCCGAAATGGAGTAATGCAGCTCACATTTGGCAACATGACATTGGAGCTCAACATTTTCATGAGTCACGAGCCTGGTAATGGAAGAGGTGATAGGAAGGCGATGAAATCTGCTCAATTGGTCGGAATGCGAGGAAGCGAAGGTCGAAAGTAAATTACGAATTGGCTAACGAGATGGAAAGCGATTGATTGGGAGTTGTCATTAGTCACCACTACAGAGCAATTGGTCAGCCCAAAATCACCCAGTGAGAAGAAAATCCGGCAAATGGACCAAGCATGAAAATTTGCGGCACAAGCCCTTTCGTAGGGGGTTAAGGAGCTCCTCCTCCTTGACCCTCAGTAGGCTCATCCGGTGAAATTGAATTTGGTTTTGGTGTCTCTTGGAACCAAATTCTGACTCAAAATTTTGATTTTGCTTAGATTTGTTTAATTTTCATATAAGGCTATTTTAGTAACTTCGTTTAACTTAACTTTCCTTTTTAAGTAGCCTAAATTTAATTTAATTTTTAGGTTTTTGTTAAAAATAATAATAATTTTTGATTTTTTTTGTTTCTAATCTGCCTAAATCAAATTTTTATATGTTTTATTTTGCAGAATAATGGTTCAGTCAGAATTTCGCTATAATAGCGAAATTAAGCTTGAAGTGGCTCTTCGGCTTCCAAGACCAATCAGTTGTCCAAGTGACATAAAAGGGGAGGGGGCCATCATCTTCATTAGAATTTTTCATACTCCCCACCTCCGTCCATTGGCCGGGCCTCCCTGTTCGTGCCATATCTCCATCACCTCACTTCGACCTGTGGAGCTACTGGTACAACCGCGCCCCTGCAGTGCGCTGCCTCTCCATTGCGAGTACTATGCCTCCCGCACCGACCAGCGTCTCTTTGAGCCACCTTTGCCATCAGTGGAGCCACAGTTCGGCCAGTGCCTTCGACTCAGCGGAGTCCCCGATTGTGCCTTGCCCTAGTCGCCGTTCCCGCAGTAGGCCCTTTGCCCGGACCCGCGCCTACCGTGCCCTGGCCTAGCCATGGCTTGCCTTGGTTCAGTAGAGCCACAGTCGATCCCGAGGTGTGAGCATAGTGCAACGCCACTCCTGGTAGTGAGCCACACGGCTTGACTCTCGGCCTCACAGACCAGGACATGGTACATACCAGGGGTGGGTCCCGCTTCAAGCCCACGGTTAGATTTAGCACTCGAGGAGATGGAGGCAGGCCACTAGCTGCGTCCGGGAGGCCCTTAGGGTTCGGGTGCCAGGACTAGGATGGGACCTCGGGCCCCTTCCCAGTGCCTCGGGGCGGTGCGGGAAGGGCAGGCCCTCAGCGGGCCCGAACATCGGGGCCGGGTCCTCATCATCTAGGCCTCGGCCATCACCTTCCCTAAGCGGCGGAGGCTCGTACGCCCGTGTCAGGCCTCGAGGATCGGGCGGCCGTTGTTCTTGGGACCTCGATGCCGGGGGGAACGTGGATTCTAACGAGCCGAGTTTTTAATGGAAGTCATTTACGACGTGCCCGGCCAACGACCGTGACCCCGAGTTAAGGGCTCCATGAGATTGATCGCTGTCTCCCTCTTTGCGCCATACGTGACAGTAGCGGTCTATCACTGGGTGGTGCTTGATTATACCACTCCCATGACTTCGGGTGTCGAGTCATTTGGGCTCCGATTCACTGTGTGATCGTAGGAGTACTGCGGCGCCGGACATTTATTTCTTTAGGCTGCCGGTAATTTGTAATTCGGAGGATGTCGGGATTAGCCCGCCGGCCCGAATCCGCAGAGGGAGATGAATTAAGCTATCTCTCTCGAGAGATCTCTGGCCAGGACCGATGCTTTCCGCATGCAACTCACGCCTCGGATGTACAGTGGACACACTGGGGACTGAGCATTCCGTGCGGCGCTCGGTTTAAGCGTCGGGGAGCCATACTAGGGCCTTGTCTGGATCTCGGAGGATGCAGTTTCGGTCCACTGCAGGCTAGTTATGACCGCCCTACTACACTTCGAGGATAAGGTCCACCGCAAGGGCCTAGCTCGAGTTGAGGGTCTACCCTTGTTGAT